>CM031239.1:51832977-52417043 GCA_018340775.1 Taxus wallichiana var. yunnanensis
TGTAGTGGAAGGTGTGGAAGACCCCAAGATGATTCTTGATCTCTTAACTTGTGTCATGGCTATACAAGACAAGTATGAGTTTTCTTCCAATCCTTCCATTAGTACTCAAACACCTCATAGTGGAGTAGAGAAAAGGATAAGTCTAAGGTTTCTCATGGAAAAGAGGTCAATGAGCATAAACCTAGGAAATAAAAAAATCCAAAATGTTCAAATAATTTAAACAAAAAGCATCCCTGGGATAGCAGAAGGATGCTAAATGAGTAATCAACTACTTGGATAAATGTGGAATGTAATTCGCAATATAAAAACAATTTCAAAGAGGATGAAGGTAGTGGAATTTCCAAGCAAAGACTCAAGCATAAAGAAGGTCACATGGAATCAATCCTACAAAAACACAAAAATTCATGAAATCGACCAGCTTTCATACAAAGTTAAGGAGAGGAGGATAATTTCTAGAACTAGTCAATGGCTTTAAAGAACATCATCACTCAATGTTACCCACTCACGAGTAAATTTTAAGGAATGAAAATTACTTCAAAGTGAAAGTGGGTTTTCCATCAACTTGTACCATACGTGATTGGTGCATGTTTCTAATTTATTTTTGTGTGTTTTGCTTCCTATTGTGTGTCATGTGTTTCCTTTCCTTCATTTTGTGTGTGTGTGTGTGTGTGTGTGTGTGTTTCCTTCTTCCCTCTCTTTCTCTCTTATAAATTGTACATGACTCCGAAGGGATGAATGGATAAGGCATTGGTTAATGGATAATATGGTATAAAGTTGAGATTTTGGATTCCCCATGTCATGTCCCAAAGCTAGAGCCATTTGTTTTCATGTGAATGTGAAATAAGGAAACTGAAAATTTCTAAGTATGAAAATTATACCCCTATACCAAAATTTTTATCTTTTTCATTCCGAGGTGTCACGGGTCCTCCCAATACAGTCTGTAATCTCCCAATTGGTGTTAATTAACTCCCTAAATGATTTAGGAAAGTAAAATCAACCCGCTACGTGATTTTAAGAGTTCATATAAAATTGCAAGCTTTAGGAAGATGTGGGAAGGGTTATTGTTGGCCTTCCTAGGACTAGAGAAACCCCATGGAGTCTGACAAAAATATAAACTAGACCAGAAGTGATTCAAAGGCCTCAAGACATCATGTATGTGATTTAGGAAGATTCAGGAAGGACTCAAAGAAGTTGGCGCTTTCATCAAAATTAGGGTTCATAGGCCTAGTCAACGCATAGGCCCAAATAGATGTTGAGCTTCGTAAGGTGATTCTAGGAGCTCCGGATTGAGTTAGGATAAAAAAACATCATTTTAGAGGAAATTCCATGTCTTATAAGGTGGTGAAAATATGTTTTTGAAAACACTTTGGCACAATGTGTCAAAGCTATTTTTCTCATGTACAAGTAGAGTACCAAATCAAAAATATGATTTTTAGGGATCAAATTGAATAATTAAGAGCTGATACCCCCACCATTGCATTCATAATGCCATTTATAGTAATTATCATATATAAATTCATCAAACAAGTCCATTAAGAGCTCAACTTATCACCTGCTTTCAAGTTGCCTCTCTCAAGCGAGTTCGAGAGTTAGTCAAATTTTCAAAGGACATGTGTTAGCTTCAGGATCCTGGTGGGATTTTGTGTCCCTAAATTCCCTTAAGGTCAGGGACATAAAAATGTAAAAATCACCCATCCCCTAAGGAAACGTTTGGTTACCCATGTGACTAGCTTCCAGCTCCTCAGTGCCTTAAAGTTGTTTTTTTGGCTTTAATCTCATGTCGCGAGTCTTTGCCACATGTTACCAACTTGATCACCTGTGGAATTTTATTTCCTTATGTACCTTTGAGATTATGGATTTCAAGGACATGAAAATTCACCTATCTCCCATCTATTATTTATTTAAAATTTTGAAAAACCTTCCTATTTCCCGCTTCTAACATCTAACATTCTCATGCACAACCATATCTGCATACTCCCTCTACAACTTCCTACCACCACTCCACCATTTATAAACCTAGAAAAAAATCCCTCACATCATATAAAACTTATACTTCATGATAATATGAAGGTCACAGAGGAATAATTGATCGAAATGAGAAGAAAGAACGAAGAACAAGAGAGAAGAATCTAGAAAACTCCATTTCCATAGAACAAAGAATCGAACAAATATTTCAAACCAATACAAATAATGATCCATCATCTTCTTCTGAGTTATCCACTCTCAAAACCATTAGAAACAAACCTTTAAACCTCCCTTTCACAATAAAAATGCTCACGGTGAAGAAATTTCTTCTTCGGCTCGCAAAGGAAAACCTCAATTTCCCGTCAAAATGGCAACCAGATCAAAGAGAAATTTCACCAATAAGATAAGAATAAAAACCCATATCAAAAATGTAAATTTCATCAAAAATTGAGGATAAAAATAGACCTTTGATTTTCAAGGTCCATCAATGGCTGCCCTATCCATAAGCATTGTTAGCTCAAATAATTTAAAGTTTAAAATCTCTTAAACTATTGATTGAGTAAGCACAAAATTTCAAAGGGGTGATATTGGGAAAAAACATACAAGAAAAATTCATTCCATGTCAATCCAACCCCTATAATCCCATTTTATACAAATAGTAGGTCTTCTGCATAGAGGACTACTATTTTAGGAAATTCATCAACATAATAACCCGCAAAGGAGATTTCAAACACAAAGGATGCACTATGAGCATCTTGGTCCAAATTTTACACTTACTAAAAATAGTAAGTGATCTCATGGACCCCTGCTAAAAATATTAAATCAATCTATAAGGCAAGGGGAATGCAAGGAGAAAGGGTAATTTGAGCTATCGTAATCATCTGAGGTCTAAAAATCTAATTTGTAAACTTTCCAAAAATAATTTGTCCTATGGGTACTTACTCAAAATAGCATGATTACTCCAAAGGAAAGATTTTATAGAAGAACATGTTGGGAGTTGAATATTCAATTCGACATCACTAGTTGAATCCCAATAGGAAAAATTCTTGACACATGCCAAAAATAATTTCCTTTTCCAAATATAGTAGATTGAAGTTCATATTCGTAGTAGAAAGAACTATACAAGGTCACTTTAGGGATCTAAATAGTGTCTTTCAACACTCATGTTTGAGGTGGAACTCACAATCGACATCATTAAACTATTCCTAATGTGTTTCATCAGGATCATGTTCAAATCAGTATAGCAGCATTGCAAGGAGTCACGACAATATTTGTTCTAAAGCTTCAACATCTTCAAGGGATCTCAGGAGAAAAATCCACTCTCGCCGAGAGGTTACATTCATTATTGTTTCTAAATACTCAATTTGAAGTGTCCATAGGTCGTCAAAAATTATTTTCTTATCTCGCATAATGAGTAAATATTTTACAAGGAATTCAATGGACTAGGGATCTTCTCATCAACATGGAATGGAGAATGATTTAGAATCAAATACAAACATCCATGAGTTTCTTAGGGGGAAAAGGATTTGGAGATTCAACATTTTATATCCTTAGAAGAATCAAATGAATTCATTAGGGGAAACATCCAATATTTTCCTCTCTCTCCTCGATATTCTAATCTTGCGTTGGGGTTGCAATTTTTTATGTTTCTTAGTGCTTCTAATGTAATAAGTCACCTTTATGTTATAAAAAATGACTTAATGTTTTCCTACGAATACAAAGAGTTTTAAGTCATTGGGGAGTAAATCCATTCCCATTTCAAAGGGTTGGTGATTGATTTTTTAAACTCAAGAGTGCATTGAGAGAACAAAGGAGATAGCCAAATTTTTCCATTCCCCTCATTCTCAAATTTCCTCCATTTCCCAATATGTACAACTTTTTTGAGCAATCAATATAGGAAGAATGAGTTTCTAGATGTCTTTGACTAAGGTATTTATGTATACTTTGTGCTCATCAAATTCTATTTTGTCTTATTGCTACTTGCAAAAGTTTTTTCTTCCCATAAATGCATGTGTTGAAATTTTTTAACTAGTGGGTGTAGGAATCTGATTTTCTACCTACAACATTAGTTCTCTTATCTCATTTCTCACTCCCCTTTCCCACTCTCTTTCGAAGTCCTCTCTAACAAGAAATTGCTAGATTTTCCATAGGGTTAGTGTAGTGCCCCTATTGGATCCCCGACCACAAGGTCACTAGAAAAATCTAGCTTTACTTGTGCATGAATATATGAAAAATGCACCGCTTAATTAGAGGGACTTAGATTCCCGAGCGTTGACAAGAAATCCACAAGTTTTTTCACTCGACAAATTTTCTCGCCAACAGTTGCATTTCTCATAACGGTTGGCTAAATATTGTATAAGGCATGTGTTTTACCATTATTAACATTGTAAAATAATGGGATAGTGAAACATGAAGAGATTCTCTAGATATTTGTGTGTTCATACTACTGTAATAGTGTCATCATGAGTTTGAATTAATTCTTGAAGGGTATCAAGTGCATAGTGAGAAATTCCATGTTATAAGGAGTAAATATATTCATATCTATCTACTACAAAGGCATTTTTTAGTCAACACTTAATAAGTCAAGGCCTAAAGTAACATGTCAAGTTGGTATACAAAGTGAAAAAGTGGGCTTACAATTACTAGAGGGTTTTGAGTTCATTTTAAGGATTAGTTTATTCTACAAGAAGCTCAAAGAGTTTCTGAGATCTATAATTCCTATGCTACAGTGATGAATCCACATGAAGGAGGATTAAATATGCAATGGAGGTCCCTGAAGGTTACAACTACCAAAAATTCATGTCATGAAGTCGGTAAAAGTGTTAAAGAAGTTCATCAAGAAGGTCGGTCACCATTGTTATTAAGTGGCGTAGAGCTATGCATGAGGATTAATATGTGTTGTGTCTTTAAGTCATTAAAAATCTTGTAGTCATTTGTGATATCTTATATGTGTGAATTTGTGTCAATGAACTAGCATGCTCATGAAGTAGTATCTGTTACATATATCAAAAGTAAGTCTTTGTAAAAGTATGATATGAGTAGGTGTCCTTCACTTGTTTTCAATGTCTATCAAGTATGTTTTCAAACATGACCAAGATGAACATGGGATGTATTTCCAAGAGTGTATTCATATGAGGCTATATGAACAAATTTTTGTATCTTGATTAGTATATGAAGGATAAGCTTTGCATGAAGGATGTTGAGAGGCATGTGACTAGGATCATCATTTGTGTGTTGTTCTTAGTGATCTAAGTTTTATAGAAAAATATGAATCAAGTGATAAGAGACATGAGTATTGTGTCAAAGAAAACTTGATATTCATGAATGGACAGTTAAAGGTGGTCTGAAGGGAACTCTACAGGTTTTAATCTCAGTGAAATAATGTGGCATGGAAAACAAGATAGAAGAGAATAGAACCCTAGGTAAGCTACAGGAGCATTAGGCTATAATGATCAAGGAGAAAGCATTGAAAGAGAAGTAACATCCAAGAATATGTGAATTTCTCATTGATTTTATTAGTGGAAAATGTGCACCTACAACTGTTATATGGGTCTCATAAGAAGAACTAGTCCATATACAAGTATGATTATCTAATAAAATGTTTAATGCAAGAGTAAGTATGATGGAAAAATATTCTTAGTTGTGAAAACTTAGAGTACTATAGTGGATGAAGGCTTGTTAGTTGTTTGATATCAAGATTGACATAATGTGTTTTCACAATCTTAGTAATCGGTAATCTAGGATCTTGTTTTTGAAAGTTAGATCAAGGAATTAGAGTCAAAAAAATTGTATGAATAACATAGCCACAATAATCTTTTTGATATGAAAGGTTGGAGTCACATTTATGATCACTTGTCAAGTCATGGTTGATTGAGTTGGAAGTATTCTTATAAAACACATCATTGAAGGTGTGAGATGAAGAATGTGCACAGTCTCAATGGTATAAATGTTGTGTCAACACCTTTTCGGCATGTTTTGAAATTTTATTATAACTTAGAAAATGTTCAAGGTTTCATGAAGGAACATAGTACTTGTGACATCAAGAAGAATGATACTTTCCACGTTACAAAGTAGTGTATACCCTATTAAGATATAAATAATAAATATATCAGATCACTAGAATGAAATACAAAGGAAAAATGTTTTCCCAAGGATTTTTGCTATTTGTCAAGTTTCTTCGATCACAAGCCAAATATTTGTGGAATGATTGAAGATCATGAAATAAGATCAATCTATCTATATGAATGTTCTCAAACTTAATTCAAGGATACTTCTCGAGTCCAATTTCTGAGCATATGGATGTGTTTGAACACTAAGTATCAATAAACAATTATTGTTGTCTTCAAGAACTAGA
Source organism: Taxus wallichiana var. yunnanensis (assembly GCA_018340775.1). Classification (NCBI taxonomy): domain Eukaryota; kingdom Viridiplantae; phylum Streptophyta; class Pinopsida; order Cupressales; family Taxaceae; genus Taxus; species Taxus wallichiana. Next base: position 51,839,297 of record CM031239.1, read on the forward strand.
AGGTGCACTATCTTACACTAAGAAATGATACTCTTGTTCTATGCAATGAAGAGAAAATTGAAGGATTCTTCTAACAATGTGTTGTGAGTCCGAAAACTTTGTTTTCAATGTTTCTTAGGTTTAATCAAGATAGGGGGAGTGATTGTGAAAGCTCCAGAGTACCTTCGTAAATACCAAATCAAGTCTAAAGGATCATCGATGCTAAAGGAGTTAAGGAAGAGATTTCTTAGTCCCAAGGGGTGCATTTGGTCAAGTAAGTCATGTTTCTTTTCTATTTCCAATATGGATAGTCATGTATTGTAATTTTTATGTCAATTAAATGAATTCCTTTATCATAGATGTAAAATGGAGAGAAATGAGAAAGAAATATGAAACGAGGGAAATCTATGTTTGTGTGTTTCATCAATGTTTCTAAATTATTTCCATCAATGAAAAAGGGGGAATTTGATGGAACCGTGTGTCAATTTTATTGTCAATGATGTCAAGTTGATTGATTTTATGTTGATTAGGTGAACTGGGTATGTTGGCTAGGTGATTTAGGCATGTTGGTTAGGTGATATCTGCATGTTATCTAGGTGATCTAGGCATGTTTGATAGGTGACCTAGGAGTCTCAGTGATGAAAATAAGAAACAAAGGAAGAACAAGTGCAATATTCTCAAGTATTTTTCAAAGGTTCAAAGTGAATTCATGAGTTTTCAAGAATACGAGTCTTCGAATGGAAGCGTCGGTTCGAGTGGTTTCAAGTACCTAAAATAGTGAAACATGGTGGTACAAAGTTAGGAAACGCATAGGAAAGGAGTTGAAAGAGTATATACAACATTTATGAGAAAATGTTAGGGTCAACTTAGATCCAGGAGTGAGGTTTGTAGGTTAGTCAAAATTGGACTTGAGAACTAGAAGTGTTTGTGGATGTAAATGAGATGGGATAGAAAAATGTAGAGCTATTATTTTCTATAAATTTTTGGAGATAATAGAGGAAGGTGTCTTGATGCTTCATGCCAAATTTCAGGTCAAAGTTAGGTCATTTGATCAAGTTATGTGAGTTTTTTTGAAACACGATTTTTGAAAAACTCATTTTGAGTTGCCTCACTTCTTAGTTCTCAAAAAAATTATGTGGTTTCTTTCGAATAAATCATATAAGTAATTTTAAAATTAAATTGGAAAAAATTCATGTCCAAAAATAATTTTCTAATTTGGAGGTGTATTTAAAAAGTTGTGAGCATTTTTCTGAGGCGGTTTTTCTTCAATTTGACATGTGACCCAAAATCCAAGGTGTAGCTGAGTCTTTATTGATATTTTATATTTAATCAAGTGTTCATACATTCTTAAAATCTCATTATCAATGTTTCTTGAACACCTAAATTGTTTGGAAAACAATATTTGCATATATTTTTGTCTTCATCATGTTGTCCTAAATGAAATCAAGGAGCTTTGTTGAAATTTAGTTGAAAGCATTTTCCCGAGTTGATATACTCATATTACATGTTCAATACACCTTCATCATGTGTATGGTGATTAGATAAATCCTTTCCTTCATTAATGTAAATCTTTCAAGAAAAGGACTACCTTAACTCATCATTTTTAATGAAGAGAAACAAGCTAAGCTAGTGCATCTATTTTTCAAGGTAAAATGATGAAGTTCATTAATATAATGAGTATTGAGACATGTTTGGATTCAAAGTAACTTAAATGGTCATGAGAAATATCTATTTTCTTCAAATTTACCTCCAATAATCAATGAGATGAAGAAGATTGATTGATTTCTTTCAAAGAAATGGTCTCTATTTCATGATATCTATCAATAATTATGAAACAATTCTTAAGTTGCATGGATATTAGATGGTTGGAAAAAATCATGTTTGAAAAAGGTGATAAAATCTTGACAAATTCTATAACACCTCAAATATTTGATCTTCAATGAAATTTGTGCAAGAACTCCATGTTTTTTTCCTCTTGGGTAGGGTTTGTTAATTTTCCAGATTTTATGGTTTTGAAAGAACATGTTTTCCTTATTCTCGAATTATCTCCAATGGAGTTTCATAAAATTTGAAAAATACATCTACAAGGGGTTTCAAATGTTTTACAAAAGACTTGGATCGGTTTCATCAATCAGTAGAGAAATATTTTCATGACATTTTTTTGTAAACTATGTATTTCTGGTAAAACAATAGTCATCTATCTTTTATGATGCTCCTCATTGTTCAAACAAATATTTATATTTTCTTGAGCTATAAGGGAAATAAAATTCCTTGATAAATACTTGGTGTAAGTGTTCAAGTATTATTGAAGGTGTTTTCACAAAATGGAAGCTTCTTATAATACACAGCTTGATAAGTTTTCAAGGACACATGTTCAAGGTAATCTATACCTCTTGTTGGGAAATGATGTCAAGAAAATGTCTAGGGTGTGGAAATATTTATAATGATATGAACAAGCTTGGAGGTCCTCAAGATTTAAGACAAGTGAAGCTTTAACAAGGTTCTTTCCATAATAAATGAGTTTTGAAAACAGTGCAACGACTCTTCATGATCTAAGGCAATAAACTATAAGCAACCTTGAATTTTTTGAATGATAGTTTGAAAAGTGTGTTTTGGATCTCAAGGTTCTGATTCTAAGTCAATAGAATCTTGAAGAAATCCAAGATTTGTTTTCATACTCTCATCTCAAACAATAATTATCAAATATTAAGGTTGAAAAATGTTGGATAACTTGAATGAAATCTTGAAGTTCAAGAGTTGTGTGTGTGAAAGCTCAAGGAAGAGAGGTTAAAGGGAGAGTTGAAAATTTAAAATGAAAGAGTAGTTACCAAAAATATAGAGCTATAACTGATATGTGCTATTGAAGTCTTGTTTTTGTGTGTCCGTTAGTAAAAAGAAGAGTCCTTTGAACTTTAAAGGAGATATGAATAGTCAAATCCTCTTGACTCGTTGTAGAAGATGAAGAGAAAAGGTCATGAATGTGTGAAGTCAAAGAATGTGGAGAGTTTGTTGAATGGTGCATAAAAATGAGGTGTTTTAGTCTTGAAAGTTGTTAGAAACCCCTCCTTCTCTTCATTTGAAGAAAACCCTTGCTGAAAATAAAAACTCTTGGGCATAGCCAAAACCCCGGAATTTTATTCTTGACATATAGCTGGTTGTAGTGTATTATTAAAGATGAAGTATTTGTAATATCAATTTTATGAATGAGAATTTTCTTATTATTTTGTGGTTGAATGTCATTGAGTTCACGTTGTTATATTTTGTTCCAAATATCAATAAAAGAAATGTTCTGATTTTTTCACGTATGCATGCAATGAAATTATGATCAAGATCTAGGATAAGGTTATAGGTTCATTGTTTTAAGTTGAAAAGATTTTTTTAATCACATGACTTATTCACCCCCTCAATCCTTGTCCATTCTAAGAATTGGTATTAGAGGAAGCCCTTAGAAGCATATTTAACAAGCTAGAGAAAGATATTTGGTGACAAGGATGGGAGATATTCATCACATGAGGTGGGAGTAGAAATATGTAATGAGAAGCTGGAAAAATTGCTTAAATCACAAGCGAAATTATCAAGTGTCTACAAGTCAACAACAAAGAAGCTCTAGTAGATAAATAAGAATTGAAGAAAGATAATTAATAACAAAATAAAGAGTTAAACATCATAACAAGAAATTTATCATGCTTTCAATAGAGCTCAAAAAAATGGATAAGATGTTAGGAAAATAAAAGGCATATGGTGACAAAATAGGACTAGGTTTCACAGAAGATTCATATTGTTTAGAGAATAATGATGATGAGTCAAGTCAAGGTTCTAATAGCAAAATGTTGTCAAGAAATTGAAATAGTTTAATGTATTCATCACATAATAAAACATTTGTTAGGTAGCCAAATGCATTTAAGCATGTTTATTTTCTTGGAAATTTATACAAGTGTGTTGTTTGTGGACACATGGCTAGTGCATGTAATTCTAATGTGAAAAATAATGAATATTCTAAAGAATAAACTCAAGAATAAGGAAAGAAGGAAGAGAAAATTTTGGAAAAATATATGAAGTTGCATGTTATCATTGTCATGAAAAAGGACACCTAGTAAAGTACTGCAAAAATGAATCATCAAACACAAGAAGGTATGAAAGAAAATTTTATGGATATTTCTATGCTTATAATGAGTTTGAACACAGGGCTTTTGAGTGGAAAGGAAATTAGGTTGAATATTTCAGGTGTCACAAGGTAGGGCACATTACAAGGTTCATGATGCAGACAACTCAAGAAAGAAACTCAATGACCAAAGCAACAAACTCAAACATTCAAGAAGAAGGAGAAGCTAGTCCTGGATACTACAAAGGATCCCTAGAGTGGGACTAATCACAAGAATAATTCGGTTGTGAAAAATGAAGAATAAAAAAATAAAAATATCTTAAGAAGCAAAAAAGAGCTTGAGACCTTGTTAGGTCTCTAATCAAGCTCTGTCATGGTGATACTAGGCTTTATAAAGTTATATAGGTGCAAGAGAATTAATGGAGTGAGGGGGAGCTCTCATGATCAGTGATTATGTGTCTTATTCATAAGGCTAAGGTATGATTAGTATGTCTCATTGTCAAATTTATTTTCTCTTTAAAGAAAGCATGTCTATTGATAATATTGGTGATATAATAATATGTATGTTTTTGAGCACCTTAAGTTTGTGTGCATGGTGTCTAGTCTAAGTTTGGTTTTTCAAGAAAAATGTGTTACAAATAAAAATAATTAATACTTGTATTGCATAAGAAAAATTTTTCATGAGATGTCAAAAATGATTCTCTAAGAGTTTATGTCAATCGGTGATAACTTGAATATGAATTTGAAGTACTTGGTAATCTATCTTTCTTTAACATTAGATAAAAGAAAGCATTTAGTCTTCTCTAGTCTGAGATGGTAATTTAAGGCATGTATACAATCAATGATGTGTTATGGGATCTTACAATGTGTGACTTGATGTCACTTCTACCTATGAATTTTTATTCAAAGTAGTTGAAAAGAATGAAAAAGGTGACTAATGAGGGATAATGGAAAATTTTGATGTTGTATCTCGTAGGGTATTTTTCTCAAGTAAGGTTGCATTTCTCATAATGGTTTCCTAAATATTGTATAAGGCTTGTGTGTTGCCATTATTTACATTGTAAGAAAATGGGACCATAAAACATGAAGAGTTTCCATATATGACTGTGTGTTCATGCTACTAGAAATAGTGTCATTATAAGGTTGAATCAATTCTTCAAGGGTATCAAGTACATAATGAGAAATTCCATGCTATAAGGAGTCAAGATCTTCAGATCTATATACTACAAAGGTGTTTTTTTATTAAACATTGAATAATTCAAGGTCTAAAGTAACATTTAAATCTGGTATACAGTGTGGAAAAGTGGGTTTATGATGACTAGAGGGTTTTGCATCTATTTTGAGGATTAGTTTAGTTTGCAAGAATCTCAATAGTTTCTGAGATCTGCAAGTCCTACGCTACAATGATGAATCCACATGAAGGAAGATTAAATATACAATGGAGTTACCTAAAGGTTACAAATACTGATAATTCATATCATGAAGTCATCAAAAGTGTTAAAGAAGGTCATCAAGAAGGTTGCTCACCATTCTTGTTAAGTGGTAACAACTATATATGAGGATTAAGATGTGTTGTGGCTTTAAGTCATTAAAATTTTTGTAGTCATATATGATGTATTGTATGTGTGAATTTGTGTCAATGATCTAGTATGCTCATTAAGTAGTAGCCAGAGAATCTATAAAAAAGAAGTCTCTATAAAAGTATGATATGAGTATGCATTGTACACTTGTTTTCAATGTCCTCACAAGTATGTTGTGGAACATGAACATGATGAACATGGAATATATTTCTAATGTTTTATTCATATGAGGCTCTATGAACAAAGTTTTTGTCGTGGATAGTATATTAAGGATAAGCTTTGGGTGAAGGGTTTTGAGAAGAGTGTGACTCGAGATCATCATTTGTGTGTTGTTCATAGTGATCTAAGTTCTATAGAAAAATATGAATCAGGTGATAAGAGGCCCGAGTGTTGTGTCAAACAAAAAATTATCTTAATAAATGAATGGTTAAAGGTGGTCTCAATGGAAATCTATAGGTTTAGATCTCAAAGAACTGATGAGGCATGGAAAACACACTAGAATAGGATGTAACCCTAGGTAAGCTATAAGAGAATTGGACTATAATGATCAAGGAGAAAACATTGAAAGGGAAGTCACTTACAAGAATATATGACTTTCTCGTAGCTTGTATTAGTTGAAAATGTACACCTACATGTGTTTTATGGGTCTCGAAGCATAATTAATCCATCTACAAAGTGATGACGCTCTAAATGATGTTTAATGCAAGATTAAGTATGATGGAAAAATAGTCTTAGTTATGAAAACTTAGAGTACTATAGTGGATGAAGGCTTGCTAGATAATTTATATCAAGATTGACATAATGTGTTTTCACAGGTCTTAGTAATCGTAATCTAGGATCTTTTTGAGAAGTCGATCAAGGAATTAGAGTCAAAAATTTGTATGAATAAGATAGCCACAATAATCTTGTTGATATGAAAGGCTGGAGTCACATGTATGATCACTTGTCAAGTCATGGTTCATCAAATTAGAATTATTCTTGTAAAACACAAAATTGAAGGTCTAAGATGAATAATGTGAACAGCTTAGTGGTATAAATGTTGTGTCAACACATTTTTGGCATTTTCTTGAAAGTTTCTTATACCTAAGAATATTCTCAAGGTTTCATGAAGGAACATGGTACTATGACATAAAGAAGAATGATACTTTCCACATTACAAAGTAGTGTATAACATGTTAAGATATAACTAATGAATATATTTGATCACTAGCATGAAATACAAAGGAGAAATGTTGTCTCAAGAAGTTTCTTATCTATCATGTTGTCTGATCGATCACAAGCCCCAAATTTTTGGATCTTGAAAGAAGATTTGTCTATGCATATGAATGTTCTCAAACTTAGTTGAAGGATACTTGAGTCATGTTTTTTATTATAGGGATGTGTTTGAACATGAAGCATCAAGAATAAATTATTGTTTTCTATAAGAACTATAAGGTGCATTGTCTCACACTCGATAAATGATACTCTTGTTGCATAGACTCAAGAGAAAAATGAAGGGTTCTTCTAGATATGACTAGATTAGTTACAATAAAAGTTTTCATCTCTTGAAAGGTTGTATCTCAGATGTCCGTATGGTAAAAATGTGTTGTGAGTCCCTAAAACTTTTTTCTTAATGTTTCTTAGGTTTGATCAAGATAGGAGAGTGACCGTGAAAGCTCTAGAGTACTTTCATGAAGCCCAAATCAAGTCTAAATGATGATCATATGCTAAAGGATTCAAGGAAGATATATCTCAGTCCTATGGGGATATTTTGGTCAAGTAAGACATGTTTTTTCTTTATTTCCATTATGTACAGTCATGTATTGCCATTGTTTCATGTCAAGTCAATGCATGCCTTTGTCATAGATGGAAAAGTGGAACAAGTGAGAAAAGAAACATGAAATTGAGGAAAATATATGTTTGTGTGTGTCATCAATATTTCTAAGCTATTTTCATCAATTAAAAATGGGGAGTTTGTTGGAACAAATCTATTATTTTGTTTCAGTTGTATTTTCATGATGTCAAGTCCATTGATATCATGTTAATTAGGTGAACTCGGTATGTTGGCTAGGTAATCTAGGCATGTTGGCTAGGTGATCTAGGTATGTTTTCTAGGTGAGCTAGGAGTCTTTATGTTTCAAATAAGAAACAAAGAAAGTACATGTGTAGTTATCTCAAGTTTTTGTCAAAGGTTCAAAGTGAATTAATGAGTTTTCAAGAAGACAGGGTCTTTGAATGGTAGTTTCAGATTTCAGTGGTTTCAGTAATACCTAAACCAAGTGAAACATGGTGGTAAAAATTAGGAAAATATTGAGAAATGTTTTGAGAGATTATCTACAACATGTATGAGAAAATTTTAGGCTCATCTCAGTTCTAGGAGTTAAGTTTGTAGGTTAGTGAAAATTGGACTTTAGATTTGAAGTGTTTCATGGCTGAAAATTAGATGGTATAAAAAAATGTAGACTTCTAATTTTCTATAAATTTTAGGAAATGATAGAGGAATGTGTATTTATGCTTCATGACAAATTTCATGTCAATGTTAGGTCATTTGTTCAAGTTATGTGTGTTGTTTTGAAACCGGATATTTGAAAAACCTCTTTTTGAGTTGCCTCGCTTCTTAGCCTTTAAACGAAATTATATGGTTTCCTTAGAATAAATAATAGAATGAATTTTTGAATTAAATTTTCATAAAATTAATGTTCAAAAATAATTTTCTCATTTGGATGTGTATTTAAAACATTGTGAGCATTTTTCGAGGTGGTTTTTCTTCATTCTCGGCATGGGCCCCAAACTCCAAGGTGTAGTTGAGTGTTTATTGATAGTTAATCATTTATCAAGTTATAATACATTATTCAAAGTTCATTATCAAGGTGTCTTCAGTACCTAAATGGTTTGGCAAGAAAGATTTTTCTATATTATTGTCTTCATCATGTTATCCTAAATGAAATCAAGGAGTTTTGTTGAACTTCGCTTAAAAGCATTTTCGTAAGGTTATAAACTCATGTTCCATGTTAAAAACACCTTAATCATTTTTATGGTTATTAGAGAAATCCTTTCCTTCATTAATGCAAATTTTTAAAGAAAAAGACTACCTTAAATCATCATTCTTTGTTAACACAAACAAGCTTGTGCAACAATGTTTTTAAAGGTAAAATGATGAAGATCATTAATATAAAGAGTATTGAGAGATGTTTTGCTTCAAAGTAACTTAAATTTTCATGATAAATAACTATTGTCTTCAAATTCACCTCAAATAATAAACAAGTGAAGAAGATTCATTAATTTCCTTCAAAGAAATAGTCTTTGTTTCATGATACCAATCAAAAATGTTGAAACACTTCCTCAGTTGCATGGATATGAGATGGTTTACACAAAATGATTTTTGGAAAAGGTGAGAAAATATAAAAATATGATACAACACCTCAAAGATATTATCTTCACTAAAAATTGTGTAAGAACTCTATGTTTTTCTTCTCTTGGGAAGGGTTTGCTAATTTACCATATTTTAGGGTTTTGAAAGCACATTTTTGTTTGGTTCTGAAATGCTCTCCAATGGAGTTTCATAAAATTTGAACAAGACCTATAAAAGGGTATTTCAAAAAATTTACAAAATATTTGGATCAGTTTCATCAACTCAGAGAGGTATTTTCATGACTATTTTTTTAACTATGTTTTTCTTGGTAAAATGACAAACATCTGTCTTTTTGATGTTCCTCACTGTTCAAAAAAATATTTTGATTTTATTTAGATATAAGGAAAATCAAATTCATTCTTTCTGGATTTTTTCAAGTCTAAATGAACATGATTTAACAAAATGGAATCTTCTTATATTGCATAATTGATCAATTTTCAAGGACACATATTCAAAGTAATCTATACTTCCTATTTGAAAATGATGTCAAGAAGAATTCTAGGGTTTGGAAATATTTATAATGATATGAACAAGCTTGAGGTCCTCAAGCTTCAAGACAAGTGAAGCTTTAACAAGGTTCTTTCCACAATAAATAAGTTTTGAAAATAGATGCAGGGGCTCTTCATGATCTAAGACAATGAACTCAAAGAAAACTCAAAGTTTTTTGAATGATAGTTTGAAAAGTTTGATTGGATCTCAAGGTTCCAATTTGAGGTCAATAGAATCTTGAAGAAGGCCAAAATTATTTTTCTTACTCTCAACTCAAAAATAAGTATCAAAGATTAAAGTTAAAAACTATTTGATAACTTGAATGAACTCTAGAAGTTTAAGAGTTGTGTGTGAAAGCTCGAGGAAGAGAGCTGTAAGGGAGAGTTGAAAAGTGAAAACAAGAGAGTAGTTACCAAAAGAGAGATCTATAACTGATATGAGATGTTTAAGTCTTGTTTTTGTGTGTTTGGTTAGTACAAAGTATATTCCTTTCAACTTCAACAGAGATATGAACAATCAAATCCTCTTGACTTGTTGTAGAAGATGAAGAGACAAGCTCAAGAATGTGTGAAGTCAAAGAAGGTGGAGAGTTTGTTGAATCCTGTATAAAAAGGAGGTGTTTTAGTCTTGAAAGTTGTTATTAGAAATCCCCAATTCTCTTCATTTGAAGAAAACCATTATTGTAAAGAAAACTCTTAGGCATATCCCAAAACACCTAGAATTTGATTCTAGGCATGTAGCTAGTTGTAGTGTATTATCGAAGATGAAGTCTTTGTAATATCAAATTTATGAAGAAGAATTGTCTTATTATTTTTTGTTGAATGCCATTGTGTTCTTGTTGTTGTACTTTCTTCTAAATATCAATAAAAGAAAGGTTCTGAGTTTTTCATGTATGCATGAAATGAAATTTTGATCAAGCACCATGATACATTTACAGGTTCATTGTTTGAATTTAAAAATAAATAAATCACAAGACTGATTCACCCCCCCTCTCAGTCCCTGTCAATTCTAACAATTTAATTATTAGACCAACAGACCTAAAATTTTAATAGTATCGTTGTTGTATGCATAGTTATAGATATTCAAGATGCATAAAGGTAAATTATTGTCACTATAATTAAGAAATAACAATGCTTGGAAATTAACTAGATACTAACTGGAAGAAAATACTATGGCTAAAATAAAGCATGTAAAAATAGAACACAAATAAAGGAATGAATTGTTGCTAATCTAATCATGCAATGAATCAAATCAACGAACAAAGGAGAGGTTAGAAAACTACAAGTAGGCCTTGTCTTGGGTGTTAATCCCTCCTAAATCTTGTGACTACAACAAATGGATAGAACTCAAACTTTTATTTCATTAGCATGAAGATTATAGTTGGAAAATATAAAAAATCCTCTATCTAATTCTCTATCTATGGATCGATCCTCTTTAGGCATTAACATTTCCTTTTTATATCCTTCATTACAATAGAGGCATGAAGAGATAGAGTTCTACTAGGAGTTCCAGTTAGATTAAGTAAAAGATCTTAACCAAACAATCTGGAAACTACATGCATGCAACAAAACTACTCAATAGATGTTTACATAATAATCACATAACTTAACTAACCAATTAGTTGATCAACCAATTATTAAATTATGAATTAAATCAACTAGTTATTTGTTGAGTTGCAATACATAATCGAGATGACGGATTTGATTCCTTTCCGGTTGTCATAATTGTTTCTTCCATCAAAACATAAAAACTTAGGTGTGATGTCCACATCCTCCAAGATCCTTAGGATCATGACTTTATTCATGTGTGTGACCTCCTTTGGTTTTGGATGTTTTGCTACAAACGAGTTCCTTTGGCTACATGTCAGGTTGCTACATATAACAAATTTCTTGCAAACAAGGTTGGAATTATACAAAACATCATTTAAACATCATATTGCAATCAAAAGAATAAATGCATACTCATAATACCACAAAATAAATTAAACTAGTAATAACTATATTAATTAATATTCATGCCATGAGTTCAAGTTATAATGAAAATGTCTAGCAGTATCAGGAAATAAAATTTTAGGGATATAAATGACTCAATAGAAAATAGAATATGAGGTGTTTTAGAAAGGAAATTAAATGACTCATCACAATCAAAGTAGATATTCTAAGAAGGTGATTCTTCAGTGTTCAATATTTCTTCATTAGAAAAGCCAAAGTTTAATGGTTGAGTATCGGATATAGGAGATTTTACTATTTGATCGATGAGTACTTACCATTTGATGGATTTTTTATTAATGTAATCAATATCAAATTCACTCAGTAACATGATCCTTTTTTCATTCTTTCTATCAAAGATGATTTAGATAAGAGATATTTCAATGGATCAACCTTAGTAAATAACTTTATCTTGTTATTTAGGATGTAATTTTACAAATATTGAGAATTTGAGACTATATCCAATCATTCTCATTCAATGGAGTATATTTCAAATCATATGATATAAATGTGGGACTAGAATAATATATATCATGCTCATAAAGTTGTGATAAAAGATAACCTAAGGCACATTGGGTTTTTGATATGTATTGGATAAGGGCTTCCCTGGTGTTAGTGGGAAAATAAATGAGGGATGAAAGATACATTAATTCAATTCTTCAAATTCCTATTGAAATTCCTAATTTTGGAGAAATATAGTCCCCTTATTAAGTATTTGAGTGAAGGGTTGAAATTTATTGGCTAACTTAGAGAAAACTAGTGGATACCTTGAATATTTCCAAATAAACTCCTTAGTTTCTTGATATTTTATGGAGGATGCATTTCAATAATGGTTTGAACATTATAGATATCAATATTTGTAGCCTAATTTTTACCCAAACTAGAGCTAGGAACATTTTCACTTCATCTAGAAGAGTCTGGATGCTCACCAAGCACGCATAACTGCAAATTCCCTCCTTTGTGATGTTTATCATAATGTTCACATGCATGTTAACCATATTCATAGTCAAACATCCATTCATGCATAGAGAAGTAACATAACCACAAAAATACAAAAACACATATAATAAGGAAACATAATCACTCAGTGTAAATATTGATTAATAAAATCTGAATTCCTATTACCCGATAATTAAACATAGTCAATTTATTAACCCAAATGGAGTTATCCATTATAAACCATAATCAAATACATAAAAGTAGCTGATTATAATAACCTCAATACATCCTTGCATTGGACCATAAACACTCACAATAGACTCAAACCATAGACTTATAAACCTTCCATTTGTATTTCTCTTTGTCATACCAAAAGCCTCAAAGAACCTTCCTTTTTAATAAGGACGCACTACCTATATATAAGGGTGGGGACTTTCCCTTCACCGCTTCATGCACTTTCCTAATAATAGGTGTGCATACAAAAATATCTTGCATGTTTTTACAATCCCTACTAATAATAGATTCCCATAAATATCTAACATTCTTTAATTCCTATTTTTAGGTTTATCCATGCGTTTGTTTTATCCTACTCTGCATGTGATTTATTTTTCCTTTCCTTCCCACTAATTCTTCATGATTTTCTCTATTTATGGATCTTTACTTGAGCAGCACTCCAAATATACTTTTATATTTTTATCCATTATGGAAAATTTGGCTAAGTCCCTAATTTTCTGACTACATGTGTGTAACCTTATGTGTTGACATGTATTCTACATACGCATGCTCTTTGTATGCTACTATGATCCTTTACGTGCATGTAACCTTACGCGTAGCCTTTTTACTCCACCAATACTTAATTATTTTATTTTATTAACATTACCCCGCACTAGGGATATTATCCATCCTTAATAATATTGAATCAAGAATGTTTCTCAAGAATGTAAGAATGAAGAATATGAAAATGAAAGAAAAGTTGGTATATACCCAACGAATGAAAGAATGTCACATCTTCTCGGAGAAAACTTTTTTCATTCCTTGGATGGCTGAAGTAGTTTATGGAACTTTGTATTTATGATTCTCTCGCATCTTCTACCACTCTAGAAGCTCCTTAGTAACTACATTTGGTACCAAACTGACAATATCTCGACACTGTGCAAGGATAATTTCTTCACCTTTTTCCTTCAGTTTCCTAATAATTCCAATAAGTCCTACTATCATCCCTTCCAAGGCGTCCATATTTTGTGCAACTAAAGAACCAAGATCATTAATCATTGTCTCAAATTCCTCTCTCACAATCTTTAGTGCCTCCCACTTCTTTACAATCTCAACCATTATTTTCTCACACCTAACCTTATTATCCTTCTTAGCTATTTGCACTTATTTAACCTCCTCCTCCCGAGTAGTGTATTCCTTGAGGATGGGATCAAGGTCTTGAAAATTTTCAAATTCACATCCTTCATTTTTCAATTCATACGTAATCATTATGCCTAACACCTCGTACTCCACCATCTTACGTGTTATTACTCTCTTTTTCTTCTCTCGTTTAGCAGAAATTCTTCTTCTATTGGCTCTTTCACATACTTTTTCTCTTGCAACAACATAAGTACTAGATCCTATAAGTAGTGAAAGGTTATAGGGTATTCATCCTTATCATTTTCCTCTAGGTTTGGCAATGACGTTGTAATGGTATTTGCAATATGGAAAGCCTTGTTTAAAGCATACTTGGTGCACTTTTTCACCTTTCCCAACTTCCAAGTAAGATGATATACCTCATGTTCCTTACATTTGTTATCTTCTAGAAGGACTCTAATAGTTCCCCCATTGTCAATATTTCTTCATGCCACTTTTTCCAACATCTTATTTAGAACATTTATATCCTACTCATCGCTTAGCTCCATGGGATTCACAAGCATGAGTATTGTACTGTGCATTCTTCATTTTATGCCTAGCGAGCATGTTCTTCATTGTTAATCTCAAACTCAGGATCCTCCCCGTGAGTGTTTTCATATCCAAAAAGATTTTTTTACTTTTGCGCATGGTCACACCTTCTCGTTGATCACATCCCATACATATAGAGGTATTTCTATTGCACTATTCTTTGGAATATTACGTGCAACACTTTTGATTGATCATGAAAGTAGTTTAATTGTGGTGTTTGAAAGATCTCCTCAATTTTCCTCCTACCACCAATGCAATTTCCTATTGGTGCCTACTCTTCTATACTTGGGTGTGCACTACTCCCATATCTTCCTATGGCTCATGTTACTTTACCATTGCTCTTCTCTTTCTCTTCATATTTTCCCCGTGGGGCCTTCACTCTCATGCATGGTAGGGCTTTCTTCTTCATGTTTTAAATTATCATCTTTGGGGTATTTTTCATTATCATCTAAATTATGGATGATCAGGTTTTCTTCATTACGCGAAGCCTATTCCTTGAAATTATCCTATTTTCTATCTCTAGTGGTAACAAACTTGTTTGTTCCCTTTTGGAGGGGCTCTCTTATCTTCACTCAATTTCATTGGGGTAATCCTTGGTGATGGTTAGTTACAATGACTTCCTTAACTTATTGGAAGTCCCTTTGCCTCTGTCTTATCCTCGCACCCTCTCCGTAACTTCTTGTAAATATGGTTGAGCACAATGTTATATTATTCTTATTATTCCTCCTCCTCCTCCTTTCCCTTTTCTTCTTCTTTTCTAGGAGGGGTCTCCTCGCACACTATCTTAGTTACTACAATATGATTCCATTTTGATGGTTGTGGAAGAGAAAGGTCTTCCCCTCACAATATACCTTCCATCCTTCAATCTACACCTCAAATAGATATATAATATTTCTTCTTCCTCTCCTACTACTAGAGTCTCAAAAGTGATTTCTATATTATTAGACTTCATAGCCTCTAGATATGTTGATTTACTAGAATATATATATGCATTGTGTGCAAAGTGTGGCAGTTGATATCTACCTTGTTTTCATTAAAATTTAGCTTTCATGTATCATAAAGTCTATTCAACAAAGCTTTAAAATGTGTGGATGTGAATGTGTAAGGAATTTTTCACCATGGGATCTTCTCTCTAGTCTTTATATAGAATATCCTAAAACAATAAATTTCAAAAATGTAAATTTAGCCTTACCATTCAAAATTGAAGGAAACTCCCTTGGTACATGTCATTCATGCTTAAATGGTTTGTGCATCCACCGTATCATCTCAGTACAATCATATCTTATAAGCGTTAGTAATTCCTCCATCACAAGTGAATTTAAAAATCTTTGTGGTGGAGACTTATTCTCCAATGAATATTTCCATGTTTTGGCATCTAACCCATTAGGAACTCTTATATCAAAAAATATAATCAAGAGGAAGATGAAGCCCCAAGTTATCTTTTATATATTTAATTATACCTACAATAATGAATTGTGTGATGTTGTACATAGTATTCTACACCATCGTATGTGTTATATGGAGCCACTTCTAATTCACCTAATTATATCTTTCTCGACATGCCCAACTTGCAACTAACTAGGTGTGCGATGACTCTTATGCCTAGGTCATTGATATTCACTATATCCATTGCCCAACCTCCCATATGGTATTTTAATGTGATGGTAGTGGCCTTAAATCCTAAATCATCCTCAAATTCAAGATTCATCTGAAAGCCTCAATTGCCCAAACTTGTGACCCTCCCAACTATTTTTGTGGTGATGTACATCCTTCTTTCTACAAAATAAACACATTCCTCCTGGATGCACAACATTAGCCATTGATACAAGCATTGAATATTTCCAAAGAAAGCTAACTCATAAATTTGGAGAAATCATGTGCTCTCTAGATCTTTATGCACTTTGTCATCATAAACCAACTTACCATCTTCAGTCCTCTGGTCCATTTTTTCAATACCTCCTTTCTATCTCAAGCTCATGTTATTCTCGAACCATGGTTGTATTCACTTATCTTGTTAGTCAAGTGTCACTCCCATGTCTCACCAAAAATCACATCTCCTAGATATTGCATTTCTGAAGACCATTCCTCAGGTGCATCTTCTACTATGGGCTTCTTCCCTTTTCCCTTTCCTTTTCTCTTTCATTTTCCCTTAGGTGATACCATTGTTGCCTTATTGGTGAAATTATTTATATTTGTAGCTTCACACTTCAAAATTTACAAAATTTTACACACTAGGTTCTTATAACTAATTATTCAACATTCTTTTATTCTCTGCAAGGCTTCAATTCTCCAAATTTCCTCACAAATCCTTTCTCTTCCTCGTTCTCGGTTGCGTTCTACAATTGTGCCCTAACTCTATAAACTAGAAGTTTTGTAATCAAACCCTAGCTCTACAAACAAACTTTTGAAGCTCATATTTCTGACCCCCGCACATTCCTTCCATGCTCACACCTCCTCCAAAGGATCTCTAACTCAAGTCATGTACACACTTTCTTTGGTTCATCTTAAATCTATTTTACACAATCTCTTCACACTTAATATCTCTTAATTGATCTCTAATTGCTCATATATCTTCAATATGCAAGGTAAGAATGAACTTTCCCAACACCCTTCTATAATTTTTTTAAATTCCACATTAATTTATCCTCACCTACCACCAATTTAAATCATTAAAAGTAAATTTTTATTTTTCCTCACTTTTTCCTTCTTTCTTCTCCACACAAAAATTGTAACCTTCGCACACCACTACTTCCCGTGATATAGAAATCCTTACATGTACTCCTCTATGTCGTAATCCATATTGATGTGCACCATATAACAAGTAGTCTATTATGATGTTTCCTTCCTCACATTACACTGCGTGCAACCTATTTCTCGTATGGTTTCCAATTCGATGAATTACTTTCAATTACAATCATCCTAAGAACCTAAAACACTGTAGTACTTTCCTTTTTATGTCGCGTACACCCGCATCATATCATTAAAGTACCCATATTTCAAATTTGTTTTGTGCACCTCAAAACCAACTCTAAGAAAAGTACCAACATTTAGGATTTCCTATTAGATAGTCACACTAATTCCACCCCACACTAAAAGTATGGGTAGTCCTCTATGCATCAGCTCAAGTAGGAATCAACACCTACACTTGAACTTTCTTATTACAACAAAAAAATACAAAACATTAAAGGGAAATATAATCTAAGTGGAAATATTACCTTATTACAAACACAAAGAAGCTTATTTATAGTAGGTCTTCAGCCTACTCCCATTGAAGTAACCAAGCAACATGGTATAATCGAGTGCTTGAATTGACATGTGTCTTATTCTTGTATCTTGGTCACTATAAACTGTCCCAACCAATGGACTTTTAACTTCACTGGGTGACACACAAACTTGGAGTCATATAGAAGGACCATATTTCCAACTAAAAAATGCTTTCTCTTGATATGCCTGTGTTTCCAATCCTTCTTTCATGTCTTATATATCTTTTGTCTCCAACAAAAATGGAGCACCACTCATCCAATTTCATAAATGTATCAATGTGATCCTCCACAACCTTTTGAATAGACAATCCAACTATGTACACAACATGCAGTGATGGTAATAGAAATTCCATAGGTAGTATAGCCTCTGTACTAAACACCAATTAAAAGGGTGTGGCCTTGTTCAACCATTTATAGGTTGTTCTACATGCCCGAAGAATGGTTGATACCTTTTCATCCCAATCCTTTCTTCTAACATCACATCTATTTATTAATGTATGTCTTAATATCTTGTTGAAATATCCATCAATTCCATTATCTCAAGTGTGATAAGGCGTAGTCTTATGGTGTACCACCATAAAATATTTTAGAAAAATCTAATTATCTCATTTAAGAAAAGGGTTCCTCTATCACTTGTAAATATCAAAGGGAATCCATACCGGATGATTATGTTTTCCCAAATAAACCTCACTGTCCGTGGCTTCAGTGCAATCTTTTTATAGGTAAATTCTTCTCACCTTTTAAAGAAGTTAGTATATGTGATGATGTATTGTGCCCTTGTCTTTCACACGGGTGGTGTTATAGGCCCTACAAAATCAACAACTCATTTTTAAAAATGTTCTACACTTATCATAGGCCTCAAAATAATTTTGTCTATATTTTTAGACTTTCCAACTCATTGATATTGATTACATTCCTTTAAATAGGCCCTAGTTTTAGTTTACAATATTTCCCATCATAGGCAGGCTAAAAGGATCTTATCTATAGTCACATCTCCTACATAATGTCCTAATGTAATGCCATTATCTCGAGAATGATAAGGAGTTCCTCTATCACTTTTCAAGCTCAAAGGGAATCCATACCAGATGATTATGTTTTCCAAATGAAACCTCACTATCGTGGTTACTATGCAATCATTTAGAGGTGTAGCCTATGCCCACCTTTCAAATTATTTAGTATATGTGATGATGTATTGTGACCTTGTCTTACATGTGCGTGGTGTTATAGGCCCTAAAAAATCAACAACCCATTTCTAAAAAGAGTCCACACTTATTATAGGCCTCAAAATAATTTCATTTATATTTCCAGACTTTCCAACTCATTGATATTGATTACATTCTTTTGAAAAGGCCTTAGTCTTCTTGTACAATGTTTCCCACCATAGGCCAGCTAAAAGGATATTTCCTGTAGTCACATCTCCTATATAATGTCCTCTTACAATGCCTCCAAAATATCCATCCATAATAGCATCACGCTCTTCCTTTAGAAAACACAAGGGTAAGACCTCATCTCTACCCATTTTTATAAAAATCTCCTCCAATGAGGTGGTGTGGTGCAGTTAAATAACAAGATGCTTCTTTTACAATGTCCTCATCCCCTCGGCGTAATTCTAGTACATAAAAATAATTCTATGTCCTTCAAATCTACGAGCATGTGATTTAATTTGAGTAATTATGTATCACATAGAGTGTTCTCAATACTCTACTCATCTTCCCTAGAATTGATCCTTAATAATTGGTCAAGTCCCAAACTTCTCTTACATGGATTTATTACAACTATCAAATTGTATTCTTAAAAAGGAGTATGCACCGGTAGATGCATTCTTACAAAATAGGTTTCTTGAATAAGTAATGTAGTACCATATGATATATATAGAAGATAAATAATGTGGCCAATAATTACTATAAAAAATTTTAAGCACGTAAATCATTGATAATGCCTCGCTCTCTGTCGTTTGTATAATTCTTATCTCGCTAGTGTCAACTTCTAACTTGTAAAGAATATTGGATGATCCACATTATCCTCTCCCCGTTTGCAATAATACTATTCCAATAGCCATGCTAGAGGCATCATCATGTACATGAAATGGTTTGTTCCAAGAAGGAAAATGCAAGATGGGAGTAGTATTCAATCTGTCCTTCAAGGTCTCAAACACCTACGGTTGTGCATCACTCTAATAATACTTTCCTTTGGCCTTAAGAAATTATTCTAGGGACACAACAATCTTAGTATAAACTTTGATAAACTTCCTATAGTACTCATTATTCCTCAAGAAACCACGAACTTCACTTTCATTGGTAGGTTATTATAATCCCAAAATCACTACAATATTGGTCGGGTCTACCAACTATCCATCCTTACAAATAATGTGCCCAAGTAAAGTTCCAAAGGATGTAGAAAATATACACTTCTTAATTTTTATGGATATGCTTAGGTACCAAAACTTCTTAAAAATCAGCCTCATATTGTCACAAAGTGATCTTCCAAAATCCCATTAATTGTATAATCATCAAGATAAACATGTAAAAACTTATGGATAAATTTATGAAAGGCCTACACAACTATGCACAAGAACACATTTGGTGCATTATTTAATCCTTATGGAATAACAATATATGTAAAAATTCCCCATTTAGTGGTGAAGTTGGTCTTATCTTTATCCTCACACACAATGTGCACTGGTGATAGCTTGAGAACCCATCATTGAAGGAGTAGATCTCGCACCAATCAAATCCTCAAGGATAGTTTTTATGAATAACATAGGAAAAGGATATAAGACACATGGTGCATTAATTTCCCTATAATATATGTAGATCCCGATACAAATATCCTTCTTAATGCTAATAACCATGGGACTAACCCACTCATAGTCCTCAATTGGTTTAATGATTCTAGACTTAATCAATTTTTCAATCTCTTCCTTGACCTTCACATACATGTTTAGATTCATATTATAAGGCCTCTTCCAAACCAAATGTATACTTTCTTCCCACTTAATCTTCATCTCTTCCAGATGAGGGAGGAAAATGTTTCAAATCATGATAGCCTTTTTGAAACAAGTCCTAAAAATTGCGCAAGAGCTCAATGATCTTTGTATCCTTTGGATCTAACCAATAATCCCCAATGATAACCTCCTTAGGCATGTCCTCGGTGGAAATATTAAAATTATTTATCTTCATAGGAGGATGGTAGGTGTGTGCCTTTTCATCTGCAGAATCCATTACCTCGCTTACACCTTCTATATGGATAATATTTATGTTATGCACTTCCTTATCATTAATAAGGTATACCATTTTCCCTTTTCCCTTTCTTTTCGTGTACATCCCAAAATTGTCTCGTGCCTATTTCTAGTGTATCTTTGTGTGCCTCAGGATCAGGTTCTCCAAGTAACTCAAGCATGATCTCATATTCTGTCTTATCCCCCAAGTGTAATGCACTTCCTTATCTCAGAAATCCTCACGCACTAGTGGTTTATTAGAAAAATAATCATCAAATGTATAAAAATACCTTCAGTCATCTCATGTCATCTTGTAGTCTCTTGTTTTGAGTTAGTATGGACATACCACATGCACAAGCATCTGTCTAAAGTGGAATAGAAATTATGTACCCAAATAGATGGTGGTAATGCTTCCTATATTTGTGCTCATTATCTATCATTGTTATGGAGGTGTACCAAAATAGGAGTATTCCCATCATACTCATGTATAAGTGTATGCCCATTATTCTAGGTAAAACTATTTGAAAATGTGATTCTCACTTCTCGCTAGCCTAATAGGTTGTCTCTATGTATTACCAACTAGGGTGTTACTGTTCTCTTACAAAGTATATGCCGACATATTCCTTATGTCACCTTCATTCGACACTAGTTCTCCATGGTGTGCAAGAATGAATCAGGATTTTCTTCATTCGTACACCTATGTAAATGATTTTGGCCTAAGTTCCTAACCATGTGCGACTTGATCAAAAGGTTAGTGAATCTTTCTTTAACCTTCTATCACACCAATTTATATGTTTCATGGGCCCAAATGTCATAATAAATACTAGTAGTGTCACTGAAAGATTGTGCATCTTCCCATTAAAGTACACCTTCTTTAGATGGTTCCACATTCTCAAGTTTGTGCATTATGTGTGCATATATCATATTCAACTCTTCTTCACTTATAAGCTCAATGTATCGTGTAACATTCATCATCATCCAAGGGTATGACCACACACTCATCCTTGTTCTCAAAATTGATATATCTCTTATTGAAGTGTAAGTATGCATTATTCACATAACACCAAGGATGTATAAACAATTTTGGGTAGTTATCTACCTCAACAAGCTACAACACTTCAAAATCCTTTGTGAATTTGGATCCCTGAATGCTAATTGATGAATCCTTCAACACCCCAATAGGCATGGTCTTTTTTTATTTTTCATATACAACACATCAGAAGATGGATAGAATGGTGGCCTTCCCATCTTGTCTCATGCATCTAAAGTCATAACATTCACCTCAGTGCCTATTTCAATCAGAATATTACTCACCATCCAATCATCAATCACTACATCTAGTGTGATTTTCTTGTCATACTCATGGATCTCTGCTATGGTAATTTTACATGTAGTATATTATGATTGTGCTTAGTTCCTAAAAATAGTACCTTCTCGTATCCATTGTCCTAGAAATGGGATTATATTATCCTACCTCAGCATCTTACATACCTCCTTTAAATCATCTATATCTTTCTATGGGAGCTTAATATTCATCGCGTGTTCCCTTTCAAATGTCTGCTTCTTCGCATTGAATTTCTCCTTAAAAATCACTAATTCCCCCCATGGTCTCTTGATATACTTCCTTATGATGAGAAACATTTTGATATTTCAAATGCATAATATCTTCCCTCGTAATGAGGGGTTTTTATTTAAGAGGATTATGCATGCACACGCTACTTCTATGTGAAAAGTCACTAGCATGGGCTATAATTCTACATCATGTAGCTTCTTTAGTGTCCATTTTTTATTCTTTATGAGCTATACCTTGATCATCCCCATTCATTTTCCTTATTTTTATTCTTACGCATATGCTCATAAAGATCAGGAAGTCTTCAACCTTATGTTCCTTTCCATAATACGTGTATACCTGATTTTATGGACACTCCCATTCATAATGATTTCAAGACCCACAAGTATAGCAAGTCCCACACATAAATATTCCTCTACTATCATGACTTATAATCCTATATCCACCTAGGCCCCATCATCTATATTGTTCTTCCCTTTAGTAGGTTAGGATTCCTACACCTAGGAGATACTTTCCACAGGTGGTTTGTTGCAATCCAATCTCGCATGCCTCATGAGTTTGGTCTATCTCGGAAATAATATTTTGTATCGTGGATGTGCGCATCACAAATCTTGTAGTACATAGAGACATTATTAATTATCACGTGATACAAGAGAGGTAAATTACAAACATCATGATTCTTGTGGAAAATATCACAATATTGTAACAATGTGCACACACTCATGTATAGATAGCTATCCTTTGTATTTCCTTGTACTTAATAATATGTGCACCATAACCCACCACGTTTCTCATGTGCTAAATTGGAAGAAATATTATTCATTTTTTTAGCCATAGATGTTATTTGAGCCTTAAGAAAAGGCCTCACTCTGGTGTCTGCACTCCCAATAGGTTTAGTGTATAGAGCTACTTATAAAGCCTCATGTGGATATGAGTATGTCTTATGTGATAATGTCATTCAAAAATTTGTCTATAATCCTCCAATGAACCATTGTGCATGTTAAATTTGATTTATTTCATAAGATAATTTATACAAAAGTGTTTTGAATCATGCATCATACTCCCTCACACTTTTAGATAGGCCTTGGTTGATATCCTTAAGCATGCTAATATTCTGTTGTTCAAACTCTGAGATGTGAAACTTGGCCAAAATGTACCATGAAATGCATCATAGTCCACCGTTGTCTGGTGTGGATCATGCTTTCTATACCAACTATGTGCACACCCCTGAAGTGTGGTGGGAAAATGGCTTACCTTTAGATCAATATTTATTCCCTTAGCTCTCCATAGAAATTCACAAACAGGACATGATCAATCACATCCTCCACACCTCTATACTCTAGTAAGTGAATATTTATCTCAAAGTATACTTGAGGTGTCTTCTATTTTGGTTGTTGAGGTGGTTTTTGTGCTAGCTGATTTGGTGGTGGTTGATAGTGAGGTTGTTGTGGTGGTGGACCATGCTCTGGGTTAGGACCAGACCTAGATCCTAAACCTCCACTGGAATTTCCTCAACACGGTGGCTGATGTGAACCTTCTCATCCTCCTACCATGACCTATGGTCTAGTATATGAACTCCCTTATGTCCCAGCTTATTGAGCTAAACCGACACCGACGGTCTATGTTGTAATAAAACATATAGGATCACTTCTAACGGTATGCACACTAACACTCTATCCCGATTACGCACCTATAAATAATCCTCCAAAATTACTCCCAAATGTTGGCGCCTACTACACTTCTATGTGAGTTTCCTTTATCTATCACACTTAATTAGATGAAACTAAAATGTCCCTACCTATATCTCCTTCCCAACATGGAGATTGTACTTACTAGCCTTCACTATGGTTATCTTCAACAAATACCTCGGATCTAGAAAACCTTGCGCAAGGGATAGGTATCCAAGTTATTAGGTCGATGCACACCCACGGTCCTAATTCTCTCCTATAATGCACTCTCATATGAAGTCAATGAAATCTCTCTATTACGCTTTCCTAATTTTAGGATGACATAATATTGTGGGTCCTCATCCTCCATGAGTCTCTCATAAATTCCGCTGAGTCATCATTCTTAATGATCTCATTCCTTCATCAACTTTCATCTGTCATGCCTCATTATACTTTAGTCATATCTCTTCTCTTTGTCTTTCTTCCTCTAGGTTTGTTTCCATCCTCTCTAAACCTACTCTTGTCCTCACATGTAATAGGTATTTAGATAGCCATGGGTAAGATCTCCATTCCCATTTATACCATCAAAATTTTGATAGCTAAGGGTATCACACACAATAAATATCCTCTAGGCTCATTTAAGAACCATAACTCTACTTCCTTAAGGAACCAATACGTTGAGATTGCGTACTCTAAAGTATAGATGCATAATATACCTTTTGACCAATGATCTACAACTTTATTCCACATCTCATTCAAATAAAATAGTGTCTTATAGTCTTCCTTCATCTAAAATTTCTTTCCTACGCATAACCATATGTTTCTTACGTAAGTTTCCATCCACTAATACAATTATACTATGAAAATTTGAAGAAATTATCATACATGTAGTCATAGAGATTATCTTCCCCAACATTTTTGCATTAAAGTCAAGTACAATATTATATATTTATGTAAAAGTGTCTTGGTCATCTTCTATCCAACTCTTAATACTCTCCAAAGATAGTTGATACACCATCTACATCCAACATCTTTGTCTACAATTTGAAAATAGGTCCCAACAATGAAACAAAAATGTAGTCTTTTATTTACCCAAACAAGAGCTAGGTGTGATAGTAATTCATCCGAAAAGTTTGGATTCTCACCAAAAGCGTACATAAATCTACCAAATCCCTCCTTTTTTATTCTTATTAGAATGTTATCATGTATTTTCATCATATTCATAGTCAAAAATAAATTCATGCATAGTAACATAACCATGGAAATCCAAAAACACATATAATAAGGAAACTTAATCAATGTAAAGAATGATTAAAAAGATCTGAATTCCCATTACTCCATACTTAGACATAGTCAATTTAGAAACCCAAATGTAGTTATCCATTACAAACCATAATAAAATACATAACAAAGTAGCTGATTACAATAACCTCAATACATCCTTGTGTTAGAACATGCACGCTCACAATAGAATCAATTCCTAGACTATTAAACCTTTCATTCACACTTCACTCTTTCATACCAAAACCTTAAGAACCTTCCTTTTCCATACGGACACACTACCTATATATAAGGGTGAGGAATTGCCCTTCATCACTTTTTTTACACTTTCATAATAATAGGTGTGCCTACAAAATAACCTCGCATGCTTTTACAATCCATGCTAATAATATATTATCCTAAATATACAACATGTTTTAACTCCTATTTTTATCTTGCTCCATGTGTGAACTTTATTTTTCTCAACATGTGCTTTCTTTTCCTTTCTTGGTCACTAATTCTTAATTTTTTTCTCTATTTTTGTATCTTTACTTTAGTAGCACTCCAACTCTACTTTTTTATTTTTAACCATTATGGAAAATTGGCTAAGTCCCTAATCTTCTAACTACTTGTTCATAACCTCACACACTCACATTTATTCTCCTTGCGTGTGCCCTTTGTGCATTACTCGATCCTCTCTGTGTGTGTACCCTTGTCTGTAAAATTTGTACTCCATTGATACTTAGAAATTTCCTCTTTCTAACAATCTCTATGCCTGGTATAGAAACATTAAATCTCAATTGTTTTCAACCAACATTTTAGTAAATCTAGACACATGTCCAACAATTTGGACTTATAGTATCATCATTACTAGTTTTATAATTGTTAAAATAATTTCTATTATTATTTTTTACCTAGTACGATATTGAATTCCAATATTTTTATTATTGGTTTTTAAGTAGTGTGATATCGGATTCCAATATTTACACTATGTACAAGTAATTGGAAAACACTTTTTATTAGCAACAAAATCATCCCATTGTACCCTTGAAAGGTTTGCACTTTATAGAGATAATATTAGAACTATAAAAACTAAGATAATTTAGAATGGGAATTTTCCCATTCTAAACAACTTAATAATATTTTTAATTGAAAGGTTTTGTGTGTGTTTTTATGTTTATCAATGTGTAAACTTAATTAATGGGTAATTATGTATATAAGTTATATAGTTCTTAATTCAAGAATTAGGGCAATAGCATATAAAATGTTGTTTATAATGAAATCATAAATCATATCAAGTTCTCTATAAAACCAAATTTGATACTATATAGTCAAGTATCTAGACTTGAAATATTTACACTTTATAATAGTATTGGAATAATTTAAAAATAGGAAATTTTAGAATGGGCATTTTCCCATTCTAAACAAGTAACTTAGGAATATTTTTAATAGAAGGATTGAGATGGAAGGGATAATGTGAATTATGTATACTTAACTTTTAATTCACCAAGTCTAATACATCAATGGTAAGATCAAGGTTGTGTGTTTCTATAATTATAATTATTGTACTTTCACTTTTAAGGTTTATTAGTGTCCAAACTTAATTAATGGGTTATGCACATAAGTTATGTAGTTCTTAATTTAAGAATTAGGTGAAGAGAATTTAATTTATTGGTTGTAATGAAATCATAAATCATAACCAATTCCCTAAAAACCCAAAGCATGAAATATTGAAACCAAATAATTATACGGAAAACTCCCTTAATTTACACTCGGTATTATATTTAAATAACTAATTATAGTACAATTGTAAAGTCTTATTAGACAATGATTTGGAATAGAATTTTCAAAAACCCACATCACAGGCTAGAATGGTTTCACATACAAATTTATGATCTCCAATAGTTTCTCCAAGTTAAAATATATTACCCTATTCAAGTGGTTCAAGGTATGTTTTAATGGCCTCGTGCACTTTATCGAGTATCTTAAGAAATCCAATTTGCCAAAAAAAAATTGGTTTCCATAACTAGATGATGCTATCAACATCAATATATTCTTTTATTTCATCTGATATAGTCCATATTTTATTTGGCCTTAAACAATCCCAATATAATGTTGTAGCTTCTCATATACTTGCGCAGGTTTCCAATATTGAACCATTTCCTTTTTAGTGACATTATTACCTTCCCATTTAACGATATTATCCCCATATGCTCTTCTCATCAGTATATTTTCATTATCATTTTTTGGTCATATAAGAAGCATATGTCCCTCAAACACATCATTTAATGGATTGAATTCTTGTTTAGATCTTCCACAAATAGGCCCAACATAAATATCATTATTACTTGGGATATGTTGATTGATGTAGTATTCTATATGAAAATGTGTGGCTCCCATTATTTCGTCATATATTTCTTTTTCATGTATTGTTTGTGGCAAAAAACAAGCACCTAACATCCTACTACAATTTTAAAAAGGTTATATCCAACGGACATAAAATATTTTCACAATGCGTTATCTTTGGAATCTAATATTCATTACCTTCACTTGTTTTATTTTTTTCCCCAATGTTCAATATATGCTTTTATTCCCTTTTTCAGATCTTTCATTTCTTTGATTTATTTTAAAGGTGCTAAAAGAGGTTACCCTTTAAAAAGGTTGATTAACCATTATCCTTTGACGCCATATTTTTATTGGACAATACCATCAGTATATCCTTTATTATTTCTTTATACTCCATAACTAGTATGCAATCCATGAAATGGAATATGAAGATATTGGGTTTGATGATATCAACTCTATTATGGTTTCCATCTAGAAATAATGGCTCCACAGAGTCCTTGTACACTTCCTCAATAAGGTAAGGAGTGAATGTACTTGACCCTTCTTGGCATGTTCTATAAGAGTTCATGATGTGTGGAGAAGAAAATGTGTCTAATTTATGTAATGATGTTGTTAATATTCCAAAATTCCCATCCATATCCTCATGAGTGTGTCCCACTCAAAGAAACCTTAGATACCCAATGTGGAATACTTGTTTTTCTATCATCATTTATGCAAATGAAAATAAGGTATGATTCTTATTATCACTCGAAGCATTATCTAGTTGCAAGTAGAGGATTGGTGGTTACTTTTTGAATGAATTACTCATACTAGAAACACTAATTTATTTAGAATGGTCAAATATTTCCTTGTACCCTTTACATTTTTCATGCACATCATTTTGTAATAGTGCATCATGTAATATTTGTTTATATTATCCACAATTGTACAATAAATTCCCATACTCATCAATTATGGGTTCTTCAAACTTATTTAGACACAAAACTAATTATGTAACTTTGTAGTTTTCTCCACACTCGGAAAATGGTAGGCCAAAGTAGCCAAAACCCCATGCCTTTTACCATATGTGAGCATACTAGTCACAATAACTTGTAGGTTCATAACATTACTTATTGAATTTTCTTTTTACCCATGCTTGGTATGGAATTTTTCATTTTTTTCCCTTTTATCATCCATAATTATTGATAATATATGTGTTTGTTCTTCCGATTATAATATGCAGGAATAATAAGTTGCACAAAATATTTAAATGTATTCATTGTTCCATGTTTAATACTCTTCAAGTTTTGATTCTACTTCTGGAAAAATTTGAACACTCATCACTCTTGGAAAAAGTTAATTCTTCAATTAAAACACGTTGAAATATTTTTGTCATTATGTTTCAAATCTTATATGCAACACTTTGGAGGAAGTTTCAATAATTTGTTAAGCTCCTTGTTACTCTTCTTTCATGATAAATTATGGGTATAGAGTTCGGAACCATATTTTGAGAAACTTTTATTCCATCTTTTCCTATATACCGAGTCAAATAGATAGATATATTTGAATTTATTTCAATAATGTAGGAAATTTTTGTAGTATTATTTCACATTTCTTTCTCTTTTACATTATTTGCATTCACTGCTTACCTATCAAAACTTATCTTAGTAGATTTATGATTATAAAAGGTACTCCTTTAGTACCCATAAATTTTTTTCCATACATTATGACAAACATCCATCCCATTAAATTTAATTCCATATACCTCCACATATTGGTTTCCAACAATTAAGATGGCTTTTTTTGTTAATAGATCACATACAAAATTCTTTCTGTCAATTTCATTCAGGGATCTAGTTGTATGTCATATATGTTTAACACTAATTGAAGTAAGAGGAAATTTTTAGAGATAATTACATTTGCAAAAAAATCACATTTCCACTTCATCCATGAATATTGATCACTTTTTATCCTCATCATATTTTTTATTTGATGGATTGGCTAGAGGGGCATCCAATTTTTGACTTTTTAGCATTGTAAGATCTTCTTATCACTTTTTTGGAATGATTGTGATTAGTGGCATCAAAATAAACTGGATAAAATATCTAAGGTTATCACTCTTCAAATTCTTCCCACATGATGACTGCAACCTCTTTTAGGACTTCATTAAATATAATATCCATATAAGAAACGTTAATGTTGGTCAATTGCATCCCAGAAATTGTATGAGATACCTTCAAATAGGGATCATCCTTTTAAAGGAGGGTTGAATACTCTATCAATATGCACACCAAATCTATTGGCATCCAATCTCTTAAAATGTACCATGTATCCTTCAAGTACATTGGTAATTATTCCCTCTATAACATATTTTCTCGCAAATGAGAAAAAAATGTATCCTTAATTTAGTAACAAATCCCTTGAACTTCAAATTTTGTTCATAGTTGTGTACAAGGTGCATACCATCTAGTTGAGAATTATTTTTCTAAGCAATAATAAAACTTCTTGTTTCATGTAAAATTAATTTTTTTATTAGATAGACTATTAATTTATTAGCTTGAAGTAATCTTGAGCAATCATGACACAAATTTACCACATTTTGAGCCATACACATAAATTTAAAGGACCCCACCTCTCTCCATTAATTTTATGATTTTTACTACATTATTTATAAAACCCATGGCTATGTCATCATCTCTCGAGAGAACATTTGTGTTTGAAAATGAAATTTTCTATGACAAAATTAGTTTTTTCTTTAGGACCTATATTTAAGGTTCTTTAAGTGTCATCACTATAATATTCATTTATCATAGCATTGTAATCATCTAAGCCACTAAAAACTTTATCACTATAAATAAGGGTAATCAAAAATTTGCATGCATTGACAATTCACTCTCTTCCCAAACAATGTGCTATCATGTATTCCTAAAATCTTCCAAGGTTTTAAATTCATCAGCTAAATTATTCAATTTTACTCTTATATCCAATATTGTGGCTTTTACACGTGTGGGACTCCCCTCCTGGGTACTTGAAGCAAATCAATATCAATCATTTTTATTTCCTCCACACCTTGATCCTTGAGGTAATTTATCACAATAAATAATTTTTGAGAAAGGTGTTGGGTTTCATCAAAAATTAGTTCAATTTCTTGGCTATCAAAGTTTTTTCTTAAGACCATCTCACTAATGTTATCATTCAAAAATTGCTTTGCCACTAGTTTTCGATTCCCAAAGGATAAAAATGTTGAACTTTGGGAAACCCTAAACATTAGAGGTTTCATAGACTTCATTCAATGAATTTGAGGACATGATCAGTATATCTCTCTGCAATTCATGGAAAATTGGAAGGACAAAAATATCAAGTTTAAGGGAAAATAATTCAACATTTCTGAGGAATTTATCTCCTTCATCATGGGTTTGAGCATGGAGGGAAACAAGTTCTTTCGCAATAAGTTTGACAAGGAGGTAGAGGAAATGTTTTCTTAGACAATGGGGAAAAATTGAAATCAAACGATAAGGCACCATCTACTCCTCTATTTTGTAACCATTTGATCAAGTGGCTCACATGACAGTTCGCTATATAACACTTGAATGCAATTTCTCCACTGTTCCTCTACATCATTTGGTTCTTCTCAATCACTTTAGGCGTGAAGCTAAGGTTAGTTTTCCATATTACATTCTGCACTCTTTAGAAAAATATGTTTTAGAGGTTCAAGGCCATAAGAGATTTATTCCACTCCATCAAGGAGTCATTTTTATTATCCACCAATTTATCCTTGATGTAGTAGCACATGACCCAGGCCCTTCTTTAGCTCCTCCACCTCCCCAACAACCCCATATTAGATCAAAAAATCCTCTTTTCCATGATCCTATCACTGAACCCCCTCCTAAACAGGTTCTCAAAAGCATTAATAAAGAAAATTATGTAATTGGTTAAGTTAGCCTTCCTAATTTTAACTATAATAGTCTTAGTGCTCAAATTACCCCTTATGTTCTTGAAAAATTTAAACTACAGGCTAATGCTTTGAAGACTATTGAAGATAATGTAGACTTTCTCCTCAAGTCTGGCACCAAGACCTCAGACCCTGATTCCATTACTAGCCTTCAAGGTAAATTTTCCACACTTTCTAGCCAAGTCAAAGCCCTTAAAGAAAAATATAACAATCAATTTTTCATTCATGTACAAGTCCTCGATCTCCTCCAGTACACATTAACCATATTTGTGATGTTAGTGGGATTCTTGTATTGTATTATAATAATGGGAGGATTACTAAGAAGATAAAATGTCTGATTGGGACCCTAATATTGGGACAACTATGAATTTATATGGGGCACTCATGGTATTTCTTGAAGTTTATAAAAAAATATGAATTAGTGTCATTTTTCCTTTGAGTTCTTTATCTTAACTGTTGTTGGGGTGTTTTTTTTGAGTTGTTGTTTTGTTCTTATAAGTTTTTTATCGGATTCTTGTAGGAAGTTGGCCCTACCTTAGTACTCTTATAGTTTTATCTAGCTTTTTGGCTTTTGGTTGGGGTGTGGTCCCCACATATCAAAAAACCACTTTTTCTCTCTTGTATATCTTGGTTGTTGAGCCTTTTTGTTTTACTTTAGGGTATGGTCCCTTCAAAACCATTTACCTTTAATAAAAAAAAATTGTGTTAACAATGATAACAAAAATCCCCTCTCAACATCTCTCGTAATTTAGTGTCCTCCTACCGTGATACACTCTTCCCTCTGCAACTTTGGTACCTTTTGAGAACAAGTCCACATGATCATCCTCTACAAATGCAAGAGACATTAATGTTATAAAGACACAAAAAAATGTGAGATAAATGAAAAACAGTAAATTTACTATTTCGATACGAAAATTAAAAATCATTATGTATGTACAACCATAATATATATATATATATATATACATACATACATATATACACATGTATAAATACTAATATATGTAAATTGTAACTAACACAAAAATGGTACACTAATAAAAAATTAATTAATTAGTCACATATAACAAATTTACTTATATATTATAAATACAAATAAATATATTAAATTTACTAATTTTAAATCATTACTTAGGTTTATACCTTGTTTATAATAAGCACAATGGATATGATTTTAATATCAAAACATTTTAATCGTCTCATATTACAAAATTCCCAACATTGGTCCACAACAAGAATAAAACACATACAAGATTTACCCAAAACTATATGGTTCATGGGATGTACATGATTTAATCATGGTGGGACACAAACCCGGCCCCCTTTCATTTTATTTATTTTAATAATAATTTTGAATCCATATTATAATTAGATTATTTTTAATCTATATTTTAATCATGAGGATTTGAAATCCTAGTAGTTAGCGAAGTTAGAAATAAGGATTTCTTTACCAAAGCAGGAGAAATTTGGAAATAATATTTGTGTTATCATCAAACCGTTGTTGCATGTCATTATAGGGAGTAGGGAGGAATCCAAAAATAGTGTTTGCATCACCTTTGAACTATATTTTCATGTAATTATAGGATGTTAGGAAGAAGTTGAAAAAAATTGTGTTGTCCTCGAACTATTGTTGCATTTCATTATAGGTATCTAGAAGAGATTTTAAAGGAAGCAATTAATATGAAATTTTCTTCTTTCCTTCATTCCTTACTCATTATTAGACATATAGAAGCTTTAATGGGTTGGGAATGCTAATTTGTTGAGCATAATCAATTACTTTGGGTTTTGCTTCAATTTGTTGTTGTTTTTTCACTTTGCATCGTTTACTTATTTCCATACATTTATGGACATTTCATTTATCACTTTCTTTTTGCTGATATATATTTTTAATTACCTTAGAATATTTAATTTTTGGCATTTATTTGTCTATTATGTCCATTTAGGGTTTTAGTCTTCCATGTTTATAGTGGTCGTGATCTTTACTTTTCTAAACATGCTAGAATTTATATTTTCCTATTATAATGAGGGTCTGGGTGTATTTTTTATTAGATTAGGTAATAAAAAGGGTCATGAGTGCATAAATTGATCTATTATATCATCTATATGGTTATTGATTTATTCCTAAAATTCTAATTTATGCTTGGGGGATGTTTTATATAGTTATATCCTAGCAAGGTTAATGCATTTCTCTTGTCTTTGTTCATGCAAACTGTTGACCATAGAAATTACCTACTAATCACCTCTATGAGTAAATTTGGTGACATGTGTAGGATAATAGTGAGAATTTTACCAATTCTGGAAGTTGCAATCAAGGAGGCTGAGTCTTTAGCCATTATGCCATCATGGAGGACTTTTTCCATAACTAGCCTACAAACACGAATCTTGTTTTTAACATTATTATAGGATTTCAATGAACTTTAATGAGGTTGTTAGTGGATGAATTTGGTGCCTATAATCATGGCACGTTTTGTAACTAACTATGTCTATAAAGACACCTTCTTGAGAACAATTTGTAGTTAGTTGATAATAGTAGTTTACAATACAATTATCTACCAATTAGTATTTACTTTTCAATGTTATGTTGAACATGTCTCGAACTTATTCAAATTAATATAGTTGATGTTGTTTTGAATATCATCTAGTGTTGAGAGTACCTCCATCCCAAGGAAGAGAAAGGTCCCACTTGACCAAGGTGATTAGAGGATTTATGTTTCATACATGCTCGTGGTTTTTGATAAGTTCAAGTTTGAATGCTTATTTGAATGCAATTACTTATTTACTTGCTTTGGTATATTTCTTTCAAGTTACTTCGACTTAATATGTGAGTGAATTTTAATTCAAGATAAATTATTTACTTTAAATGAATTTTTATTACAACAACATTTTTTCAATATTTTAGCATTGCATTTTTAAGACTAGGAAGAAACAAGGGGAACCACACTAACCAAAACCCCCAAAATAAACCACTAAACAACTGAGTTTCATAAGACTTCATTGCATACAACCTAGGACACACAACCCTTATTTTATAATGACACTGGAAAAAGAATTTTTGGTTAAATGATTGGAGAATATAGCGACCCATCATTTTTGGTGTCATTACTGGGGACACCATAAGCACTAAACACCATTCTATTCAGCTTACATGTTATGGGTGTTAATGAAGGTAATCTATGCAACCAGTAGAATTCTTAGGTGTTGTTTACACAACCAACCTTAATGCACAGGCCATGGTATGTTCAAAGGATATTTATACCTCATAATAATAAAATAATATCTCTAAAAAGAGCACAAGTAGGGCACACCGAAAGTGAAAATCAGTTTAATACAATGCCTAGGATCCCTACTAAAAATCCACATCACATTATCTAGAACCCGAACAACCTTCTAAGATGGGGGACAAGAGGAAGGATGAGGACCAACTATTGGGTAGAACCCTTACTTTCCTAATCATCCTCAATGAAGATTAGGATGCACCCATGAAGAAAATTTATCCATCTATCCTCCATATCTTTCAAGAAATGTCCATAGAATACCCAAACCAATTCTTATTTGAATTCAAATTTATTTTCCAAACATATGATTATAAAATTGAAAACCCAAAATTTAATTTTTTCCCTTCCACCCTCAAATAATTTTCTATGAGGTGGTTCATGAGATTGTCACCTAACTCCATTCATTCATGGGAGAACATGGAGACAACCTTCTTGGAAAAATATTAAGATTACTGCAGAGGAAGAGATAGGAGAAAAGAGCTATTCCGATAAAGAAAATGAAGATGAAAATGTGGAAGATTATCTGGATAGATTTCTCTTTTATATAGGAGTGGAAAAATCAACAAAGGGCACTGTACGCACCCAAAATTACACGTGTTACATTGTCAGGAAAATTGTTACAAGAATCCCCAATGATGATTCAAAATCCTTTCAGGAAGGTGTTCGAGCTCCAAAACCCATTCACAGTGTATATTTGTAGCCTAGATAGCTTTACTTAGCTTTTACATGCATTTTTCCATCTCCCTACTTCTTTCTCGTATTTTTAGGCCTTCAAAGGCAGGACCATCGCCTTAATCGGGTGGTGGTTCAAAACCACCACATTACTTGGGAAATGGTCCCAAACCACCACCTGTGCAAGGTAGCGGTCTTGCCCACTTTTTTAGATTCTTCACGCATGTTTTAAACATGTGAAACTTCACTTAAATTTTCTTTTTGCATACATTCTTGGTTCTCCTTGCTCCTTCTATTTCAAATAAGACTTAATTAGTTGAACCGCCTATTCTTTCCTTGTATATGAAGTAAACTCCTAGCCACTATTCTTATATATTCCATGCTTGTCTTCAAGAAAAAGGGCCTAAAATTTTTGTGTATCTTGTATTGTTTTCCTCCGATAATATTGTTAGGAATTGCATAGCCAAGATCATATCTCTTGTGCTATCTCTCTTATACTTACATTGCATCGAGATTGATTCCAATCTGCCACATCTCAAGCACCATCCTCTTGTTGTTGTTCTTTTCATTCCCAATCATTTGGACTCACATGAACACTCGAGAAAGAAAGGAAACAATTGAGGGGATAAATACCGATACTACTTGGATTTTCCAAGGTTCTTTCTCTTCCAAGTTAGAGTTGCATATTTGATTCCTTTATTTATCAAATTGTCAATTACGAATTGTCAATTTCAATTCCATATCAAATAGAGTAGACAAACATTCCATTTCAATTAGCTAGGAAATCTCAAGTAGATCAAATTGATAGGAATTTTTCTCTTCAATATTACCAGGGAAGTTGTGGGGAACAATAGCTCATTAGGGTTATGATTTTTATTCACTTCGAGGTAGACTTGGAAGGATTTTGATTGAATTAGAATATATTTCTAGATTTATATTCACACATATACATAAATAGTTAGCTATATCAAGCTAATTGTTTGTATTTAACTTATTTATTAGATTATATGTATTTTCTAAAAAGTTAGAAAAGAACAAAAACATTTACTTTCCATAGATTAGATTTTTTTGTTGCTTTGTTCGATATATTGAGAAAAAACCAAAAACATAGGTTAGATTTCCTTTGATAGATATTTTATTTAAAGAGAATCAATTCATCTTGCATGATCATCAACGGTGCACAATAGGAAAATACTTACATTGTGATCCCCTTGTCCTGCAACCCAACAGACTGGAGCTAATGATTGACATTGCCATAAGTTTGTGTTTAACAATCTTACGCACACCTATAACATACGCTAAGAAAATAATACAATTAGATACACCGAATATCGTTGCTAATCAAACCTATGACTTTTGGATCAGCTCCTAAAAATAGGGTTGTGATCCACATGTCCCACAACCCAATGGGACTACTAGTCACTAGAAATTGACGAGTTTACTCACATTAGTATTAATATCTTCACCACTCCCACTCGATATTATTAAACAACTTTCATTGTTGAACATAACAATTGATCGTGGTAATAATTTCTGAACAAGACCAAAATCACTCATAGTTCATGTAGCTCTGCTACACCTCTTGTCTCTAATTCAATGACCTTGTCTGGAAACCCATATGAGGCACCTGCAGGTTACTTTCCACGTATTTCACAAACACTCAATAGAATCTCAGCAGAACTAGACATCGATTGGAGTCTCCGAGTAGCTATCATAATAAAATTTACCATCATACCCCTTCAGTTAGGAGAGAATTATTTGCTTTAGATTCATGAGATTCCAGAATTGTTTGTCAAAGACATAAGGTTTCCTAATTAGCTTGATCACCACCATCACTTTCACTTCCATTTCCATTCCGCACTAGATGTCTCAACATGACCTCAGGAGGTTGGGTGTGAAGAAGGTCACATGTTGATTTTCTATCATACAAAACTAGTAAACCCAACATGCACAACTAGTCTTTAAAAGTTTCCACTTTCTTCATCCATCCTTATTCTATGGGTATTCTTATACCCCCTGAATATGTCAAGATATGATGAGTACGATCAACCCATCTCAGTGTTTGTCATGTACCATTACCAATCAAGTATACCACAATAATCACATTCCATTTCCACATGGGCGGATAACCGCTCATCTCGCTCAAAACCCTCTCGCTTCATGGAACCAATGTCGGTTCTTCTTTATGCATTGAAGAAATTGATCAGTCACTAAGACCTATCCTCAAACAATCAAGCTCAAATAACATGACATTCACTAGTGAAGTAATTACATCTCCATGAGTATTGTTTTGACATCCCTTTAGCATGCAATCCGATCAACTCCCCTATCTAGATGAGGAGTATTTAGCATGATATGCTAGGAGTGAACAACACTTCCAAAACATGAACCAATATTTTGATAGGTTACAAGGACAAGGTGATGTCCTACTTCAAAACAATAATTCTACCCCACCACCAACTAAAAAGACAACCAATGAGGGGTGGCAACATCGTGAACAATTCATAGCAGGATACCATACTCCTCAACAACCTCCAAGGGTTCAACAAAAGGTACCTAAGAAAGACATCCCTGTCAATGGGTGATGTCATTTCATATTTTTAGACAAGGTCAAAGAGTTGGAGCTTACCCAAAAATATAGAATTCATACGTAGGGAAAGAGAAAACTCCATCCTACCCACAGAACTATGGGGAAATACCGACTACACAGAATCCTCCAGTCTACATGAATACTCCAAACCCTAGGGATTTGTTAACTAGGATGGGTACCTTAGGTATGCCTCCTCAAGCCACATATGGATACCTATAACAAGAACCACCTGAAGTGCATTCTCAAATGCTATACTAGTCGAAATGCAATGTTCCCT
Source organism: Taxus wallichiana var. yunnanensis (assembly GCA_018340775.1). Lineage (NCBI taxonomy): Eukaryota > Viridiplantae > Streptophyta > Pinopsida > Cupressales > Taxaceae > Taxus > Taxus wallichiana. The sequence continues at coordinate 51,877,771 of CM031239.1, forward strand.
GGCTTTACACCTTCAGCTCCATATCAAAGTGGCCAACCCCCTATATGCACATATACTCTAAAATGCCACAAGGAGATGCATACACCTATCTAGGTCCTTATGGTTATCCACAGGGAATTCCATATGCCCCAAAAATGCCTATGCCATGCCGTTTCAGCAACCAATGTAACCTTTTCTTCCCCAACAAGGACCTTCAATGGTTAAAACATACGCAATGGGAAATTACTCTTAGTACCTAAAGGAGCCTCTAGAATTTTCCATCCAGAGACAGTCATGATCCCAAGGAAATTTCTTGATCTTCCAAATTTTCAAGTGGAAGGTGACCCAAATGCTCATATCAAATCCTATGCAATAACCATTCAATAGTTACTCCCATGGGATGCAGTTGTTACAAAAAATTTCCCTAAGATGTTAGAAGCCACCACTCTTGACTGGTATTATAGAATGTTGGAGGCCTCAATAAAATATTTTAAACTCGTGTCAGAGTTCATTAATAATTTTGATATGAATAAGCTACTAAGAACAAGGATCAGAGAATTCTTGCACATCAAACAAGAACATAACGAATCCACACCCACTTCATTTAGAGGTGGCGGCAGATTCTCTATTCTTCCGCAAGTGCTTCAAATATGGATCAAATGGAAATTTTTGATTTATTCCTCCACTCTCTCAATAGAGAGATATGGGAAGAGGTTCAAAAGTTCCCACTCAGGAGTTATGAGAAAGTGCTAGAAGGTGCTCTTCGAATTGACTGCGGTCATTGATAGTGGCCGTAAGATCTACGTGAAAACCGGGAAGTTAGTCACTCCTACTCAAAAATCTCCCGCTTACTCCAACAACACAAAAAAATCAAGGACCAAATATCCTTAATAAGAATCATGGAGTCACAAAAATGGTGTGAATGACCAATCAAAAAGCCTAATGTGGTTAATCCTAATAAAAATTGTGTTACAAATAACAACAACAATAATGGAAATAATCAGAGAAACAACAATTTCTCACCCTCGGTAAATGTTGTGGATTTAAATCATCCTCAAAAATAGAAACAACCTCAATAAAAAGGAAAATACCAACCCCAAGCCCTAGTCAATATCCCAACCAATTCCATTAGCAAGGGCAAGGGTTTCAAAATTTTAATTATAACAATCAACAACTAAACAATGAATCGTAAATTCAAACGACAACAAGGAACAATTCAAAGGCCTTGAGATTATGAACCTGACTTGTACTACGGTTTCCATAGGGTTCATGAGCATGACACAACAAATTTCTGCGATTGCAATAAGTTTCTACAAAGGTTTCTTGCCATATGATCAATGATAATTGTTTATCGATATGTTCGTGGCGAAACACCTGTTAGGGATATTTAACGATCCTCTCCCCACACATCCAAAGTATGGTAGATTAGATCTTGATGGTTCCAAATAAGGTATTGTAATATGGACTCATGACCATGAAGCTTCAAATTTTTCAAACTCACAGTGGCACCCCTTTGGATGGTCGCCAAAAATGAATATTGTGGTTTTGGTAGAGTTAGAATCCAAACCCCAAATTAATTCCACTACGAGAACTAGGGATTATTCTATACATCCAATCTCAATTTATCTAGATGTGTCAGAAATATTCACAATATGCTATGCAAGATGGTGGGGGCTTATTATCTTATCGGTGATCTAACCAAGACCTTTTCACATATTTCCTTCTTGAATATACTAAATAATTCCCCTGCTCATTGAGCCTCTCTGTTAGAAGTGATAGGTTTTAGCCATTTGATTAATGTTACCCCTCCTCCAGAGGCACAGATAAATCATATAGACTTTGAGGTTTTCCCTTGAGGTCAACCCGAAAGGGACATTAGGTTTGTGTTTGACATAAGTAAGATGCCTATGGATTCTAAATAGCTCGAGAGAGGTGATCCGGCCTTGTTTTTACAAGTTTGGATCTACAACAACTATGTGAAACATGTAATGATTGATGATGGGGTAGTGGTTAACATAGTCCCCTTCTCTTTTCTTCATAAGTTAGGATATCGTAGACTAATTGCTCCTCAACTAGAAACACACTTTGAAGAGCTATGATAGCCTCAAGGAAACCTCGATCGGAACCATAGTATTACCGGTTACTCTAGTGTAAAATATGGTACTCACTGATTTTTATATTATAGACTAGGATACCAACTATAATACGATCCTTTTCTCGTCCTTGGATCCACCGTATGAAGGAAATCCTCCACTTTATTTCGGAGGTTAGATTATTGCATTTAGGGAAAAAATTGTGGCACAAGGTGATCCAAAACCCTTTGATATACATTTGGCCAACTTAAAGAAAAGGCCAGGGGTCCACTCTAAATTTGATCTTCCCACAAACCACTTAAACAAACCTGCAAGCATTAAACCGAAGAAAAAAAATAGTTCCCACAAAATATTTAGAAGTCATGAGTTTGATCAAAGGAATTCTGGTGGTCAAGGATGAAAAAGTTATTATAGAAATAGTGTCGCTAGGAACCACAACAAAGATTTTTGAGCTGTTAGAGAAGGATCTACCTTTTTACTCTCCTTTGATTCTATGGGTATGGGACATGCCTTCGGACTCGCTTCCCTTCCAGTAGATGAGGATTTCATGGTTGAGGTAACCGAGGTAAAGGGGGAAGGTACAAAGGAGGACTCAACGTCCATATTCCCGAGTATTTGTTGGACTCTCCATTTTGATGAGGCCAAGTGTCGCTTTAGTGTCGAGGAAGGCATGATCCTTACTTCTCCCAAAGGAAGGATTATACCTTTTTATTTCAATCTAAATTTCGAATGCACAAATAATGAGGCTTAATATGATGCTCTCCTATTAGGCCTCATCATAGATAAGAGGATGGGAATCCTCAATATTAGGTGTTGGGTGATTCACAACTAGTAACAAATCACATATCTGAAGTATATGAGACTATAGCCAAACATCTATAACTTTACAAAACATTAGTGTTAAGTTTGACAAAATAATTTGATTTTATATCAATTGAGGTAGTTCCATATGAACAAAACCTTCTCACAGATTCTTTAGAAACTTCTACTTCATGCTTCACCCCAAGTAATGACCTGGAAGATACCAAATTCACAGTTTCAATTCACACTAAACCCTTGATTCGTAAAACACCAACAAGCCCAATGTTGACATACATAGAAACGAGAGTCGGTCTGATTATTCGAGCATGTCAATAGTGATGAATCAACTTTAATTTATTTAAATGTTTTGGCAGAATTGTATCTTACCTATCACGATATAGACCTTTCCTTAATCCCATGTTCCTCTTCTTATTTTGAGAATCTTGTTATTGAGTCCTATCTCGAGATAGGATCTTGAGATCTACGAGGTAGAAGAAGAAGGGGACTTGGAGTTACCTCCAGCCCCACTTGAATTCAAGGAGGGAAATGCCTCCTTAATTGAAGGAACAATTGATGTAAACATTGGAATGGAGGGGTAACCAAAGATCTTAAAACTAGGGTCCTCTTTAACTCTAGAGGAAGTGGAAATACATACCCAGATCCTCAAAGAACATCAAAAGGATTTTGTGTTTATTTACAAATAAATGACAGGAATTGTACCACATATCGCAGTGCACAATCTCGTCACCAAACCGGATGCAAAAATGATCAAGCAAAAGTTGAGACCTATGAAGGCAAAGGTGGCCCTTATGGTGAAAGAAGAAGTAATGAAACTTCTCTAGGTGGGATTCATTAAGCCGCTTGATTATTCACAATGGGTATCAATAATTTCCACATTCTCAAAAAGAATGGAAAGATCTATATTTTCATAGAATTCTGAGACATTAACAAATCTTTCCCCAATGATGATTTCCCATTACCATCCATTGAGTTTATCATTGATGTAACAGTTGGGTTTGAGTTGTTGTCTCTCATGGATGGGTTTTTGGGATATAATCAAATCTAAATATCCAAAGAGGATCAAGCTAAGAGTACATTTATAACTCCTTAGGGACCCTACTATTATGTTATCATGCCATTCGACCTTAAGCATGTTGGTGCTACATACCAATGAGAAATGACGTACATATTCCATGATCTTATTCATAAGATTGTGGAGTCCTATGTAGATGACCTGTTGGCTAAGGCCAAGAAGGGTTGTGATCACCCTAAGGTGCTTCACATCATCCTTTCATGCTTAATTAAGTACAGTGTCACATTAAATCCAAAGAAATGTGTTTTCGATAACAGAGGAAAGCTTCTTCGTTACATTATATCTTCATGAGGGATTGATGCCAACCTAGCCAAAATCCAGGATGTATTAGAAATGGCTCCACCATTAGATGAATCTGGTATTAGATCTTTTCTTGGGAAACTCGGTGCAATCTGAAGGTTTGTCCCGACTTGACATATGATATTCATCCCATTAACAGTTTGTTGAAAAGTATTATAGCATTGATTTGATAGAAGAAATCAACAAGGCCTTTTAGGTGGTTAAATGATTTTTTTATCCCCTCCCATGTTAATGCTTTGCCTAGATTGGATTTCTCATTGATCTTGTATTCACAAGATACAAGTGTTTCACTAGCATGCATGTTGGCTCAAGAGGATGATGATAAACGAGAGTGTGTAGTTTACTTCATTAGTCATATGTTTCTTGATTATGAAACATGTTATACACAAGTAGAAAATGAATGCCTTTCCATAGTCTTTGTAAGAAAGTGTTTAAGGCATTATATGTTGAATCAAGAAACAAGGGTTTTATTTAAGATAGAAAACTTGTGGACATTCCTCATGTCTATAATGGTCGGCATTTCATAACCCTAATGGGCAAGTTTGAACTAACATTTATAAATCAAAAATTTGTTAAGGGATGAATCATTATGGACTAGTGGGTGACAATCCACTACATGGGGGTGCTTTTTTAGATCTATAATTTCTTGATAAGTGTGTGTACTTCATCGATACCAGGGACCCCGATCTCTATATGTCATTGGTATATCGACATTATCAACTTTATCATGGACCATGCATACCCGGAAGGGGCAACGTCCACAACTAAGAAGGTAGTTACATGTCATCGCTACTAAGTATGTTATTTTGGAACAAGTTCTCTACCATAGAGCCTTTGAGAAAATGTTGTTGAGATGTGTTGATGCTGAAGAATCTGAAAAGATTCTTTATGAGTCACATAGCAAGGTATATGGAGGTCCCTTTGGCGGCCACGCTACTACCCATAAGATCCGTCGAATGGGATATTTCTACCCCCTAGAACATGACACAGTAGAGTTTACACGTAGATGTCAAAAATTTCAAGATTTCTCCCACAAGATCCACATACCAACACAAGTTTTGCAACCAATCGCAACCCCATGGCCCTTATCCACAATGGGCCTGGATTAGATATGGAAGTTCTCTCCCTCATCAATGGATGGCCATAACTTCATAATCATGGCCACATAATACTTTACCAAGTGGGTAGAAGCCATGCCCCTTACCACCGTACCTAGCTCTGTAATCACTAAGTTCATCCTAAACTAAATCATTTGTAGGTACGTGGTGCCACAAGTCATTATTTCTAATAATGGCATGTCTTTCAAAAATGACAAGGTACGTGAGTTGTGTAAAAATTTCAAAATAATTCATGACACAGCTTCTCTCTACTACCCTCATGCTAATGGACAAGATAAGGCTACCAATAAGACTTTAAATTCCATTCTCCTAAAAATCCTTAAGGAGAATAAACAAGATTTGCACCTAAATATTTTTCCAACTTTATGGGCCTACCAAATGTTGGTTAGAACACCAACGGGGAAACCCACTTTTCCTCAATATTTGGAGCTTAGGTGGTTCTGTGACTTGAATTCAATATATCTAGTCTCTTTATTTCACTACATGGGATCCTGGGGGAGGAGGGTTATCAAGAAGCATGAATCTCCTAGTTAGAAAGTCTCAATGAGGCTAGATTGAACACCGAGAAACAACATAGCATTTATGATGATCGATGGCTTGGAAATACAATAAGATTGTTTACAAATATGAGATCTACGAAGGATATTTGGTATTAATACTCGATATTCGGATAGACAAAAATCTTTGTAGCGAAAGGAAATTTAGACCTAGGTGGTTAGGTCCATATCGAGTAGTGGAAGACTACAAAAATGGTGCATTTATCTTGTGTACATTAGAAGGTGAGGAGTTTATTGAATCCGTAAACTCTCTTCACTTAAAGAGATACTACGCATGATCCATTAGCATTTTCATATGTACATTATTGCATCTGCATTATATTTTCATTTGTCTATTTATTTTGTAAAAAAAAGTTATCAAGGAGCTTATTCTTATAGCAATTCCTAAAAACTTCTAAAAAAATTAGCAAAAATTTCAAATCATGTGTCTTCAAACCCTCATAGTATCATCAATGTTTTTATGAATCATTTGTCAATCCAAACAAGATAAGACAAATTTGTTATGGTAACCATACCAAGGCCTGCACACTTGGTTCTACTTTTGGTCTCTTCTTAGGTTAGGTGTCTTTATTCATGGTCCGTGTTGGTGCAAATTCACAAAGCACCCCAAATGATTTATGGATCTACTTTTCTAAGACAAACTCATATGGTGTGAATACACAACATTGATCTTTCCCAAAGTGTGGGACCTTTGCAAATGGTGAAAGCTCTCAAGAGAAGGCTAGTTCCTTTTCCTAAACTACCTGTCATAAGCTATTCCAATGTAGGCAAGATAATCTAATCCTAATCTAACTATGCCAAGGAGACAAAGAGAGAGAGAGAGAGAGGGGAAAACAAAGCCTACACTAAAACGGTGAAACACCGTGAGAAGGAAAACATTTAACATCTATCAAAATTGCCATCGAACAAGAAGATGTGAGCAATGAGAAGGATGGATAGATGCATCACAGGCCCAAGGATAGATTTCATATAGAAAATGTCCCAAAAACTCCATGAACATAGCTCCAAACCTGCAATGAAGAGAGGCAAGAAGAAGACAAGCAAAAATGAGCAAGGATGGACAGATGCACCACAAAACATGTTTTTTGTTGCTCCAGAAGTTTACACAGAACATCATTTTAATGGTAAAAGGTAAAAATTCCATTACAGAGCAGGGGAGGAGGTTCAAACTCCATTTTCAACCCTAGGGAAGAGAAGAAGGGAGGGCAGAGTAGAAAAGATGAACAACCTTTACAAGTGAGCCAAAATTGGCTTTTAATGATCAAGCAGAAGGAGAGAAAAAAAAAAGTGGGCAAAATGGATTTATGATCTCAACCACCATCTAGATTCCTCAAATTTCACCTACAGAGTGATGGGCTTCATGGAAAAACCCATAATTAGAAGTGCATTTTTTTGTAGACCCAAAAAATGACCATACTTCATTAAATTTGGTGGTTGAAAGTCAATTTTGTTTTTTTCCATGCCAGGAAATTTCTCCATTTTTCTCCCATAAATATCCATCAAAATAAAAAATTGGACCCTCCATCATGTACAAAAATTCACCATATTTCCAATGACACTAAGAACACAAAAATCGAGATCCGGATCAAACATTATGCCCCTTTGAAGATTTAGGGCAAAAATTGGATTAGTGGGCCGAAAGTTCAAAATTTTCTCCTTTTTGAATTTTGGGAAAATTTTCCCAAAATTTCCACCCCCACACCTTCACTACCACATGGCATGTTTTGATTGGTCCACGGGTCTGACTGGTCTTTCCACACCTTTTGATTTTTTGGAAAAAATTCCAAAATTGCCACCGTCGCTCCACTGCCATGTGTCATCTTTCTATTTGTTGGTAGGGGAGCCTTCCAAAATTTTCCTTGAAACCAACCATTTCCTCAAATAGGACACATGGCACCTTTATATTGGTGCAGGCCTGTACTCAAACATTTCCTTTGATGTCGTGCCCTTTTTGACTTTTGTCAGCCATATGGACACATGGCATGTTCTCATTGGCGCATTTTACCCGTGCCTCCACCTCCCCGCTGGTCTATGGACATGTGGCATCTCCCTATTGGTCGGTGGGCCTTCGGTCGAGATTTTCCTTTTGTGCCCATTTTTGGAAATTTTCCTAACTTCTCCCGCCACCCGATCTTCGACGGCCTCATGGACACGTGTCGTCTTTCTAGTGGTCGGTGGGCCTTCGGGCCAAAATTTTTCTTTAGCGTACCCCGCCATTCCTTGGTAAAAATTTCAAATTTACCTCCACCCCCACCATTCCACCACTGACATGGCACATTCTTGATTGGTCCGCGGACCTCCCTAGGGAAAATTTCTCTCCCAAACTCCGCAAGCCATAACTTGAAAAATACAAGGAGTTAGAAGGAAAATTTTACCTTTCTAGAAAGGTGAGAAAAAATCCTATCTGATGGGATCATTTACAAAAAAATTTGAGCACTTGAAGCATGCCAAAATTCATTTAAGTTCCAAAAAGGAGAAGGAGGAGGAGTTAGCAAAAAAAATAAGCAGGGGATTTATTTTGGATAACAATTTGGTGACTCAGAGGGGTCATCTGCCTACTAGATGAATGATCAGTAGCCTTTGAAGCATCCATTGGGCATGGAGTCATGAGTTGTAGCCTACAAACTGATCTAAAATTTGAAACTTCCTTCTGAGCCACTTGAAACCCACTAAACTTAGAGTTGTTCTCACCAAAATGCCACTGAAATGAACTGTGCAAGAGCAAAACTAGCAACACCAAAAACTATGTACAAAATTGAAAATCATACATGCCCCTAATGGAACATGCAGAGTGTGCACAAGAACTTCTTCTGCTGAAAGCAAAGCTACCTAATCTACTCTAAACTTCAAGTGAAGGTGAGCTAAACAAACCCTATAACTAGTTATGCAAAATAGCTTCCTTTCTTCAAAATTGGCAGCCATGCAACTGATTTGGCACTGAAAATGGCTGGTTGGATGAGTGGAAAATCAACAAAAAGCTGGTCTTCTACCCAAATCAGTAAGGTGTCAACTACAAACAAATCCAATACCTCTTTTAGTTTCTTTACATTTGAATTGAAGAGGTATGGTAGCTGATCTTTGGTACCTTGTAGCTCATCCTCATGCTTAGAAGCAAGCATGATTGGTTATGGCTTCTCCTTTGGCTCCAATGAAGCCAAATACCTGATTGGGAAAGGTCTGATCCATTTGATATGCCTATAACTCTGATTTTCCATTCCAAAAATGGAATCCTCTTGTAGACCTTCTTGGATGAATGGTGTGGAAGGGGTGATGGAATTCTTCTGTTGTTTCTCTTCCCCCAATGAAGAACATGGAAGAATTAAATCTTCCAATATTGATCCTAAAGAGCTGCTATAAGATGTAGGCTGCTCCAAATGAATGCTCTCCTCCATGACAACAGGTTCTTGTGTTTGGAATGTGGATGATGAAAGAGAGAAAGGTGGAAACTCAACCGGTTCTTCTCCATCAAAATAGTCCTCCAAATCTGACAGATAAACTACCTCATTGTTGTCCTGTTGTAAATGCTCAACTTCCTCCATGGTGTCCTCTTGATCAGCAACTTGTTCACCATGGTTCTCCTCATCCTCCAACATTGAGTTTGAGATATCAAACTCTTCTTCAAAGACTATAAATTGAGAGAGATGATGTAGAAAAAGAACTGGAGGTTCTTCTATAGCCTACTTTGTGCTCGAAGCCTTTACATCTGCACTTCTCTCCCCCATAGCTGGAATGTACTCCTCTTATTTTGGATTTTGAGCAGCTTCTCCTTCCTCTGCTACCTGAAAACAATCTTTCTCTTGATTGAACTCTTCCTCTAACATGAATTTCGTCAAGTTGAACTCTTCAATCTACTGCTCTAGAGGACAAGTTGGGACTGCAAGATCTTTTTCAAGGCTTTCTTCCCCCATGGCTGATTGTGCAACTTGAATTGGATCAGTATTCTCTTTGGGAAAAGTGCCAACATGGACACTCAACTCTTCACAAACAAACTTGTTTTTTTTTGCTTCACTGCTATTATAAAATCAGCCTTGTTTTCCACTTGTTCTCCAACTCCAACCTCTTCTAAAGGCTTAACCATCAAGGGGATCTTTTTCATCCCAAATTTGAGAGCCAAGCTTACCAAAATTTTAATTTTTTTCTTCTTTGTTTGGCTCTTCTTCTTGCTGTCCTTGATGACTGATTTTCTAATTTTCATTCTTCCAACATGGATTTAGGAATGCAAGAGGAGACGTGGGTTGTAACTCAATTGATTTTGAAATTTTTTGTGGTGGTGGAGGAGGTGAAACCTATTGTTTCTTTGGAGGAGAGGGTATTTGTATTGGCTCTTGTGGAGGGGATGACTGTTTAGAAGCTAAGAGGAAAGAAGAATTGAGATGGGGTGGAAGACTAGGGAATGGAGAAATGTATTCAACATTTGGGATAACAGAGATAGAGAGTTTAAAACTTAATAGTGCTGAGATAAAATAGATTGGGAAAAAGGAAAAGGAAAGGCATGAGATGGTGTGCTTACCTATTGACAAGGTTGTTGAACACCAAGTTTATAGGCCTCTATCTCTATTTTCCATTGTGTAAGTTGGGTTAGCATCTCTATCATGAATTCTAGCTTCTCTTGAGGGCTTAAGTGTCTTGGAAAAGGACCTCCCCATGGACAAGGAGTCTTTCAACCAATTCTGAAAGCCTTCATTTGAGTTTTTTCTCTTGATTGCACCATCTTTGCCTCCATCTTTTGGATTTTCTCCACAAAATCAGCATCTTCCATTTGATTATCTTCATTGCATGTGTACCCTTTCTCTTGATGTGCTTCACAACCAAACTGATGTTGGTATTTCTCATATGGGTAAGCATGCTGACCTTGAATTTGATCAAAATGTTGATTTGGAGGATTTGTAAAACATGTTGGAGGTGGAATATACTGCTGTTGTAAATGTGAATTCCATGATGGAAATGAATTCATGATTGCACAACTTCATGGAATGGAAAAGAACAAAAGAGATGGAAAGAATAAAGAATGAAGAATAAATGAAAATGAATGGAAAGAGGGTCTGCAACTTCAAAAATGGGTTGTTGATCAGATGGAGTTGCCGGATGTGTTTTCAATTTCCTCCAAAGGCTGAAATATTCACAGGAACACACGAACCTGCAAAAGATGAAGTGGAAAACCTCTAAGGTGTCCCACCAAGCGTGCCAAAACTATTGGTACAAATTCACAAAGACCCCCAATGAGTTATGGATCTACTTTTCTAAGGAAAACTCATCTGGTGTGAATGCACAACATTGAGCTTTCCCAAAGTGTGGGACCTTTGCAAATGGGGAAATATCTCTAGAGAAGGTTGATTCCTTTTCCTAAACTACTTGTCACCAGCTATTCCAAAGGCAGGAAAGCTAATCTAATCCTAATCTAACTATGCCAAGGAGACAGAGAGAGAGAGACGATAAGGGGAAAACAAGCCTACATTAAAACGGTGATACACCAGAGAAGGAAAATGATGAACATCTATCAAAACTACCATGGGACAAGAAGAGGTTAGCAATGGGAAGGATGGACAGATGCATTATAGGCCCAAGAATAGATTTCACATAGAAAATGTCCCAAAACTCCATGAACATAGCTCCAAACCTATAATGAACATTCAAACATGCACAAATACCTGCAATGAAGAGAGGCAAGAAGAAGACAAGCAAAAATGAGCAAGGATGGATAGATGCACCACAAAACACGTTTTTTGTTGCTCCAGAAGTTTACACAGAACGTCATTTTAATGGTAAAAGGAAAAAAATACCATTACAAATCAGGGGAGGAGGTTCAAACTCCATTTTCAACCCTGGGGAAGAAAAGAAGGGAGGGAAGAGCAGAAAAGATGAACAACCTTTACAAATGAGCCAAAATTGGCTTTAATGATCAAGCAAAAGGAGAGAAAGCAAAAACACGGGCAAAATGGATTTATGAACTCAACCACCAACCAGATTCCTCAAATTTCACCTACAGAGTGATGGGATTCATGGAAAAACCCATACTTAGAAGTACATTGTTCTGTAGAACCAAAAAATGACCTTCATAAAATTTTGTGGTTGAAAGTCAACTCTATGTTTTTTCCGTGCTAGGGATGTTTCTCCATTTTTCTCTATAAATATCCATCAAAATTCAAAATTGGACCCTCCATCATGTAGAGTAATTCACTAGATTTCCAATGACACAAAGAAGATGAAAATCCAAGCTTTGGATCAAAAGTTATTCCCCTCTGAAGATTTAGGGCAAAACTAGGGCAAAAATTGGATTGGTGGACAGAAAGTTCAAAACTTTCCCGTTTTTGAATTTTGGGAAAAAAATTCCAAAAAGTTCCACCCACTATGCCTCTCGCTACCACATGGCATGTTCTGATTGGTCCACGGGTCTAACTGGTCTTTCCACGCCTTTTGATTTTTTGGAAAAAAATCCAAAATTACCCTGCCACTCCGCTGCTCTGCTGCCTTGTGTCATCTTTCTATTCCTTGGCGAGAGAGTGCTCCAAAATTTTCCTTGACACTGACCATGACCTTGAACAAGACAGATGCCACCTTTCTATTGGTGTGGGCCTGAACTCCAAACATTTCCTTTGACACTACGTCCTTTTTGACTTTTGTCGGCCACATGGACATGTGGCATGTTCTAATTGTGCGGGCCATCTCAAGAGTTTTCTTGCGCCATTTTCCATATTTTGGTGAAATTGTTAAATTCCCCCACACCTTTGCATCCCACTAGTTTTTGGACACGTGGCATATCCCTATTGGTCGTTGGGCCTTGGTCGGCCGAGATTTTCCTTTTGCACCCATTTTTGGAAATTTTCCCAACTTCTCCCCATCACCCGATATCCGATGGCCTCATGGACATGTGTCACCTTTCTATTTGCTAGCGGGACTTCAAGAAGAAAAAAATTCTTTAGCACACCCCACAATTCTCTGTAAAAATTTCAAATTTATCTCCACTCCCTCCATTATGCTGCTAATGCGGCGCATTCTTGATTGGTCCACACACCTCCCTAGGGAAAATTTCCCTCTCAAAGTCTGCCGAGCCATAACTTGAGAAATACAAGGAGTTAGAAGGAAAATTTTACCTTTATGGAAAGGTGAGAAAAAATCCTATCTGATGGGATCATTTTCAGAACCTTTTGAGCACATGAAGCATGCCAAAATTCATTTAAGTGCCAGCAAAGGAGAAGAAGGAGGAGTTAGCCAAAAAAGTAAGCAGGGGGTTTATTTTGGATAACAATATGTTCTAGAAGCTTCATGGTGTCGCATATATCCCTTATACATCTCCTTGAAATAAGAGAATTCTAAACATTTTTCCCAAATAAGTAAATCAAATGAAAATCCATAGAAAATTTATTTTTACACATTTCTTTTCCTACCAACCCTCGATGTTGAGCTTGCATCTCTTACTAGTGACGTAGGTTTGGGAAAGGAGGGAAATGCCATTATTCATCTATGCCATGTCTATGGTGACAAGCCCATGCTTCTTACTTGGTAGCATGGTGCAGGTGTAGGGGGTCTCTTTGATAAACTTGAAAGTTATAAATTAGTCAAACAATGTGAAATCATAAATAAAAAACAAAGTGAGTTAGATGTCCAAAATTCCAAGAGAGCTTAAAACCTAAAAACCATATTTTGCCAACCAAGTGACCATCTATGGATCTAAGTCTAGATAAAATGAAAAGCAATTCACATTCTAAACTATGAAGTAGCTTGAGTAGAGTAAAGTTGTAGCATCCCAATTTGGTTCACAAACCTATGTCTTTCTCTCATCACGCCATTCAACAAATTTTCATAGCTTGTGACCTTTCTAACTCTTTGTGTTGGCCCTCACATCTTACTAATTACATGGAGTTAGGAGTGGGGCAAGCATATATATTTATCATATCATTGTATCATCACATTTTATCAAGACAATATGAAGTACTAAATATTACAAAAGAAACTAATTTTAAGATCACATGGTGTTTGCATCATCATTTATCAACAGCATAAAATACAAAAAGAAATCATTTTGTTTATCATTCACATCCATTGCATAAATTTTGAAAAGCATTGAAAAGTGGAAATTCTAAACATCTAGATTACACATGAGAGATAAGACAAAAGAGAGTCAACTTAGATACCATGGAATTCCTAACCAAAATTAAAGTCTGTATATATCGTAGTAGATCAATGTTGTATACAATGTCATCATGTACTAGGCATGGTCAAAACACTTGCATTGAGCCCAAAATATTAAAAAAAAATATAATATCAAAAATGGTATCAAAGCAATAAATGTTGAATGGCTTATCAATCCCTATGGGATCCCTCGGATGGTGCATGATCACATCTAGGTATTCGATACGGCTGAATGGAATTGTTAATGGAATTAATGGTGTGAGTGCTCATGGTGATGCCCTCTTTGCCCGTAGTCTCACCTTTGTGAGAATATCTCTGCCTCATCGGTACTTAGCGATCCTGGTATCCAACTACCTAGGTATGAAGGGAGGTAACTATCTTTGCCACCTTCCAGATGGGAGCAAAGACATCGTATGTTGGCCAACGGCTAAGGGTTGTTTTGAATCTATAGAAAAATCAGCCTAGGTCTTCCTCGAGGGAATTGATAGGGTGTCCACGAATACCCGACGAATGAGTTCTCACCACTCATGTGTAGATGATTAAGAAAATTTAAAAAGACACAAATAATGAGCTAGAAAATCACATAACACAAATCAAAAGGATAATGTTAAGCTAAACATACGAAAATCAATAGACAAAATAGAGAAAGGAGTATCAAACATACTCGGGTCTTCATGCATGCATGTGGGATCGGTGGCTCACTTGCGAGTTCTGCTGGTAGCTACGGAGCCTCACTGAATCTAGAGGCATGACATTTTCTGATCATAGACTCATCATCCTCTCTAAGTGTCTCCTCCAAGACTACTTCCTCTCTCCATGCTCACCTCCTCGTGCACTGCTCCAAGGATCCCCTGAGTGTCATGCCACTCAGGGTTGATCTCTACTCCCTCGAAGGTAATGAACCCTCATCCTCCTCTCTGAATTTCTCCCCTTGCACATCATCTCCTGCATCCTCCTCATATTTGGAGTTCAAATCAATCGGATCATCCTCCTCCCCACTATGAGGAGGAGCCACCTAATCTGAAGTAAGGGTGCTTGAGGGGTACCAACTACCCACCAAGCCTAGACCACATGCTTAACTACAATAGGCATGCTAGGAGTAAACAATGTCCAACCGGGATCCCCTCTAGGACACCTTCAAGCCTTCCGAATAGTCTTATAAATAGGTTCCACTGGAAGAAGCATGATAGGGTATGGAAGGATAAACTACTGAGGTACCCGAGTCAAATGGTTGAATCTCTAATCTCCCATCTCTGTCAACTAACTAGCTCATGGAAGAGCAAGCTACCATCATCATAGCCTCCTCACCCCATACCCCTACCATGTCCTGGTAGGGTGTGGTAGTCATGTCTGTTGTAGTCAAGGAAGCCACTGACTAATGTGGTTTCCGGATCACTAACATACTTATCCATCTAGCTACCCGAACAACCCCCGGGTCTCCGATACTAGTATCCCCTATTGTTGGGGATGAAGCACTCATAAACCCAACTCATAACTAGATTGGGGTGACTCAAAGAATGTCCCTACAATCTAAAAACTCTGTAAAAATCATGGTATGTAGTCCCCAAAATATCTATCACCCAAGAATACTAACGTCCATGAGCCTCAATCTATGCAATGATGGGGGCCCAAAAATATTAGAGTGTATCTCTTCCCTTGTCCCTGAATGGTCTCAAAGATAGGATACCCATGATGGATCTCCAAAGGATAGGAATGGGAGCGTGTAGAATGGACCAAACCTTTATTCCCTTATTTGAGCTAGATGAGACAATGACATCTCCCATATATGTGGCCCACTACATCATCATGACCCTATACCCCACTATCTCCAATGTCAGTCTCCTCCCAAGTATCGAGAGTCCAAGGATACGGTATACATCCTCTAAGGTGATGGTCCACTCACCTCTAACACCTAGAAACTAGAAAGTGTTCTTGTCTACATCCCAATACGAGAATAGGTCACACGAGAATAAGACTAGCGGGGCAAACATGGGGCACTGTGTTATCCATTAGATTCCCTCTCACTATAGAAGATCCATCTCATCTTGGGTTAGTTGATCCGAATCCCGGGACCCAATCACTCTCTCTCTCTCTCTCTACTCAAGAATATGTAATCCTCCTTTTGTATTCACCAAAACATGAGAAAAGGGCAAGTTAGTAATGTACATCACAGGATAAGATCATCAAAACATAGTAAAATATTGAAAACACAAAAAAATTCAAGTTAAGGTGCATTTTGTACATTCTATTCGAATCTGCCGCCAAAGGTGCGGGTGGCGGTTCCATGACCTCTACTCTGTCAAGGCAGCGGGTCTGATATGATTTCCCATAATGTTCCCTTAACCCAAAAAATTCCTAAAAATTAAAAAAATAACCATTTATAGAAAAATAAAAGAATTCCTTATGGGCACCCCTCGTAAGAACTCATTTTAAACAAGAAAATTTGAAAATGGCCCCCTTAGGTGAACTTTTCAACATTTTAATATTTAGGGCACAAAAATACAAAAGATGAAATAACTAACCTAAGAACACACCAATTTATTTCTCACTTATGGAGGCATGGTCACTATCTCACAATGGTCATTGTGGTTGTGTTCATGTCATAAGCGGTCGCGTGGATCTAGAGCTCCAAATTCACCAAATCAATAATGTGCGAATGAATTAAAAATGAGTTTGTTTCAATATATATAATTTTAAACTCATTTTTGAGTGTATGTGTTTACAAGGCTAGAGCATTGGCGCGGTATGTTTCTACATCCCCGCGTAAATGGTAAGTCCTCTTGTCATTTTTATCTAGTGTTTATTTTTCAATATTTTATCTATCTCGCACTTTAGTCTTCTTTTCTCTTACAGGGTGGTGGGAGTTTGGGTGGTGAAATTTCAACACACGGTGTGTGTCAGGTATAGCTTCTAACTCCCCATTTCAGGAACACCATACTTAGACTCTACGTTTTACGCCTTTTCATGGCTTAGACATTTCTCGAGGGGAAATATGTACAAAACAAAAATTTCATGTGCTACATTGTTGGGAAAATGGTTACAAGAATCCCCATGATGATTCAAAATCCTTTAAAGAAGGTTTTCGGGGTCCAAAACCCATTTGCAATGTATATTTGTAGCCTAGATAGCCTTGATTAGATTTTCCATGCATTTTCCATCTCCCTCCTTCTTTCTATGCTTGTTACGGCCTTTAGTGCCGAGGACCACCACCTGACCCAGGTGGCAGTTCGCAAACCACCACCTTGCACGGTGGTGGTCATGAAACTACCTCCCTGCGTAGGGTGGTGGTCCTACACACTTTTTCAAGATTCTTCATGCGTGTTTTAAATATGTGATGGTTCACTTAAATTTTCTTTTTACATGCATCCATGCACCGAATTGGCTAAAAATAGCTTTGTTAACTTGATTCTCCTTTCTCCTTCTATTTTAAATAAGACTTAATGCTGGTTGGAACTGCCTCTTTTTTCCTTGTGCATGAAGTAACCTCCTAGCCTCTATTCCTATATATTCCATGCTTGTATTCAAGAAAAATGGCCTCGAGAATTTTGTGTATCTTTTAATGTTTTTCTACCATAATCTTGCTAGGAGTTGCATAGCAAAGCTTAGATATCTTGTGTTATCTCTATTCAACTTGCATTGCATCCATATTACTTCCAAGATGTCATTGCTCAAGCACCATATTCTTGTTGTTTTTCTTTGCATTCCCAATCCCTTGGAATCACATGAACACTCAAAGAAAGAAAGGAAAGAATTGAGGGGATAAATATTGATACTACTAGATTTTCCAAGGTTCTTGCTCTTCCAGGTTGGAGTTGTATATTTGTTTCCTTTGTTTTTCAAATTTTCAATTACGAATTGTTAATTTCAATTATATATCAAATAGAGTAGACAAACAGTCCATTTCAATTAGCTAGGTAATCTCACATAGATCAAATCGATAGGAAGTTTTTTCTTCAACATTACCAGGGAAGCTATGGTGAAAAATAACTCTGTTAGGGTTATGATTTGTTCTTTACTTCGAGGTAGGGTTAGAAGGATTATGATTCAATTAGAATAGATTTTTAGATTTAGATTCACACATCTGCACAAATAGTTATCTATATCCAGATAATTTTTGTATTTAACTTGTTTATTAGATTAGATGTATTGTCTGAAAATTTAGAAAAGAACAAAAACATTTACTTTCCATAGATTAGTTTGTTTTGTTGCTCGTTACGATATATTGTGAAAAAACCAAAAATATAGGTTAGATTTCCTTTGATAGATAGTTTATTTAATGAAAGCTAATTAATTCATCTTGCATGACCATCAATGGTCCACAATAGGAAAAGACTTATAGTTGTGATCCCTTGGTCCCACAACCCAATGGGCGGAGCTAATAATTAACATTGACACAAGTTTTCATTTAAGAGTCTTATGCACACACCGTAACATACCCTAACAAAATAAGACAATTAGATACATTGAATATCATTACTAATCAAGCCTATAACTTTTGGACTTCTTACGGAAATAGGGTTTGATTACATGTATGAGCATACGAGGGCATCAACCTCAATGAGTCTTCGGTTGTGATCCATAGGTCTCACAACCCAACATGCATGCTAGTCGGTTAGACATTGACACTAGTATACACACATTTGTATTTATATCTTCACCACTCCCACTTGATATTATTACACAACTTTCATTGTTAAACATAGCGAATGATCGGAGCTAAGACTTTCTAGACAAGACCATAAAATCACTCATAGTTCCTATATCTCTACTACACCTCTTGTCTCCACTTCCATGACCTTGTCTGGAAACCCATATGAGGCACCTACAAGTTACTTTCCACCTATTCTGCAACTAATCAATAGAATCTCGGTAGAACTAGACATCGATTAGAGTCTCCGAGTAGTTATCATAACAGACTGTACCATCACATACCTTTAGGTTAGGAGATTATTCTTTTCCTTAGATTCACAGATTCCATTATTTCATGATTAATACATAAGTTTTCCCAATTAGCTTAATCACCGTCATCACTTTCACTTCCATTTCCATTCCACACCAGTTGTCTAGGCAAGACCTCGGGAGGTCGGGTGCGAAGAAGGTCATGTGTTGATTTTCTATCATACAGGTACCTCAACATAATACTAATTAACCAAGGAGGTTTACACAACAAGAATAAGCTTTAATTCCCCCACCACAATGGAATTATCAGCAAGGGAAATTAGGAAAATCTTAACTTCTAGCTCAACCTGTCTTGAACCCCAAAAATCAACAAACAACTTCAATTAATGAAGTAGGATAGGGTGAGATGATGTAGATGAATGTCATTAATAATGTAAAGTTATGGTCTAGAAGGATAGTAAAAACCCTCATATTATTATCACTAAAATATCTCGGGAGAAAGAAGCGAGATAGCGAGAGGAAAGTGAGGATATACCTGAGGAAAATAAGGAAACTGAACATGTTTCACAGACATGAGCCACTAGGAAAAAAAATGTGCATGAAGCTCCTTTCCCAGAATGGTTGAGAGAAACACAAAATGAGGAAGAAATAGTACTCATTCGGGAGCTAAAAGGATTAACATTGAAGTCCCACTTCTGAGATAAATACGAGATATTCTAGAGTTAAATCAGACCATTAGGAGCCATTACATCAAAACACCAGGAAGGAAGATGAAGTACCCAAAACAATCAAATTGGAAGTAAATCTAACTAATCTTGTGGATGGAATACTTATTTCACAAAAAATATGGGGATCACAGGGAGTCCAATCATTATTATTTTGTAAATGGTCAATCAATCTCTAACATTTTAGTGGATCTTGGTGTTTCCATCAATGGTATAACAACAGATAGGTTCAATCTATTATCTTTAATAAGAATACATCCAACCAATATTATTCTTCAATTAGTAGATCAATCTATTGGTGTACTAGATGGAATGATTGAGGATTTTATGGTCTAGGTCGAATCTTGGGAGTATCCTATCAATGTTTTGGTCTTACATTCTAAATATTAGAAGTTGGGATACCTTGTTAGTGTCAATTATCCTATGTGTCCTCCTCTCATGTTGGATGGTCATCTCGGAGGTGTTAGGTTTAGGGTTTCATGTTTTTCATGCACTAGGGTTGCTCAATACCATATATGTACCCCTTTTCTATTCATTTATGAGCATGCCAAGACACTCTGCTGTCTTTCCTCTATATACTGAGCTTTGTTTCTTTCGAGCAAGTTCTTCCATTACTGATCAATTTTTCCTTGCTATCACTGGAGCTATCATGATTCCATTGGAGTGCAACTACTTCGTGGTGCCTCATTTTCGATTCGATTCTCGTAAACTCTTTTCATGGTATCAGAGCTGAGATCGGGTAAACAGGTACTCATTATTTTTAGTTGCGATTACTCTTTCTTGGTTTCAGTTTTTTTACTCTGCATGCAAGTTTTTCGATCACTATTTTTGGAATTATTTTGCTAATCTCTCTAACAAGCTTTCTTAGAAAGTTGTGTCATTTTTTGTGCCTTTTTTTTTGTGCATGTGTAGGTTTTCATCATACCTTGAGCAATCAAGGGTTTGCCGCCATTTTTAGTTGGCTACAACTAAAATCAAAATAGATCATCTATGTGATTTTTTAAATAAAGATTAATCTCATTTCTGTCCTTTTTAAATAAATTATCAAAATGAAAGTGAAATTTTTTTAAGATCTCTGTTTTTTTTGCAATTCCAATTTATTTTTTTGGAAAAATTGGCTTTGCTCTGTGTTTGTTTGCAGGTTGACGTGTGGCATTTTTTTTCGAGCTTGCATTTTTTTGTGCATGGTCTGCATGGAATGTTTAAAAAAATAGTTTGTGTGGATTGTTCAAACTCTGCCACGGCCCACACCCCTTCTTCCACCGCACTATTTAGCCAACACAATGCGCCCACGCCATCGCATCTGCACACAAATAAACGTATTTTTATTGTTACCCTTTTCGCAGCCTCTGAAACAAAATCCAACCTGCTTTGTCACATGGTCTCCAACCCTTCAAAACCCTCTGTCTTTCTTCTCTCGGCCCGCGATGATCTACAATTTTTGAGTACGTGTTCATTTGCTAAGTTCTTTTTTTAGTAAGTTCTAAAACACATATTTTTTTAAACACTCAATGCTTTTTTAAATCAAAAGGAAAAAATTTTGATCGGCTCACTTCTAAAAAAGATCTTGCCTTTTTTTCAAAATATTTTTTTGGCTTTTTCAAGTTTTAAAAAGCTCTTGCTTTTTTAAAATTTTAGAAGTTTTTACCTTTTAAAACCGTAGCTTTTTTCGATATTACTTTTATTAAGTTTTTAATTTGCTTTTCTTTAAAACTTACTTTTTTTAATTAAAAAAGTGGAAACTTTTAAATTAATTTTTTAATTGGAAACTTTCCTTTATTAATTAGTTTTTAAATTAATTTTTTTATCTTAATTAATTCATAATATTTAATTATTATTTTTTAATTAGATATTAGATATTTATTTTTTATTTTTTAATTCCTGAATAGCTTCAAAGCAGCATTCAAGTGGATATCTATGTACATGCATATGTAAGATTTGGGATATGAGCATTGGGAGTGGATTTGTATTAATAAAACTCCCACACATACTGACTTTAAAACAACACTCATACAAATCTTGACGGACAATCAAGATGGTAAGAAGTATAATGGGAAATTTAAGTGGATTTATATGGAAATGAAAGTCGCGCATGCGGCAATATTGAGCTCTCAACAACTTGTATACAAGGCTCTATGGATTCCCAAGACAGAAATAAAGTTAATGATGATCTGGAGTGGGCTAGCAAAAGGACTATAGTTCCCACATGCGGACTTTCACAGGTTCATAACAATAGTCATTCAGGTATTCGTGGGAAAAGAAATGGCTATTGTAATCAGCAATCTCACTACGCAGATAATAATAGTGAAAGGTAGACTGCTCTTAAGGATTCTAAAATTTTTATTACAAGCAGTTAAACACGGTGATAATGGGGAGCCCCTTGCCAGATTGAGCCCAGCGTGGATCCGGAATGGAAGAATAATGAGGAACTTTGGAATCTTCTCAGCCAGGGAGGCATCACCAACTTTATGGAGAAGATTCAAGGCCACGACCAAAGTATTTCAGGTGTGTTTTGTGAAGGATTGGAAGGATCGCACTGTGGATTATGGAGGGCAAAAGATTTCAATCAACAAGGAGTTAATTACTGAAGCAACTAGCCTTGGCATGGAGGGGTACCAATTTTTTCAATAAAAGGGTTGTGAGAGAATCTAAGGAGAGGAAATTTGTTGAGGGAACTGAGAAGTTTTTCTTTGTCATGGCAGACTTGCAAGTTAGCTCGATCCCTTCACCTTTTGTGAGGTTACCCATATGATAGTGCACTTCATTTCTTTAGAGGGGAGGTTCGTCACTGTGCCCACTAAGCATCTTGTGTTCCTCAACCACTTCCGTAGGAGTCACACGGTATGTTTCCCCCACTATCTGCTTAACTCTCTTGAGCGCTCCATTTTGGAGTTTCAAAAGCATGCTCGTGTGGTTCCATTACACCAGGGACTCATTTTCTTGCTGCATAAACTGTGTCTTCTTCGATCTCCTGGTATCCCTTCCTCCCCTGGCTCTGTTCCTCCTCTGCCCGATTACATGCCACCGCTAGCCCCATCTCTCCACCTTTTGTCCCGCCACTACTACTGTCACCCCTCTGCCAGCCTTCTCGGCTCCATCTTCCATTCCCCCACCTCTACTCCCACCCCCTTCACTTTGACTTGGCCAAACACATTTACTAGGTCTTAGAAGGCTGAACCTTGATACCCCTGCTATGGGGAAGGTTCCTCAAGAGATTGAAATTTCTCATAACCTCCTTCATATTAGAAGTGCTAGTTCTCAAGAAGCACATATTGAGAGCTCCACAAAAAGGCTGGAAGCCTTAGAAGCTAACATGAAGCTGTTAAAGGAAGAGGTTAAAAACTTGGTAAAATAAAAAGGTAAGAGGAAGGAGGAGGAGGTGGCTATGGATAATAGTCAGGTTGAAGATATATACAAGAAGATGAACTCCTTAGACACCCATTTAGGGAAGGCCAAGACTCACCATGATTATAATATGGCCATTTTTAATGCAATTGAAGAGTTTATTGAATAGCATGTCCGCAGTGTCTCCAATCTCAGCGGAGTTCCAACAACCCTTTGGGGCACAGATAAGGAAAGCAAAAGGACCATTGAACAGCTAGATGTTACTGACTCTACCCACATGATGACATTGGCTATGTTCACCTCTTGGCAGAATATCAAATCCAGCATTGAAAAAGCTGCCAAGAAGTAATTGTGGGTGTTTTTTTACACTTCTTTGTAATTGTTGTTGTTTTTTTCTTTGTCTTTTTCTTTGCTTTCTGCGAGTGTTCGTACTTTTTATGTTTTGATGGGGTAGCTGCTCTCGAGCTACTTTGGGTTTCATTGTCCCATTTTGATTTTGATCCTTTTTGTTCTGGTTCTCATTCCTATTCTGGATTCTAGGCCCTCTTTTGTTCTCAAGGGTATAGTCCCTTTCAAAAAACTATTTGCCAAAAATAAAAATAAAAAATAATCATAAATTAATTAAATTAATTTTTTTAATTTGCATTTATAATTTACGATTAGGTAATTTTTTAAAAAAATTGACATTTAAAATAATGTTATTTTTCATTTTTTTTTCCTAAACTGCTCTAACTTTAGCTAAACTAGACGTTTCCGAACGTTAATTTATTACACATTATTGTCAAAAAAAATTCTCTAATCATGCACTCAAGTGTGCAACGACACTTTGAGCACCTCCTTGCCTTTCAAGCTCTTTTCCAGCATTTTTAAGGCCATCTGAACTCCTTGAGTTTCCAAACCTTGTATTTCATCCTTATTATTGCTTGCACTGACTAGTGATCGTGTCCACCACAATCTGCGTGAGGGGGTTTCCTTTTACGACATGAGACATTTTTTCTCACCAACAAGGTTGGCTTTTGCCTCCTTTCTATTTTTTTCTTGTGCTTGTTTATAGTGTCCTTTTTTTGTTGCACTCCACGAAACATTGTTGTGATCTCCTCTCTTACGTTTTATTACGCTAATTGCAAGATGAGTTACCAAGTGTTTCAAACCACCACGCACGAACCCAATTGTAATCAACACATTAAACTATAAAGTGCCGCAAAGCGGGGGCGTTGTTATTGTCCTGGGTGGTTGTGTTTCTTTTCTACATTTCTTTCTCTCTCTCTCTCACTATGGATGCACTTTCAATTCCTTTGCTTACGCCATTCAATTTTTTCAAATGGAGATCGAAAATAATAATGAAACTAAGAGGTAAAGGGTTATTCCGCATCACAATGGGAGCTGAAAGCCCGAACCGGATGATGAACCTGAAAAATCTAAGTGGTTAAACCGTAGTGATGAAGCTTTAGGTCTTCTTTACATGTCCATTTCTCCTTACTTGCTCTTCCACATTGAGGCATCTGAAACACCTAAATCTGCATGGAAAATGTTGGATGTGATGTTTGGAAAACTAGATGACATGACAGTGCATGAGTTGGAAAATGAACTACTAGGGTAAAATCCTAGTGACTTTGAAAACCTACAAGATTTCTTCTAAAAATTTGTCCACATTAAATTATTGTTAAAAGGATGTCAAGTAGAAAAGAAAGATTCTCAACTGATCTTTTCGATTCTCTCTAAGCTAGATCCCGAATATTTTTTCTTTGTGTCAACTTTCTACGCTACAAAAGCTACCTTGGGCGATACTTGGACTATGCCCTCCTTTGACTTTTTTTCATACCAACTCATTTGAGAACAGGACAAACTCATTCAAATGGGGTCTCTCAAGTCCAAGTCACATGCCCTTGTAGCAATTACTAGCGAAGGAAAGAATATTGAAAAGAAGAAAGAAAGAAACCAAGACCAAACCTAAAAATGACACAAAGACTTCGACTTCTAAGCCTAAGGCACAAAAAAGCAAGTATTTGTGTTCCTATTGCAAGAATTCTAGTCATGATGAGCAACACTGTTTTAAGAAACAGATTGATCACTTATCTCATTTACTTGAGAAGAATAAAATAAGTGTTCCTGAATCCATAAAACAAAGTGCTCCGAAGGCCGAGTCTTTTCTTTGTAAAAGGTACTAAAAATGATAAGAAGAAAGGAAAGGCCCTTGTAGCCAAAGTTGCTCCTTCATCGACATGGATTATAGATTCGATGCCTTGCACCACATGGGTTCTTCATATGTTGAGTGTTCCAACATCGAACCTTGTGGAATGTCCCAAATCATGATGGGTAATGACACAATAGTATCATTTTCTGGTAGTGGATCAGTAGAGATGGATGGGTGAACATTTAACCAAGTGTTGAGTGTTCCTAATCTCTCTACCAATCTCCTATCGGTCTACCAAATTACTCACCTTGGTGAAGGAATGTGAGTGGAATTTGGTCCTAACTCGGTGATTATTCGTGAGTTTAACAATGACACTATAGTGGCTGAGGGAAAGGTTGATCACTATTCATGGTTTTACACCTTCTCCCACTTTACTTTTGATTCTATGCCTACTACCTTTCTCACTCATGAAAATGAGGTTAGTAAGCTATAGCATGAGCATTTTGGACATCTAAATTATCACTACCTTGAACAATTGAGTCAAAATGAAATGGTCAATAGGTTACCTCGCGTCAAGTTTTCTAAGGGTATTTGTGAGGGTTGTACCCTTGGAAAGCATCCTGAAAAGAACTTTGACAAAGGAAAAGCCTGGAGAGCCACTCGTCCTTTGGATCTTGTTCACAGTGATGTTTCTGGTCCATTTCCTTCTCCTTCATTTACTAGAGCTCTTTATGTGCTAACCTTCATTGATGACTATTCGCGATATACTTGGGTATATTTTCTTAAGCTTAAGTCTGAAGTCTTTGAACATTTTCAGGACTTTAAGGCTCTTGTTGAGAAATAGGCAGAATGGTCTATCAAGGTTCTTCGAACTAACAATGGAGGTGAATATGTAAACAATAGGTTCATGGATTTCTATACTTCTGAAGGGATCTCTTTGCAGCATACAATTTCTTATAGCCCTTCGCAGAATGGAGTCGTAGAAAGAAAGAATTGTACTCTTAAGGAGATGGCCACTTGTATGATTCACTCGAAGTCTCTTCCTCTGCAATATTGGGCCAAAGTAGTGAATTGTGAAAATTACATTCAAAATTGTGTTCCACACAAGACAGTATGAGGGATGACACCCTTTGAAGCTTGGTTTGGATGCAAGCATGATGTTGAGCACTTTTGAGTCTTCGGATCCAAGGTTATGGCTCGTATCCCCAAGAAGAAATGTAAGGCCTTGGAACCACAATCCAAACCTTGTATCTTTGTAGGGTATCCTGATGATGTGAAGGGATATTGATTGATGAATCCTACTTCACATGAGCTGTATATTGAGAGAAGTGTTAATTTCGATGAGTATTCTTTGACTTCCACTTCTCCACCTATAGAGTTTCTTCAGCTCATTGATTTAGATTCTAACTCATTAGATGATGATATTGTTGAGCATGCTCCTCTTCCAGATCCTCCCGACCATCAGACCTTTGAGTCTTCTAATTTTGACAGTAGTGATGACGAGGACTATGTCCCTTCTCACTCAAGTGAAGAATCTTCTGACTCTGAGCCTGATCCTCCTGGTCCCCTTTGGGCCAGGAAAACTTTGTAAAGTGCTAGAGATTTAGTTGGAGATACTTCGGATATGAGATGTACTCACTCAGATTTCATTGGACTCCCCTCTTTCTTCACCTCTGCTTCTGATCCACAATCTTTTTGGAGGATTCTGGTATTCCTAAGTGGGATTATGCCATGGATGAGGAGTATTCGTCTCTCATGAAGAATGATACTTGGGATCTCAGCACTCTTCCGAAAGGAAGAAAAATCGTTCAGTGTAAGTGGGTGTTCCGAACAAAGTATGGAGTAGATGGAGACGTCAAAAATTTTAAAGCGTGATTAGTAGCTAAGGGTTTCTCCTAGATAGCTAGTGTTGATTATATAGAAACCTTTGCTCTCATTGTGAAGATGACTTCTATTCAACTAACCCTAGCCATTGCCGTAGTGAATAGATGGAAAGTCCATCAAATGGACGTTAAGAGTGCCTTCCTTCATGGTGACCTAGAGGAAGAGATCTATATGGAACAACCTCTGGTTATGTCCAAGATTCCTCCCTCATTTGTAAGTTAAAGAAGTCTCTTTATGGCCTTAAACAAGCCCCTCAAGCTTGGTATGCCAAGATGGACTCCTTCTTACTTACATAAGGGTTTATTAGGTGTCACTCTGATCCAAATGTTTATATTATACGACAAGATGACTCCATACTCATTCTTGTTCTATATGTTGATGACTTGTTGATCACAGGCAGCTCTTCCTCTATTATTGATTCTGTGAAGATCACCTTAGCCAACAAGTTTTCCATGACTAACTTAGGTCTACTTCATTACTTCCTTGGGATCCATATTTCACAATCTAACTCGAGAATCTTGATTTCACAACCTAAGTATGCTCTTGATTTTCTATCTCAGTTTCAGATGTCCGATTACAATTCTTCTCCTACTCATTTTCTTTCTGCGGTTAAATTGGTTTCAGATTGCTCTACTCCCTTGGTTGATGGTACTCTTTATCAATAGTTGGTGGGGAGCTTGATTTACTTGACTCAAACTCAACCAAATTTATCATATGTTATTGGGATCGTGTCCAGATTCATGCAAGATCCACATGAGCTGCATTGGAAAGAAAGTAAATGGATCCTTCATTATGTTTGTGGCACTTATGCTGATGGCATTCACTATTATGGAGGAGTTGATATTGAATTGATTGGATTCATGATTGATTGGGTGGTGACTTAGATCATCAAAAACCTACTTTTGGCTATATTTTCTCTCTTGGTTCGGGTCCTATTAGTTGGTCTAGCAAGAAGTAAAATGTAGTTGTGATATCATCTACGAGAGGTAGAATACGAGAGGAGCGTTGACACTTTGCCAAATAAGCTATTTAGCTATAGGGTATTCTAATAGAGTTTAGCATCCACTTTCAGCCCTACCATTATCTACTATGATATCACAAGCACAATCTCTATTTGTAGAAATCTAGTTCAGCATCGCATACTGAAGCACATTGAGATCCATATGCACTTCATATGGGATCTTATTCATGATGGTATCATCAACATTCAAGATACATCTGAACCGATCGATTACTGATTTATTCACCAAGCCCTTCACTAAGATGAAGTTTCTTCACTTACATTCTCTTCTTGGGGTGAGGTCTTCGCATCCGCCCATCTTCTTCAAGCTATGTAGTCCTTTTCTTCTTCTTCTAGGAAGATTGTGTTTGTATATGGGCACCTTATCGGGCCTTTAGTTCTGGGCCCCATTGGTACATCTTTCTTAGTTGTTTAAGAGTGTCTTCCTCTTCCATCTAACTCATCACAGCCACTACCCCAGCTTCTATGAAGGGTGGTGTTAGTGTGAGTTATCCTATGTGTCCTCCTCTCATGTTGGAGGGTCATCTCACATGGGTTAGGTTTAGGGTTTCATGTGTGTCATGCACTAGGGTTACTCAGCACCCTATATGTACCCCTTTTCTATTCATTTATGAGCATGCCAAGACACTCCATTGTCTTTCCTCTATATGCAAGCTTTGTTTCTGTTGAGCAAGTTCTTCCATTACTGATCAATTTTTCCTTGCTATCGCTGAAGATATCACAATTTCATTGGAGTGTAACTACTTCACGGTGCCTCGTTTCTGATTCAATTCTCACAAACTATTTTCATACCCATTAATCTTAGGGAGGACTTGGTTAGCTATTGTTCTTGTGTACATTGATTATAGGTCAGAAAAAATAACTATTTTGAATAGACAAAAGCAAATAATATTTCACTTTATCTTCCTTCCCAGCCATATGTAGATGTTTGTGACCATGTATGGTTTGATTTTTCGATACTAACAATATGAGTTATTCTTATTTGGCCACCATTGTAGTGAAAAATCATATGGAAGAAATTTTTGAGTCATACACAATGTCTGATGAAGAGGATACCACATCTATAGAAAATAGAACTGGGGCTACAAGAACAAATTTTTTTAACTCAATGGATAATATCACCAAGGTAAGTGACATTTCTATTGGAAATTGTGAAGAAATCTATGATTATCATGAAGAACATACAGTCACTAATTTCCATTTTCCTTTAGCCAAGGTTTTGTCCCTTGAAAACATGACTATTTTACACATGCTACAACCTCATGTTTTTCCTTTGAATTCTTTAATTATTGA
Organism: Taxus wallichiana var. yunnanensis; assembly: GCA_018340775.1. Lineage (NCBI taxonomy): Eukaryota > Viridiplantae > Streptophyta > Pinopsida > Cupressales > Taxaceae > Taxus > Taxus wallichiana. Next base: position 51,907,143 of record CM031239.1, read on the forward strand.
TGCAAATATTTCTATTCTGAAAGATAATAAATAAGTTCTTGTTGATGTAGGAAAAGAGATAACCATTGGTAACAATTTAGAATCCATCCAAGAGACTAGGGTTGAATAAATCTTGAGGAATCATTCCACATATTTTTCTTGGGATTATACTGACATGAAAGGAATTCACCCAAGCATCTGCACTCACCATATTTACACTGAGGATGTTAAACCTATTAGGAAACCACAACAAAGAATCAATCTAGAACTTAGAGACATTGTCAAGAATGAGATAGAAAAACTGTTGAAGTTAGGATTCATATATCTTATATCTGATAGTTAGTGGGTATCACTGTTATTTATAATTCTAAAGAAAAATGGTAAGTGGAGAATTTTCATAGACTATAGGGAACTTAATAAACCCACAAAGAAATATTAATTTCCCCTTCCATTTATTTATCGGGTTTGGAACAATCTAGTATTTCTCCTTCTTGGATGGGTTTAGTGGGTATAACCAAATCAATATAGCACCTTGCTCATCACGATAAGACCACCTTCACTTGTACCTAGGGTACATTTTCATATAGAGATCTACCATTTGGGATTTTTAACACACCTACTACCTTCAAGAGAGTATTTTTTTCCATTTTTGCAGACATTACAAATGACTATGTCAAATTTTACATGGATAACTTTACTATCCACAGTTCAACTTTTAACAAATCTTTTAACAATCTTGAAAAAGTGTTAACTATATGTGAGAAGAACCAACTTTCCTAGAGTCATGAAAAGTGTCTGATAATGGTTGATCAAGGAATATAGGTTTACCCCCAAAATATTGAAGTAATCACTAAGCTTCCTACACCAACAAATCAGATTGACATCAAGAGTTTCCTTGGACATGCAAGGTATTATAGGAGGTTCATAAAATATTTTAGTAAAATTGTTACACCCATGTTTTCTTTTCTGACAAAATATTGTGTCTTTGAATGGTCTCCTCAATGTCAGCAGGATTTTGAAGTTATCAAAGAGAAGTTAACCACTGCTCCAGTTTTGAGAGGACCCGATTAGGGACAACCTTTCCATATTCACATCGATGCTTCTATTATAGAAATGGGAGTTGTTCTTGGAAAAAAGGGAGAAGGAAGACTAGATGTATTCCATCTATTAGATTAGAAAAATTCAAACCCCAACAGAGAGAAATTACACCACTACGGAAAAACAATTTTTCAGCTATTTTTTACTCTCTGGATAAATTTAGACATTATATTACTGGATATAAACTATTTATGTATATTGATAATTCAACTATAATATATTTGATGAATAAACTAGTAGTAGGGGGAAGAATTACTAGATGTTTAATATTGTTGCAAGAATTTAACTTAACTATTATTTAAAAGCGTGGGAAGCCTAATTTTATTATTTATTTCCTCTCAAGATTGAATGTTTTAAGAGAATAAAAGGCATTCCAGACAAGTTTTCATATGAGCACTTGTTTTTGAGTATTAACTCATCCTCCATAGTTTTCTGATCTTGTAAAGTACCTAACTACAGGGAAGTTCCCAACTTACTTTACTAATAAGGAATGAAGGAGATTAGTTAAAAACAACTCAACATACAAATGGTGTAATAGAATTTTATTTAAATTTTTTCCTAATATGGTTCTCTATAGGTGTGTTTGAGAGGACAAAGTATATGACATCCTGAGGGATTTTCATGATGATCTTGGAGGAGGAAATTACTCAGTAAAGAGGAAAATTCACAAGGTCCTTAGATTTGGGTACTATTGGCCCTCTCTTCACAAATCTGTCAAGAAGTGCGTGTGGAAGTATGATACATGTACGAGAATGGGGAATACTACATTGTCCACATAAATTCCTCTCAACCCTCGAGTTGATCTTAATACCATTTCAGAAGTGGGGAATTGATTTCATTTGACCATTTGATCCCCCATCCTATGGGAAAGAGTATTTACTAGTGTGCACTAATTATGTCACAAAAATGGCTAAGGTTCAAGCATTGACATCTCGCTAATGAAGATATTCTATCTAACTTTTTGTACAATAGAATTATGCTAAGATTTGGTGCCCCTAAAGCCATTATATCTAATCAGGGACCTCAATTCATGTCTAACATGATTAGATCCTTCTTGGAAATATACCAAATCAATCATATGAAATCATCACCGTACCACCCCCAATCCAGGTGGGTAGGTGGAAGTCACAAACAAAGAGTTGAAGAACATTTTAACTAAAGTTGTCAATGCGGATAGAAATAACTAGGTACCAAAACTCCCAGGATGCGAGTTTGGGACTATAATATAACCTGAAAAACTACTACTATTTTATCCCCACATGAAATAGTGTATGGGAAGAAGCCACTATTACTAGTTGATTTTGAATTACGGACTTAGAGGACAACAATGAAAGAAAGTTTGAATTGAGATGGATGAAGCGAAATGCAAGAGAGTAAATAAACTAAATAAACTAAATGAAATGAGGACGGAGACATAAAAAAACTGAAATTATTTAACACCAAAGAAAATCCTGACATGATGCTCAAATCAAGCACAAAAATTTTAATGAAGGAGATTAGGTCTTACTATTTGACTCAAACTACCAAAAATTTAAAGGAAAACGAGAACAATATGGCTGGGACCCTACCAAATTGAAAAGGTTTTTGATAATGGATTTGTGAGACTACTGCTAATTGATGGAGACAAGAGAAAACTTCTTGTGAATGGACATAGATTAAGGATGTATAAACTTCCTCTGGATAAAGATACTTTCACCAAATATATGTTTATAAGAAAAGGAATGGATTCAATGGAGGAGATTGGTTGTTCCTACCACAAATAGTTGTTTTTAATTGAAATAAAGGAATATGATCATGATTTCTATCTTCTTACCCTTAGATTGTAGTTTTTTTATTTCATGCTTTCAATAAAGGTTAGGAATGTTAATTATTAGACCGTACATTAATCACATTTATTTTGTGAGTGTAGGATGTGGAATTCTATGGATATAAGGGAGTTGAGTTGGCAAGGGTAAGTGCATTATTCTTTTCTATGGATATTAGATTTTTAAGCACTCCCCATTGCATTTATTTAACATGATTAAATCAAAAACAATTTTTGATGCACTTATTATGGATATAAATCAAAATCTTATGCCAAATGAGTGGGGTGTAATGAATAATAATGGGAAAATATCCCACATGTGTCACATTTTTATGGAAAGGAAAAGTGGCTTTGTGAGAAGGACAAGTGGCCTTATCATTCATGATGATATGACGTCATTTTTGCAATACATTAGATATTCCCATACGAATTAACTTCATGTCCTATCAACTTTTTCCGCCTCCAAACTTGCGTCGACTCAGTACAAATTTATAGCTTAAAAAATAATTCAAATTTCCAATATCACTGTTGCATACAATTTCTTTGCTATTTTTGATCCTTCACCATTTTTCTAAAGTTTTATTCAACCTTGATTCAGCTATGGGGTAGAAAAATAAATCTAAACTAGATTCTTTGTAGCCTCTACTTCTAAACGATGTTATTTATTAAGTATTTCATGGCGCATAATGGTTAGATTTTATTAGAAAATTTGAGGGTTTTGATGAGTATTTGGTTGATGAGTTCCTGATAAATTTTGAGGCAACCTACTCATGAATTGGGGGTAAAAGAATTGAGATAAGTAGCCAAATTGTTGCTGACCTATCTGGCCTACCAGATTTTGGTCTCAAAGTTGTGACTAATGCCCCGCTCAAGGATTTAATACCACTATTTCATGAAGAAGGAGAATCTCTTCCAGAAGTGATCCTTACTTCCTTTGGTACTCAAAAGGGAATTAGGTGGGAGATTTTTCCTTATCTCTAAAAATAAGTAGCTCGGTGAATCAAAAAATATTCTATCTGTGATGGGAAGCCTTCTATACTTAGAGGTGATGCACTAAATATCTTGAATCATTTGAAGAAGGGTCTCACAAAACCCTAACTTATTGTTAATTTACAAGAATATCTTGCTGAAGTGGTCATAAAAGTGGGAGAAAACTAAAATAATGGGGGTGGTGGAGCTACTTTAAAGCACTCAAGACTTATCAAATTAATATTTCCACATCATGATTTTAATATGCCTAAGAGAAATGTTGAAAATATAAATGAAGGGGAGAGTTTGAAAAAAACAAAATCTAAAAGGAACCATTCGCGAGTGTTTTGCCTAGGCTTTATTTTAATTCTCACCCTTAAAAAGAAACTATTTAGGAATCTTCTAGTAATGATAACCTATCCTCTGTTTGCAAGTTTCCAAAGGTAAAAAAACCCTACCAGTCCATTCTGCTATGTCATTGAGACCAAGAAGTTCTTATAATTTACAAAGACCTGAAGTTTCCCAGCTTGAAATGATTCATGAGGATTCTGCTCCCATTTTGGAGGAGAGAGATGAGGTTGGTACTTCATCCACCCCTATTGACCAGTCGAAGGATGATGAATTCACAATAACCATTCTTGCAACACAGTGCCCTGACACTGATATGCTAGACATTCTTGCAGCTTTATAAACTAAATCTAAGTCTCCAAAAATGCCTAAAGCACCAGAAATATTGACCAAAGTTCCAAAAACTATTTCAATGAAGTTTGGTGGCTAAGAACCACATAAAGATGGGGTGATAAAGCATTACCAAGATGAAATTTCCTCCTTGAAAGAAAATTTGAAAGGTATGGAAGAAACTAATTCATCTTTGCAAGATAAATTTGTACAAAGAACTGTAGAGAAGGTTAAAGAAATTACTACTTTAAAGGTAGAAGTTAGCAATCTCAAAAGAAAAAGGGATATTGGTCTCAAAGTATGGAACAATTTAACCCAATTATCTCTTCGAAATAAGGAATTGGTAAAAGAAAATAAAAATCTTAAGGAAGAGATTGAGGCCATTACCAATGATAAAAGGAAGTTAGAATCTATTTTGGATTTTGTTTGTCCTATGGCCTGCAAACTTCTAGCCTATAGGAAACCCTCCTCCATCTACAATATGTTTATTCAAGAACAATTTTATGCTTGGAAATTGATGATAATGTGTAGTAAAGAACCTTTTGAGGCCCCTAATGGCAAAAATTTCTTGGAAATTTATCAAAAGTGTACTCCTGAGATTCAAAATTTGATGTGTGAATTTTACCTTCACAATATGCTGGTTACTAATGTGCCTGATTTCTTCATTAATTTGTTTGTGGGGGATTTTTAGTTGAAGGATTTTCAGTCATTGCTTAGAAACCAAATCATATGGAGTGAGAAAACAAAAATTTTCAATCAGTGGCTCAAACCATAGGTTTCTACATTAGGCCTACCCATCACAACAATGTGGCTATGAAGAAAAATTTTAGGTCTCTCTACTATCAGGCTGGCATAGGACATAATACTTCAAAGGCTTTACAAAAATGTGTGTAGGATTTTGAGGTCTATAGTCAACAACATTTTGGTGAGGCACTTTGCAATCTTGTGATAAATGTTGGGATACATTGAGCCTACCTTTGAAATGAAGGGAAGTGATCTCCCCCCAAAACCTCAGTTGGAGCATGAGGAGGGGAGATGCACTTATTGAAATTATTCGGCAATCATCAGAGAAAAATGAAAAATAATACAGTGATGAGTGGGTTGGAATACAAGTGAGACCACCTCTTCTCTTGAGTCCCATGACTACTTGGCAGAATAATGCTTCCCAATCACATGATAGCTTCACAACATGGGTAGAGGTTATTTCAAACACTTAGGGGTGTAAGGGAACAAGAAAATAATATGCTGATTAATTTGAAGAATGTGACATGACACAACAACTTGGCCAAGCGAGGGTAGAGATGAGGGCATAAATTGATCTATTATATCATTTATATGGTTATTTATTTATTCTTAAAATGTTAATTTATTCTTGGGGATGTAGTTATATCGTAGCAAGGTTAATTCATTTCTCTTGTATTTATTCATGCAAATTGTTGACCATAGTTATCTACTTATTGCCTCTCGTGAGTAAATGTGCTAACATGTGTAGGATAATAGTGAGCATTTGCTACCAATTCTGGAAGTTACAATCAAGGAGGTCGATTCTTTAGCCACTATGCCATCATGGAGGATGTTTTCCATAACTAGCCTACAAACATGAATCCCATTTTTAGCATTATTATAGGATTTCAATGAAAATTAATGAGGTTGTTAGTGGATGAATTTGGTGCCTATAATCATGGAACATTTTGTAACTGACTATGTCTATAAATACACCTTCTTGAGAACAATTTGTAGTTAGTTGATAATAGTATTTTATAGTACAATTATCTACCAATTAGTATTTACTTTTCAATGTTATGTTGAACATGTCTCAGAACTTATTCAAATCAATATAGTTGATTCCATTTTGAATATCATCTGGCATTGAGAGTACCTCCATCCCAAGGAAGAGCAAGGGCCCACTTGACCAAGGAAATTGGAGGATTTATGTTTCATGCATGCTCATGGTTTCTAATAAGTTCAAGTTTGAATGCAATTACTTATTTCCTTGTTTTGGTATATTTCTTAATTGCTACTTCGATTCGGTATGTGAGTGTTATTTTAATTACTGTTATTTCAATTTAGTCTGTGCATTTTAATTCCATTTCAAGTATTTTTTGAAATACCTTTTTATTACAACAACATTGTTTCATTTGTTTAGCATTTCATTTCCGTAAACTAGAAAGAAACAAAGGGAACCACACCAACCAAACTCCCAAAATAAACCACCAAAAAATTGAGTTGTATAATAATTCATTGCATATGACCTAGGACACACAACCCTTGTTTTATAATGACACCGGCGGAAGAATCAGCTAGTTAAATGATTGGAGAATACAGTGACCCATCACAGGGATCGGCTCCCAGAGGCCTTACATAAAGAGATACATCATGAAAGTATCTAGGAAAAGCAAAAAAAGAGAAACATGACCAAAAATAGAGTTAAACATGCTTAACTCAAGAGAAACTAGGTACATACAACTAATATGTAGAACTAAAAAAATCAATAGTCTTCAATCCAGGTAGACATAATCTGCGAATAGTTAGCAAAAAAACTAATTAGGGTTTGGGTATATTGTGTTTAGGGTGGTCATAAAATTTTTCTACTCCAAACATGCTAGACTATTTATTTGTTAAACTCCTTGCTAGGAGGCCTCGCAATATTTATCACTTTTTGTATTATCCTATGGCTTTAGATTGAATATTTTTATTGTTCTATCTCACCGAAAAACATTCGATTCAAAATGTCCATGTCTTGTACATTACACTCCTTGCAATCCTACCTCACAATGTCCCATTTTATTGCATTTTTATCCTATATGGATGTCATATAAATTAATTCTTGTATCACTTAAAATAATTAGAATGAGAAAGTTCTTGTTTTTAGCATAGTCATCTTTTTGTCATGTATTTCAGCGATAATATATGGATTTCATGTAAATTACTTCTTGTATTACTTAAAATATAATCGGGAAGGTATTTTCTTACAACATATATATCTTTCTTAGTATTTTAAATTTTTGTTCTTTCTTTTCAACGTATAATCTTTAATAAATGTTGTCGTGATGGTAACTTTCAGATCTATGGTATAAATATTACAATTTACTATGATGTTAATAGATTTAGGTAATGAGTGTATTTTAATAAAGTTGTTTGATGTGAATTTATTTTATTAATAATATTAAATACATTTATTCTCTACATCTTTATTCTCTATAGACAACAAGACATAATGATTCCAAATTAGCATTAGATATTATAAACTATTACTCGGGTTTTTCCCTTGTATATACTAATAAAAATGGATGTGATTTTAATATTAAAAAATATTAATCATCCCATTTTATAAAATTCCCAATATTTTTCCACAATAATAATAAAACGCATGCAAAATTTGTGAAAAACTATATGGTTCATGAGAGGTAAACAAAATAATAATGGGGGACACGAATTGACCCCTTATCATTGTATCTAATTTAATACTAATTTGAAATCCATGTTATAATTGGATTCTTTTCAATTTATATTTTAATCGTGAGGATTTGAAACCCTATTTTTGGAGAAAGTTGGAAATATGATTTGCGGTTCCATTGAACAATTGTTGCATGTCATTATAGGGATTTGGAAGTCCTTTTAGAGGAGGTGGTCAATAGTAAATTATCTTCTTATATTCATTCCCTACTAATTATTAGACATAGAGAAGAACTTATGGGTCAGAAATGATAAGTTATAGTGTAGTTGTATACACCATTATAGAAATATTTTGACATATTATACATGATGTTTCCATTTTGGCATATACACCACTATTGTTTCTTTGTATTTATTATTATAAGATACTTTTGTTTTTAAAAGGAAGATGTCCATTATCATACAAGTAACATGGGGAATAATGAAGTTTACTTGTTATTTTGTATAAGAGGGGCAACTTCCCATTCTCATCAACTTTATAGATTTATTAAAATAATGATAAATAAGTTGACTTTGACCATGAATTGCCCTTATAAGGTTATCACCTCTATCATGATACTAAAATTAATTTATAACTAATTAAGTGTTTGAGTTTAGATTATTTACTGTAATATTCTTCCTCTATATTTCTTATATGAGAATGTTCAGAATGGGCATCTTCCCATTCTCATACAAGAAACATAGAGGAAGAATAAAGGTTACATTTTTATTTTCAATACAATCACTAGATGCTCATTCGATACAATTAATATATAAGAAGTATATGGCTACATTTTTAGGATACAAGAGTAAAATTCATGTTAATAAATAGATATATTTATATTGTGTTAATAATTTGTACATATCATAATAATGAAAAATAAGTTTGACCATTATGGTATATTTCCTATACAAGGTAAGCGCCTCCCCACAAAAACATAATCATATAATTTTTTCTAGGTAGTTGGAATCTAGAATGAGTAATAAACATAATCATATTATTAGTGTTTACATATTATATACAAAATATTTAGTTTGGAAGAGAGATAAGAAGTTACTTGTCAATTCCGATGAACTAGTCTTCCTAACTATTTTATAGGGTATTGGAGAAGAATTTTTTATAGTCTTATGTTGATTTTTTTTGGGATTTTGGGTCAATGGGTATTTACTTTCCTTGATCCATGGGTGAATTTTCACTTCCTGACATTCAGTTCTCTAGTGGGAGAAGGAAAATTTCTTTCTTCATTTGCCATAATGGAAAAACTAATATGGATGGTTTTTCGGGCCTAATTTGGGTTGGTGGTGATTTCTATTTTGGATATTCTATGCCCATACTATGTGTAGTTTAAGCATTGGTTTAGGGTTAACTCTAAGTTGGTTGTATATTTTGTTAATAATTTTCTCCTTATTAATCTAGATAAGTCCATGGAAGTCCTAATTAGGTAGTATTTCATTAAACCTACCCACCGCATCGGTATAGAGGAGGAAGTGTTTGGTATTTTCTTATTTCTCTTGGTCTTCTCATAGAGGAAGGTTTACACTCTTCCAAGATGATTTCTAAGTCTACGTTTTTGGAGTTGGAGTGGAGGTTTTAGGTTGTGGTATATTTTTATGGCTATTAAAAGCATCTTCCATCAAGGGAAAGATAGGAAAGTACCTAGACCGAATGTGCAAATTTAATGGCTCCCATCAAATATTCTCCCACATGGGTTCTTAAACTAAAGGAGAAAGGGAGCTTGGTCTTACAATTTTCTAGATAGAATTTGTAGTGGTGGTTGCAGCGGTGTTCTCTATTTGGGTAACTTTGTATCTTATAATTATCATGTTTTTTTATCTTTGGATCCTCGGAAGATGAATATGTAAAGAAAAATTATATATAAGTTGTTTTAATTCTTGTTTTTTTATAATAGTTTCAGGTATGTATATATGTTTTATAATATCGATATGATAGGATGGGATAATCCCTCCAATTTTGTAGGGGCTATATCACCGATAGTCAAAATGGGATGGAAAAATGATGAATATTATCTTTGTAAAAGGAAAGGAAACCTTCAACCCTATTTTATCTATAAAAAATATGAAGACAATCTGTAAATGGAAGGAGCTCTTCTTTACTTGAAATTATCATTTAGTTCTATGATGATTTATTCATTTTGATTGATTATACTACCATTAAATGGGGTTACTCCTTCAGGATGGAAAGACCTATGTTAATAGTTTGTAACTCAACTCAAAAATTTACAAAATATTATGATAGTAGTTTGGAATTGAACTCAAACATTTAAATCTTAAGTGTCAAAATTCAATAGACATCCACGTCGCACTTAATCCTAGTATAAGGATTAACAATAATCACAAATCTCAAGTGTGGGAACTTAAAATTCAAAGGACTCATAAATATCAAGTGTGAGAACTTAAAATTCAAAGGACTCACAAATCCCAAGTGTTAGAACTTAAAATTCAAAAGGTATTTCACCTCTCTCTTCACCAATGCGAGGATTCAATGAGATTCACAAATCTCAAAGTGTGATGACTAAATAAGAAAATTTCACATTGCACTTCTTAAATGTAAGGGCTTTCCCATTGCAAGTGTGATAGCAAGGATAAATTCAATAGAAAAATGATTAGATTGACACATCATCATATACATTTTTAAGAGCTAAATATACTCATACACGTGGACTTTTACATGACATCTAAGTGGACATATACATGGAATGCAAGTGAGATATTTAAGACTAGTGGACATGATTAAATTTAACTAGGACAAGTGTCTTGGTTACCCCTTTGACATGGATAGACCTATGTTAATAGTTTGTATTTAAACTCAAACATTTAAATAATACTATTATAATATTTTGGAATTCAACTTAAACATTCAAATAGTTTGGAATTAATGAGTTTATTTTAGGAGTAGCTAAAATTGATGACCTCCATTATAGAATTAATCTCACTCTCCACACCAAAGCCATAATATTAATAATGGTTTATTCCCTCTTTCTTGTAATATTTAAACATAGAGTATATGCAAGTAACACAAATTGAAAGATGTCTACTTGCTCTATGGAAAACCTAAATAACGGGGTTGTATGTAGGGCTATGATATTGACTTCATATATGGTTGTAAAGAGGGGTGGTAGAATAGGATGGGATGGGATGTAAAGGAAGGAAGATCAATATGGATGAATATTATTGCCAAATTGAAATGGATTCCCTTGACCTAGTTTATACATGTGTAAGAAAAGCATCAACATAGAAAAGATTGTTTAGTGTTGGAAGAGTGAGTGTATATTTCATGTTATTATTAAATAAGGGGATACCCTCACCCTATTCCTAAGGGCTCTTACCTCTAAATCCTAATAGTAATATTTCCATATTAAACCTTATTCTTCCTCTATATTTATTTTATATTTTTATTAACCCGTGTTCTTCCTCCATATTGTTTGTATGAGAATATAGATTCCAACATTTTTGGAGTAGTAAAAATCATGGATAGACTAAAAATATTCAACATAAAGCCACAAAATACCACAAAATGGACAAACATTACAAGGCCTCTTAAGCGGGAAGTTTAGAAAATAGATATTCTAGCATGTCTAGAGTAAAAAAATCATGGCCACTATTAACATAGCAAACCCAAACCCTAAATAACTATAACAAGAAAATATAGAGTCCAGTATTCTTGGGTAGTAAATTTCAATTTAACTTTAAACATGGGATATTAAAACCCTAAATTGGTGTGGTAAATAACTCGGTGTTGGAAATGAAATCTTCAAAGGTAATTTTAAAAAACATTATACAAAACTAGTAATCAATAAATGAAATGTCCATTAATCTATAGCAATAAGTAAATGATGCAATGAAGAAAAAACAAAAAATTGAAGTGAAACCCAAGTAAGTGAAGATTTTGTACAACATATCATTCCAACCCATAAAATCTTCTATATGTCTGATAATTAGCAAGGAATAGAGGTAAGAAGAGTGGGAAGCTTCCCATTCTATTAAAAATAAAAAATTAACCTCTATTATTCCTCCACGTTGTCTATATGGGAATGGGCTTGTTCCAACTCTTTACACATTCAAAATGTAACCTTTATTCATCCTCTATATTTAGGTTTGATACCATGCATATTCCCATTCTATATAATAGTAATGAACCTTTATGAGATTGTGTTTCTCACAAAAATTTTTAGATGTGGGAAATTTTTGTATGAGGTTTACTATTATTGTGGACTAATGTTGGGAATTTTTACAATGGGATGGATTAACGATTTTTACTATTAAAATCATATCCTTTGTGATTATAATAAACAATTGTAAAACCTAAGTAATGATTTAAAATATAAAATTATGATTAAAGTTATCCCAATGGTTACGAAATTGTGATTACGTTTGAGACAATGGTTTCCAAACGATTATTTAAATAGAAAAAATGATAAAGGGTTGGATTCATTTCCTCACCATCATTATATTGTTTACCTAACATGAACTATATAGTTGTGGGTAAATTTTTGATGTGTTTTATTATTATTGTGGACCAATGTTGGGCATTTTGTTAAATAATAAAATTACATGAATTCTTCCTCTATATTGCATATAGGAGTATGTTAAGAATGGGAAGATGCCCATTCTATACCTAGTTTAAAAAGTAACCTTTATTCTTCCTCTATATTTACTTAATGAGTTTGATTACCTCCTACAAACAATATAGTTGTGGAAATTTGCATTTGGTTGATTATTCTTTTGGACCAATATGACTTGGGAATTTTGTAAAATGGTATATTTAAAAGGTATTGAGTATTAAAATTATACCCATTTTTATTATTATAAAGAAGGGACATATCTAAGTAATGGTTAAAATCTAATTATAAATAATTTAATCATTGTGTCTTATTGTTAGAAGAGACAATAGTAATTACAAAATTAGTGTATAATATATAATAGTTCGTAATAAACACAATTTAACATTATTTTGATCTATTCTTATTTAATTATGGAAATATTTTGAATGGGGTTAGTTATTATTAGGTACATATTTTGGGAATTTGAAAAGCGGGATGAATAAAAGTTTTTACTAAAAAAATTCAATCCATTGGGATTATAATAAATAGTTGTAAAATCAAAGTAATGATATAAAATATCTAATGATACTTTATAAATATTGTGCTTTTAGTTGTGCGAATAAATAATAATCATTTAGGTAGTAGGGTATAATATTTAAGTATATTCAGGCATATAAATACTTAAAGGATTCTAATAAAAACATGGATTACAAATAATGATTAAACATGACTGTAATCTAGATTTTTCTTCTATATTGACATTAATATTGAGGTTTATTACCAACTAAAAACATATAGTTTTGGTATTTTGCATGCGGTTTATTATTATTGTGGACTAATGTTGGGAAATTTGTAAATTGGGATAAATACAAAGTATTGACTATTAAAATCATATCCTTCTTTCTAATAGTTTGATAGCAACACAAACATTATTTTTGTCTTTCTACATGTTCCCTATAATGGTATGCAATATCAGTTTGACTAAAATGTAAACTCTATTTCCAACATTTTGCCAACTACTAGGGTTTCAAATCTTTGTGACTAAAATAAAAATTGAAAAGAATACAATTGTGACTTGAATTTCAAATTATAATTAAAATTGACCCATTCAATTCTAAATCATGGGGAAAAATAAACGTTGCATTTTTATTTGCATAAAATGAAGGTAAGAAGAAACTTGACTAATAACCACTTCCTCTACTAAAATTTCCACCCCCTTATAAAGGAATACAACGACATTTCTCCCAACTACTAGTAAAGTTTCAAATACTTACGATTAAAGTAAAAACTTACCAAGAATCTAGTTATAAAATTAATTGCAAATGATGATTAAAGATGACCCTATGGATTCGAATGACAATCACACTAGATAATGATAAGGGGTTGGTCTCATGTTCCCCATATCATTATATTTACATGCCTCTATTATACCTCTATATTAAATTTACAATGCCTCTACATTGATTGTATTCAACCTCTATACTTTTTATGTATAAGAGAACTATATGAGATAAATAAGAATGGCCATCTTATCATTCTCATAATCTTTACCACTATATTAAATATATGAGAATGGGAATATTCTCATCCTCATATTCATTACAGAGGTATGAAAATGGTCATATTCCAAATCTCATATATTTTAATTTTGCATACAATGGGCTTATGCCCATTCTAAAAATTCTCCTCATGAAATATGGAAGAACATATATTGTATTCAACTTCTTATTTTCCTATATGAGATTTGGAATATGCCCATTCTATACATTATCATATAAAAAATACAATTAATATTGAAATATATTACCTTCCTAATTATAATTTAAGTAAAACAAGAAGTAATTTGTATGAAATCCACATAGTGACAAAACACAATAAAATAATACATTGTATGGTAGACCTATAAGGAGTCTATTGAAAAACATATGGAAACTTTGAACCAAACTTTTTATAAGAATATTTGTAAAGGAAGATTCCCAATGTTATACAAAGTAAAAATATTGATGATAAATCTCTATATTTGCATAAATAAATTAAGCAATAATTAATTAAAATCAACACATGAAATGAAAACTAAAGAAAATAAAAACCAAATGTAAATAGAATGGAGCAATTTATATTGAATATGAGAGGGAATTTTATACAATTTCTTACTTCTAAAATCACGGAGTCAAGCCTTATACTTTTATTCCCATATCTCTCCTTTATTCCCTAGTCTTACTCTAAATCCCAAGATATTCTCACACATTCCTATCTCTATGAGTTGAGCATGAAAACTAATTTTTCACACTCATATATTATTTTATAAATATTAAAAACTATTACTACCAAATAACCCAAACCACTCCTAAGTGTTCACACTATGAACAATATTTCTATAATAGTCACCCCCTTAGTGTGAACATGGGGAAAGTTATCTCTTGTACCTGCTCATGATCTACAAAGAAATGAAGGTTTTCAATGAGTACCAACAACTCAAACAATATGAGGTTTTCAAAGAGAACCTCCAACTTAGAAAATGGTTTTCTAGTGGAACCAACCACTACATAGCAGCATACATTATTTTGCTCACATCATTGTTTCTAACTTAGAGGGATTACAAAATAGAAATTATGCTCATGCAAGATCTTTAAACAGGAATGTTACTTCTATTCATTATTAAAACATAAATTAAACACACCGCACAACAAAAATAAAATGTCACCAATACCATGAAGTATTCTCTTTATTGGTGACTAACAAGAGAAGTCAATTTGCCGCATCCTCCTATGCCTCCATCCTCCATCATGATGTTGCTAACTCATCTAAATTTGTCTTTGAGGATCATTTTCCAATTATATTGGGTGCCAGTTCAACTGATAATGAACCCTTATAATAGTAACCAGCTTTATATTTAACCAAAATAATAAAGCATATCAGAGTTTTATTGCTAGAAATCACTCACTATTTTTTTACAAAATAATTAGAAACGTCATAATTGTTTCCACGATTACTCTTAAAATGTGAAATGGGTTTTTATAATATTTTTACATAATTTTATAGTAATATAAATAAACAAACTCAAAAAATTGTAGAAAATTCTGAATATGGATTTTTGAGAAAAACATGAATTACCAGTCATTTTTTAAGATCGGAATCTAGAAAATGGCGATGTAAACTTTAAAACTCTCAAATCTGCATCCTTGAGGCTACAATTTTTTCCTGCAAACACTCTCATAAATATTCCTAACCTTCTCTGATACTAGATGATGATAAATCTCTAGATTTTCATAAATAAATTAAGTAATAATTAATTAAAATCAACACATGAAATGAAAACTATAGAAGATAGAAACCAAATGTAAATAGAATGGAGCAATTTCTATTGAATATGAGAGGAATTTTATACAATTGCTTGCTCCTAAAATCATGGAGTCAAGTCTTATCATTTTATCCCCATATCTCTCCTTTATTCCCTAGTCTTACTCTCAATCCCAAGATATTCTCACACATTCCTATCTCTATGAGTTGTGCATGACAAATAATTATGCACACTCATATATTATTTTATAAATATTAAAAACTATTACTACCAAATAACCCAAACCACTCCTAAGTGTTCACACTATGAACAATATTTTGGTAACAAATATAACCTCCATTTCATGAAACCTAGAATTTAAAAAAAAAAAAACACAACAAAATAAAAAAACCAAGAAAGATGTGTATGCTGAAATAAGTACCTTATAGTATTCAACCTCTATATTGCATGTATGAGAATATGAATCTATCCATTTTAAACATTTTAATACAATAAATATAAGTAATATTGAAAAAAATACCTTCCCCATTATGAGTTAGGATTGTGTGGATTGTAATACAAAACACATGGACTATTGGAACTGTAATGAATGAGAGGGGGATTGAATCAATCACAATTTTTTTACTTAATTTACCATAACTTACATTCATCATTCAAATCAACCATTTAACATAAATCATTAATGTGAGATTATTAAGTGTGTAACAACCATTCACAAGTACATGAAACAAGAGAGAACACAAGAACACCATATTTAAGTGGGAAACCCTTAAAGGGAAGAAAAAAATTAAATATAATATTATATTTCCATGTTTAAATTTTAGTGAGGAACCAACCCCAAAAGGAGCATCAACCCCTAGTTTAGTAGAGCATCAACCCTATAAGGAGTACCAACCCTTGATTTAGTGAGGCACCAAACCCACAAGGAACACCAAATCCTAATTTAATAAGGAAACAACCCTACAAGGTGGATAAAACCACCTAAGATGACTAATAACCCACGATAACCACATAAAATGTACGATAGCCTGATGTTATTATGGCTTCAACAACTTATTGTTATTTCTTTGTATGTTCCTCTTCACACAAACTCTCTCAGAATACTCTCTTTCTCCTTCTTCACTGAAACTTGCACCTTCACATGTTGATTAGGTATAATGAATTATATATCTTTCTTATCTACCCTTATCAAATGCTCATACCTCTTCCTTACTTTGTTATTTACCCCTCATAACAGTCTCACACTCTCCTCTTACTCACGCATTCCTCTCTTCATTGGCCTAGCTCAAATGAGCTAATACAACACACCTTTATACTTGAAACAGCCCATAAATAATCATATGTAATATAATACCATTAATTTTGATCATTTCAACATAAAAAAACATTCTACGCACTCATAGAACCAATAGTTCAACATTACCTTAAACAATCCAAACTAGCTCACAAGGATTAAAACACAAACTTTCTCCTCTAATGGTCACAAATTTGAAATTCAATGAAAAAAATATCATCTTTACTTCTCAAGATCTACACACATCTTCCACAATCTCTCAACAACCAAAAAAACCATCACCTCTACAACATTAATTTTCACTATAGGAAAATACCAAGAACCAATCTTCTCAAATTATGTCTTAATCACCCAAAATTCATTATGTAAAAGTGAATTGGTTCACACCTATAAAATATTCAATAAGGATAATTCATCACATCAATAGAAATTTCACATCATCATGCACCTATAACAACTCATATAAATCACCAAATCCTGGCACAAGGCTCGAAACAACTTTATCTCTCAAATAACTCAAATATGGTTCTATGCCTCAAGAACTATTCTTCGACTCAACATGCTCAAACACTTTCAAGACCACTTCTAAAAACAATAATTACATGGAAAACATCATGGAAAATATTGTATACTTCCTCAAACACTCACATGCACTTGTCTCAAGGAGAAAATCAAACTTTCATACTTTTTCGTATCACCTTCTTGACAAGTCTAATAGAGTTGATTAGGCCATTCAAGTATTAAGCATAAAAAT
The DNA here is from genome assembly GCA_018340775.1 of Taxus wallichiana var. yunnanensis. Taxonomy (NCBI): domain Eukaryota; kingdom Viridiplantae; phylum Streptophyta; class Pinopsida; order Cupressales; family Taxaceae; genus Taxus; species Taxus wallichiana. Next base: position 51,925,017 of record CM031239.1, read on the forward strand.
TCCTCAACTAATCACTCCAAGGGTTGAACAAATCACATAAGACCTATAGAAGATTTACAATCTTGTATCATACTACTCGACATACATTTCAATACAAGCACCATCATACCTCCATGGCTGATTTTTAGCCCTTAAGGATTCTAGTGGTAGGTCACACTTTGTGAGACCGGTTCCTCCAATGTTTTCCACATAAACTACTCATATATTTTTTGGCCATATATAATGCATCCTATGCTATCTACAATATTTTTTTCACTTCATGAAACCTTCATCTCAACTTTGTATTTGTAAAACTCCACAAAACAAGGATTTTTTTCAACTTACCAAAACACCTTGAGCATGAAACCATGACCAACGGGAGATCTAAAGAGTTCTCTACATACCCGAGTCATCATATTAGCATAAAAAAATCATTTGGATACCATAATAATCAAATCTTCTCTATCATTCCAGAACTAGGGTCTAGGGAGGGTTTGACCCACTTCACTTCTTAATGATGGTTCGTAAAAGTTTGAAGACCAAATGACATCATTATTTTTATATTCCTTCTTAGTTTGATTCTGTAACATCTACCAAAATATCATACTCCCATACATATCTCACATGTGTGGGTGAGCCTTTAAACTTTCCTATTGAGCAAGGAATTACATTTCGACAACTCGAGCTCAAAATGACTTATCTCGTATTTTCTTCATCCTCCCGACCAAACTTGGACCAAAGGACTAAAACCTCCTTCATCTATCCAAATTCTCATTCATACCTGCACACACCAAACTCTCCAAACACCATGACTTTTCCATGTCTATCTTTCCTTATCTCAATATACTTGCTTCAAAGGACCTTGAACTTGAATTATTAACTGAAACGTGACCTTGAACATCATCTACACATATTATGAAATGCCAAAACACATTTCACATTTTTACAAAACTTCTCTCATGTTAGAACATAATGATTAAGTGGTCTGGACAACCTTTAATGTATATGGTTCCATCACTAATATATAGGTTAATATTTAATAATATAAAATATTTCTATTTCTATTATTAAATATGCTAACCTAGGTATATACTTTAGATTAAATATTTAATATCATGAAATTATTATATTTCTAATATTAAATATTATAAGCCTAAGTGTATGTGTCAAGCATTTTAGGTTGAAAAGGTGGGTTGGGAGACATACCTGATCACCTTATATAAAAAGGACTTTAGGTCCTCATTTGATATATTAGAAATATATCAAAGGTGTGCAAATCAAGTGATTTGGTTTTACCCTTGGTAAATAGGGTTTCAAAGAAGGAGGTGATCTTCTTGGATGTAAAATAAGTTCTCTAAAGTAAAGGTTATTTTCAAAGTGGTTTTTACCCTATTATGGTTTTCCACTATAAATATTGTGTCACCTATGTTATTTATTTCTTGTACGTATTTCTTTATTTACTTATGTTATGATGTAATCTTTATTTAAATATTTATTGTAACATTATGTAATATGTAAGTTGATTTAATCCATATTTATTAGAATCCTCAAATTCTAACATTCTCTTCCTCATACTTCATTCCTTCACTCAATTTGCTTACTCCGGTCTAGGACTAGTCCTAGAAAGGCTTCTTCAACAGATGATTTGACAAATACCTGATTTCTCTACCATCACGTATACCCTCATACACCTTGAAACCACTTCTTGGACATGTTATACATCATAAAATCCTTCATGTAACCTTTAGAGTCCACACTCAACACTTACTTATTTGACTCATGCCTTAAACCATGCATATGCATCATGACACTATCAATGCAACTCACCATGAAACTTCTTCATGCCACTAGACACCTCATATTGACTCAATGAACCAATATTGATGGCTCATATATGTATATTGACACCCTTTGACATTAATGGAAAAAAAATTGAAAATTTCCCAACATGGATACTATGAAGTGAAATTTTTCGGTGAGAGACTGAGAACTAACAATATTCAATCTAAAGCCACACACATTCATTTTATATGTTAATTTTACAATAATTTTTAAATACTCGTGATTAAAATATAAATCTACAAGAATCCATTATAATATTGATTCGAATGATGATTAAACTAGACCCATTGGATTCCAATTATTGTATTTACATGTCTCTATTCCACCTCCATATTAATGATATTAGGATTCTATATTAATTGTATTCTACATCTATATTTTATCTCCATATGAGCTATATGAGAATGAGCATCTATTCCATCTCATATCCATTGCCGATGCGTATTTCCATTCTCATATTTGTTACATAGGTATGAAAATGGGAATATGCCCATTCTCATATATTTTAATTTTGTATATAATGGCATATTCTTATTCTAAAGATTCTCTTCATAAATTTTAGAAGAAAAATACACATAGTATTTAATATTTATATTGTCTATATGAGAATGAGAATGTTCCAATCATAAATTCATGTAACCATATTTCTCCCAACTACTAGAGTTTCAAATACTCAGGATTAAAATAAAAATTGCTAAGAATCCAATTATAACATTGATTTTAAATGATGAATACACTTGACCCAATTGATTGTGAATTATGATTACACTAGACACAACAATAGGGGTCAAGTTTGTGACACAATAAATATTCAACCTCTACATTACATGTATGAGAATGAGAATCTACAAATTATAATCATTATTATATAAGTAAAATAAGTAGTATTAAAGATAAATATTAAAATATCTATAAATGTTAAAAAATAGTTTCCCATTGCATAAAAACATTTGAATGGGAAATTACATTTAGAAATGGGAAGATTCCCATTCTATGAAAGGTAAGAATGTAACCTTTGTTCTTCCTCTCTATTCACACTATGATATTGGGAATATTCCCATTCTAAATATTATCATTAGGAAAATATAGAGAAAAAAGAGAGGTTACATTTTATCATTTTCATACAAGAAACATAGATGAAGAATAGAGGTTACATTTTTACTTTACATATAGATATATAGTTTGCATATAGTTTCACCATTTAGATATATTTCCTTGATATAGATGCATCTATTATTTCTTCATATTGGCTATATGAGAATTGGTGTATTCCATTTCTGATAATATTTGGAATGAATAGATGCCCATTCGATGTAATGTAAAAATGCAACCTATATTCTTACTCGAAATTAATCGTATGAGAATAAGAAAATATAGAGAAATGATAGAGGTTATATTTTATAATTTTCATACAAGATAGATGAAGGAAGTATAGACAGTACATTTTTACTTTGCATATAGTTATATTATTTGCATATAGTTTCACCATTCTCATACATCCACTACGGAGGAAGAATATATGATATATTTTAATTTTGAATAGAATGGGCATATGCCCATTATAAACATTCTCCTCGGGTAATATAAAATAAGAATTGGTGTATGCTCATTCTATCTTTATATTAGCTTTACGACAATAGGAATATTCCCATTCTAATAATATTTGGAATGGGTGTATTCTCAATATAGGTAAGATAATTATTACTGCGTGAGAGAATGGGAATATGCCCATTCTTACTATTCTCATAAGGTAAATATAGAGAAATAATAATTTTATGTTTTCTATTTTTTTGGATAAGGTAAATAAATTTTTATTTTGAAGGGACCCAAAAACCCTTTATATAGAGAGAAGTAGGGTTAAAAAGATAAAAATAAGAATCCAAGGAATCAGAGTTAAAAAAATCTTGAAAAAAGGCCGCCTCAAACCAGAGCAAGACCACTCCAAGTCTGAAATATTAACCATTACATTTATTTAAAAATTATTGTAGTCGAAAACTAACAAATCTAAGAAATAGAACATAGGAACTAAGAGAAATGAAAGGACAAAAAAATTTCCACTAATATTTCTCCTTGGCACTAGAATCCTTTCTGCGAGTTCGAGAACTCGGCCCACTATTCTTCATACCAACCACTTTGATGATCACACATTTTGACCTTTTCTCCTCCTTTTCCTCAAGCTGGGTGTCCACAATCTTTGTGTCAACATTTCTATTAGTCTCGAGAATCAATGGTGTGTTGATGGTATCGAGAACTACTAAGGACAAGTTTCATTTTTGCTTATTGTTTTCCACTTTAGCCACTTGATCCTGAAGGATAGAAACCATCTGATCCTACATAAAAAAAATTAGCATGCATTCCCCCAATTATTTTTTTCTAGACTTCAATTTAATGGTGGCAATCCTTTAGCTCTTGGATAAAATTATTTTTGACATTAAAAATAGTGTCCGCATTCAATTCGAGTTCTCATTAACCTTGCTTCCCGGTTGATGAAATATCTCTCTCTACTACCAAAGCCCTCACCCACATCTTGGAAATCTCTTTTTAGATTACATAAAACATTAGAAATCCATTCTAGGGTATTTTTACCTTTATTTTTCTTCATTTGTTTAATGGTTAATGCTATAGTTTCATGGTCAGACTCGGTGTCACTTTGGTGACCAGCGGTTGAAATGGGATAAGGGGTTTACCCTTTTGCGTTAAAAGTATAATCAGACCCTGATGCAATGGGGAATAAATTTTCTTGTTTTTAAAATAAAACATGGTAGATGATAGGAAAATATAGAGAAAAATTTCTATACTCATAGCCTGATTCCATTAGAGGTAGTTGAGGATGGAAAGGTGATAGGAGAATTTCATCATAAATTTTCCCTCCAAAGTCAAATATTTCGTCAAAACAAGACAAATGTTGGCCTAGTGATCATGGAGATAGGTACGAGCAATTCCATCGTCATAAGAAACAATATGTTCATCGGGCTCAAAAAAAGTGGCAATCTCATGTTTTCTTCTAGTTTTATCTTTAAATTTTTTGAGACCATCCATAGTAAGCCATGTTATCTCAACTATTGATTCTTTAGAAACCCTTATTTCAACCCCCTAAGATTGAATCCCCCTCAACCCAAGCATTTCCAAATTCAACAAAAATCAAGGGGTTGTTACCTTTTAATCGTCAGATATACTTGGTGAAGCCACCTCTGCGCAACAACTTCCAAAGGATGGAGTCATTTTTAGATGGAAGGAAGTTGGCTCATTTCGACCATGTCACCGCCTTTTATTTACTAATAATAATATCTCCTTTGAGATCAAATAAAGTGGAGAAACTAATATCAAAAAATTTGAATAAATGCCAATACACATGAGTTGTATCCTTTTCCAAAAAAAAAAGATATTTTTGAACTCTCGAGCATGCAAAAACTTTATAGCCATCATTACACTTCCTCCGAGGTCGAATCATAATTTATAAAATTTAAAATTCTTTTCCAAGTATACTTGTCCCTATCCATCTCATCAGTTTGGTCATGTTATTTCCATGATTAGCAAGTGCATCAACAGGTTTATTACCTTCTCTGTAGGTGTGTTGGATATCCACTTTGTCGAATGATTCCAACATCGCCCAAGCTTCCTTGATGATGTTAATAAGCTTCCACCCACATTTCTTTTATCATTGAGTGCATTTATAACACATAAGGAATCACCCTCTATGTTTTATCATATTCATATATGCATATAAGGATAGAGAGAATAGGAATATTAGAGTTTTACGTTTGTTATATTTTTACTTTGCATATACTTTCATAATTCAAATATATTTAATTAATATATATGCATCTATTTTTCTTCTTTATAGCTCTATTAGAATGGGTATCTATCCATTCTAATAGTATTTGTAATACTAAAATTAATCATTTTAATACCTCTCTAAATTATACGAGTTCATCACGTGAGTGATAATATCCTATAAAGGATATATACATAAATTGTAAAAAATTTTTTAATAGCTATATAAACATTTAAGTAGGTATAAATCAATGAGCTCATTGTAGAGGAGTTGATAACAAATTAATCACAAAATATACGTTAATGGTTAATTTTACTATTTTTCATTTTAATATTGTTTATTGAAATACACCAATAAGAACAAGGACCTTCCCATTTTATGCAAAAAAAAGAATGTAACCTTTTGTTTTGATATATATTTAGCTAACTAAATTAAAGCATATTGCTTGGTTTATTCTAAATTGATAATGAGAAAAATGTATTGTTATTTTCATGTTCATATATATAATATTTAATTTGGAACAACATGACAAGAAGAAAATTTCCAATTCTATTGAACTGACCTGCTAATAACTTTTTTTTATTAGATATGGTAAAAATAGGGATCGGCTCCAAGGGGCCATTACAAAAGGAGAATTAAAAAATAAACAACAAAAGGAAACGAGAAAGTCCTAAAAAGAGTTAAACATGATTAAATCTTACAGAGAAGGACCAGAATTTATAGCAAGGTGGGTAAACCAGAGAGAAGGAGAAACAATCTCAAAAATGGCAAAATAACGAGAAGTTCACCAAAATTCTACCAACAGACCGGGAACAAACATTAATTTTTTGGGGATCCCCCACTATTACCATCGTGGCTATCTTTGTTCCCACCACTCTCAGCACCTTTATCATTAATATCATCCTCGAGCTAATGATGTGCAAGTTGAAAATCCTTCTTTTGGTGCCCTCCTCCATCCTTTCCATCTTATCACTGAGCATTTTGACCTGGTCCTCTAGCTCAAGAAGTTTCGCCTAGACTTCACCTGTGTGATGACAATTTTCTTGGAAGCATTGATGACATCCATCATTGTATCCCTTTGTCTGCATTGGTTTCTTCCATCACATGGAGTACCCCTTCTAAGTACTGAACCTTACTACTCAAATCCTCTAAACCCTTTAAATTTCCATCCCTGTCCCGTTTTCTTGAAGTGCTCACTTCCCCACAACCAACCTCACCCATATCTTTACCAGAATCCTCCCCGCCAAATTTACAATTGTCAACCTTCATCTTAGTGAGGCAGTCAACAAGAGTGAGGTCATCCTCGTCTGCATGATCTTTCAGGGGAGAACACAGAGTAGGTTTCCCATTTTCATACATCAGAAGAATGAGCCCTTCGTGCAGAGGTGAATCCACTTTCTCCTACTAGAAATCCTCTAAGGAGTTAGTCAATGACATATACAGAAAGAAGGGGATGCTCACCATGACCTTATGGCGGAACATGTTCAGAAGGGTCAAATGGTGAGTATAGATTTTTCTGTATTTACCCTCTAGAGTGATGTACTTCATAATATGGAGGCACACCTCTCTCAAATACCCTAGAATGCATGACCTAGCAATACCATCCATAAAGTAAGAACATATTTCCTTGCCAACAAAGAACCACTCGATTTCCTGTTCTCTGCGGGTTCTATCCTTGAAAATTTTAAGCCCATCCATTTTCATGTCCGTGACTGAGCGATGGAGGACTCAGACACCTCAATTTCCATTCCTCTGACAACAAACTTATCCACTTTCCAAGATTTTCTGAAATCCTTAGACAGAGAGGGGTCATGACCATGTAATTTGGAAATGAAATTGTTGAAACCCCCAATCCTAAGCTTGTTCCATAGAGGCTGATTACACACATCAATGTTATGGCTAGCATGTTCAACATGAATCCTATCACCCCCATATTCACCGGGCCTAACTTCTTCCTCGATTCTTCTACAAAAAACCAACAAGAGACCTTCTTTCACACTGGTAAAAATCTTTGAAGGTAAGATATTAAGTAAGTTGTCACCACCACCATTCTCACTCATGCCAACATTATAAAACTTAGTGCCCTCTATCTCTACTGATGGACTCATTAATATTTTTGGGTAATATATCAACTTTACACAATAGCTTATAATCATTACAATGGGTGTCATAATTGGCCATCTTATCTACACATTTGTTCCCTTGACAAAGGGTATGATTATAAGAAATGCTATCAAAAAAATTAGATATTTCCTTAACATCATTGAGGATATTACTTATGGCCCAATTAATGGAACCTTTTTTATTAAGGGCATTAATGATGAGGAGAGAGTCACCTTCGATCTGGATGTCCTTGAAGCCTTTTTCTTTAGCAAGAAGAACCCCCCAAAGAAGATCTTTTGCTTCCGCCATGTTATTTTTTTGTCAACCTAAAGGACCCACGTAGGAAAACAACCAATCTAAATTAGTGTTCCTTATAATTCCTCCTCCCCAAGTAAGACCGGGTTCCCTTTTGAGGCTCCATCAAAGTTTAACTTTACAACATTTCCTCCAGGATTTTTCCAGCTAGAGTTCTTTTTAGGAGTGTGGTAATCCACTGGACCAAGGTGAACTTGTCAAGAACTTTCTGCTCACTTTTTGGATAGGGTTTCTTGACTTTATCTTTAAAGATTTTAATGTTTTCCTTAATGTCACTCAAGGTTTTCCTCCTAACTTTCGATAAAAGAGATTTCTGATCGCGGAAGATACCATCATTTCTGGATTTCCATAAACCCCCAAAAATGTGGAAGGGAAATGTTCCAAGCCCAGATCAAGATAAGAAAATGGAAGCGGCTCACCCATTGAAAGAAACAGGCTTAAATTGTCAAGGGTAGGATCTATTAGATATTGAAGAGATCCAAAATAGTAAAAAAGATAGCATGGGAGAAGGAGCAATGAAGGAGGAGATGGTTGATATTTTCCTCCTCTTTCTTACAAAGGGAACATCTATTGGAAATATTCATCCCTCTTTTCTAGAGAATTTCCACAGAATTTTATTTTGGGAAGCCAACAAGAAAAAGATATTAATCTTGGGGATGAGATCTTTCACCCAAAGTTTCCCCCAATAGTCCTTGAGCATGTCATTCTTGAATTTAGACAAATAAGCTGATTTAAATGTGAAATTTCCATATTCTTATTCTATCCATTTGATGGAATCCTCCTTGGTTTGGAACAAGGGGATGTGGAAAGCCTTAAGTTTATTGTTGAGATCACAGAAAGGTTGGATGTCACCGTCAAATTCTGGGGGAGGCTCAATGATCTCCCATCTAACAATATCTTCCTGGATCCAAAAGTCCTAGATCCAAAATTTTCCATAATCCTTGTAGTATTGAGCCACGTCTTTCTAGAGGTCTAAGTTAGCTAAAGGGGACTCCCCAAGCCAATTATCAAACCAAAAGCTGATTCTAGAGCCCTTACCAATTTCCCAAATCATACCTTTGGATAAAATTTATTTTGAGTCTACAAAGGAGTTCCAAAAAAGAAGACCCTCTAGGGAGGTTTGTTTGGTTAAAAAAGGATTCCAATCTGCCTATATTCTACAAATATTTCATCTTTATGATTTGTATCCAAAGACCTTCCTCTCTAGCAATCCTCCAACCAGCTTTGGCTATTAAAGCCTTATTCATGAGAGCAATGTTTTTGAGCCCCAATCCGCCACATAGCTTTGGTTTAGTAACCTTATCCCAAGCCACAAGAGGAAATTTGAATTTATCACTAGCTCCCATCTAGAGGAACCTCTTTTGGATTTTCTCTAAGGCTTCCTTAATTCTAACAGGGAGCATGAAAAGAGACATCACATAAATGGGAATGCCTTGAAGGGAGATTTGTAGACATTTAATATTACCAGTTTGAGAGAGCAAGAGACCCTTCCAAGACGATAGTTTATTATTAACTCTTTCCAATAGAGCATTCCAAATCGTGAGGTCAGGCTTCTTAAGGATCAGGGGCATTCCTAGATAAGAATCTAGAAAATGTTTGATTCTGCAACCCAAGATACGAGCCACATTAAGAACCTGATTATCCACATTTATGAAGAAGACAACACTTTTATGGAAGTTAACCATCTATCTGGAAACATTTTCATAATCATTAAGAACCTCCTTGAAATTTGAGGCTTCATGGACAAAGGCCTTACCCATCATAAAATTATCATCTATAAATTGATTGAGACAGATAGAGGGAGACCATTAGCAATTTTGACTCCGTGGATATGGTTGGAAGCCATCTCCTATTGATAGATTCTTCTCAGGGATTCAACCATTATGACATAGAGGAAAGGGGAAAGTAGATCACCTTGTCTCAGCCCTCTACCAGCTTGAAAGAAGCCTTCCGGTTTACCATTGACCAAGACCAAGAAACTGGCAGTAGAAATGCATGTCATAATCATATTAACCAAGGAAATATCAAACCCCACCTTTAGCGGCATGGCACGGAGATATAATCCTATCAAAGGCTTTATGTATATCCAGTTTAAGAAACACGGCCAATATACTAGAGATTTCAATGGAATGGATGGCTTCTTGTATCACGATGATGTTGTTAGTAATTTGTCTTCCAGGAAAAAAATCCCCCTGATTCCCAGAGATGAAGTTGGGAAGAACCATCCTAATCCTCCCAGCTATGATTTTAGTCAAAATTTTATAACTAGTGTTGCACATGCTTATAGGTCTGAATTCCTTAACCTCCTTGGCCCCAGAAATTTTTAGAACCAAGATAATAAAAGTGTTATTCATTTTCCTCAAGAGATGACCATCGTTAAAAACTCTTGGACCATTTCAATAACCTCATGTTTAATCACCTCCCATAATTTTTGAAAGAAAAATCAAGGGAATCCATCCAGCCAGGAGATTTATCGGGATCCATATCAAATATCATGAAACATATGTCCTCCTCCGAGGTGATTGTACGTACCAAAAATTGTATGTATTGTACATTCAGAAATTGGTTACAGAAGCCCCAATGATGATTAAGATCTCTTTGCAAGGTGTTCAGAATCTAGAAAGCTTGTTGAGTATACATTTGCATCCCAAAAATCCTTGTCTAGCCTCTACATGTTTTGTCCTAGCCTTTTCTCTCTTTTTCCTTGTTGTTTTCTTGTTATTTATAGGACCACCTCCTTGTCGGGGTGGTGGTCTGTGGCTCATCACCCGGCCCGGGGGTGGCGGTCCTGTAACCGTCACCCAGCTAGGAGTGGATCCCCATAACCGCCACCCGAGGCCGAGGCGGCGGTCTGTGCGTGCTTTCCGAATGTTCGGCGATCGCCTCAAGCGTGAAAATTCAATTTTCACCCGCATTTCTCAACCACTAAATCTTGTATTTATGTTTTTGCCGATTGACAGTGATTTATCTTTGTTTAATGGTGGAAGAGTTCAATTTGAACTTGCCTTCTAGTCATTACAAATGCTATAAATATGCATCTTGTTTACAAGTAAATGGTCTTGGTTCTTTGGTCTGGAGTCTTCATTCTTGAGTTTCAGTCTTCAATACTCAGTCCTAGATTTATTTTATGAACCATTTTATCTTTAGCATAGATTAGAATTTTGAGTATTTAGTTATGCCTCACTGTACACCGACAACGATCCTGCTAGGAATCGTATAGGCCAAGCTCTGTTCTCTTGCGCCATCCCTCTCCTACTTATACTTCGTTGTATTTCTCTGAAAGCTACTATTATTCATTGTTTGAGTACACATGTTTATCATTTTGTTTCATCATTGTTACTAACTGACCTGCTAGGAATCGTATAGGCCAAGTTATGTTCTCTTGCACCATCCCTCTCATACTTGTGCTTCGTGCCATTTTTACTTCAAAATAATTATCGTCCCAGTGCCTTCCCTTGCCGATGTTGCTATACTCCTACTCTTTCTGGATTCACATGAACATGCAAGAACGAAGAGATCACTCTGAGGGGACAAGCTACAACAAAACTAGATTTGCCTCTTTTCAGTAAACTCTAGGTTTAAATTGTCAAAGTTATTATCAAATAGAGTAGTGAATCATTTTATTTCAGTTAAGCTCACTTTCAATATTGCCAGGGAAGCTGTGGGGAATGATAGTTTCTGAGAAACTATGATTTGTTCCTCACTTCTGAGGTAGGATTGAAGGTTTTCAATTAAGTTAATTAGTTGTCTTTTATTTAGATTCACACATCTACACAGGTGAATAACCACACCGGGTTATCTCGCTTGTTTAGTTTTAGTATAAAGTAGTTTAATTGTTGCTTGTAATTATAATGTTTCAATCATATATTTTGTTTAGATTAGTTTCCCTTTCAATAGTAGTATAAATTGTTATTTTCAGTTTAAGTTAATTTGGAGACTTCATAACTAGATTAAACGCTTAAATTCTAGTTAGGAGGATAAATCACTAGGGAATTTATGCTACCTGCTCATAGCCTCTAAATCTCCCCTTTGTCATTTTAGCTACCAGGAGATCACACTACCAGATCTTAGTCACTGATCCTCCCATGGTTAGTCATAAGAAAGTTGCTTGCCAATTCTCATCCTCGCTTGTAGCTTTTCTATCATAGAAAACTGACCATAATCCCGGCTGTGACTTCATCTAAGTCACCCGCATTTCAAACCACCGGTTGTCTTGGCATGACCTCGGGAGGTCGGGTGCGGGAAGGTTACTTGTCGATTATCATCCTCGCATGTCACTTTTCCATCATACAAAATTGGTGAACCTGATGTGAAACAAACAACTGTTTCACCTTCATATCTCATTAGTCTTCACATCAGCTTCACCAACAAAATTGGTGAACTTTGACGTGAAACAAACAAAATTAGTGAAGTGCGCGTAAACTTCCTACTTTCTCATTCGGAGTCATAATATCACGTGTCCTTTCACAAATCACCTTCGCTCCTCATTATTCTATAGGTATTCATATACCCCAGAATATGTCGGGATTGATGTATATGGCAGACCCCTCTTGGGTCTTGAGGCATACTACGCCCAACGAAATAGCAATCATCACCCTCGCTCTCAGTATGGGGTGACAACTATTCAACTAATCAGTTGTCAACACAAACCCCAAGAAGCAGATATAATTCATCTTTTCAAATGGGGGAGTTAGATTAACCCCCTCGAACGCAACAAACAGAGCCTTCAGGCTCAAACAATATGACGTTTACTGGAGAATCTGGTTCGTCTCCTTAGATGCTACTTAGACCACAAATTAGTAGACAATCTGACCCATACTTGGTCTTAGATGATGAACATTCAATACGTTATCCTAGGAGTGAACAACATTATCGGGGTATGTACCCACCTATATGAGGTTTACAAATACAACCCGAGATCTCTTTCCAAGAAAATACCTCTATGCCCTTTGCATATAGGAAATACTCTCGGAGAAAATTGGCAAGATAACGATCAGTTTATAGCAGGATATCACATGCCTATACAACACCGGGTATACAACAAACACCACTCGGGCAAAGCACTTGACTTCACCAAATGAAGTCATTTCAACGTTAGTAGAAAAAGTGAGAGGGTTAGAACTTGCTCAAGCAAGTCAAAATCCTCGATTCATGCAAGGCGAAGTTCCAATCCTCCATATCACTCTGCCAAGTAGATCTCCTCACGGGAGTAGGCACGTTAGGCATGCCTCACGAGTATCCACAATAAACGCCAAGAGGCCCATCATCTCTAACACCTTTCCTCCTTGTCTAGTATCAAACAATCCATTACTAGACAATACCCCGTCATACTTAAACATGTACTCCAAATCACCACAAGGAGATATGTTCTCCTCTCCTGGCATGTTTGCTCAAACACAGGGACTTCCCTATGCCCCACCAATGCATATGTTGCACCGTATCAACAACCCATCCCACCACCACTCCCTCAGCAACCACCATCAATGGTCAAAACCTATGCGATAGGGACTTATTCAGAATATCTGAAAGAGCCCTTAGACTTCGCCATACGAAGCGTCATGCTTCCAATACCCCTTCCCAATTTACCCAAGTACAAAGGTGAGGGAGATCCAAATGCACATATCAAAGCTTACGCTACAGCCATACGTGAATTACTCCCTTGGGATGGGGTTGTTGCTAAAATATTCCCCAAAACCTTGGAAGGCATTGCTCTCGACTAGTATTATAGAATACAGAAGCCTCCATCCATTCATTTAAACAACTCATATCGAGTTCGATAAGGTGTTCGACATGAACAAGCTGTTTAAGAAACGAGGAATCGGGAATTCTTACACATCAAACAAGAACACGGTAGAATCATCACCCATTTCATCCGGAGGTGGCGTATAGTTCTTTATTCTTGACAAGTTCTCCAAACATGGATCAGATGGAACTATGTGATTTATTCCTTCATTCTCTTAGCGAGAGGTGAAGGAAGCGATGAATTTCCCACTAAGAACTTATGATGAAGTACTTGAGAGTGCTCTTCGAATAGATCAAGCAGCAATTGATAGTGGTCGGAAGACTTATGGAACAAACGGGAGGTTAATCACCTCCATCCAGAACACTATGACCTATCCTAATGCTAGGAATACCAATCAATGACCCAAGATCCTTACTAAAAACCGTGGGGTTACAATAGATGGAGTCACTAATCAAGTCAAAGGACCAAATGTTGTGAACACCCTGGCACCTGCTAACAATCAACGCAATAATAACTTCACTCCAGCGATCAATATGGTGGATTCTAATCATCCTCCACAATAGAAAATCCAGCCACAAGGCCTTGCTCGAGGCCCAGATGGATATCAAAACCAAAGCCAAAGGCCACAACCTCGAAATTTCAACTATAACAACCAACAGCCCAATCAGAACTTTGGGCCACAATAGGATTCAAACCGACGACCACGGAACTATAATCCCAATCTATATTGTGGTTTCCACAAAATCAGGGGTCATGATACTAGGACTTTCCATGACTACAATAAATTCATGCGGCGCTTTCCGAGAAGAACAAAAATAACTTTTCATAGATATGTTCTTGGCAGATCCTGCATCACCAAAGGCACTGAAATACTTTTGCGAGGCGGTTTCCCCTCAAAATGCACCTCTCAAGATCTTGATGATCCTTTCCCAAATCATTATAACAATAACAGTTAGATCCAAATGGGAAAAATAAAGGTATCATAATAAGAAATAACAATCAAGATGCCTCAACTCCTGACAACTCTCAGGTTGCTCCTAACCTAAGTTCAAATGGTAATACAAAAATCTTGGGATTAGTTGAGCTAGAGGTTGAGCGTGAAATTAATGCAACAACTCGGACAAAGGAGTATGTTTCACAACCCCTACCCGATATTTTCTCCACACGAGATGAAGTTCCTACAAATTCTAAACCGATAGGATCCTATGATTTAATATACGAGGTGGCAAAGACAAATAAAGATAAGTCAATTTCTGTGGAAACAATCTCCACTAAAGCCACAGTAGGAATTATGAAACTCTTGGAGAGTGACGAACCAATATTTCTCCCATTCGAACCTCAAGGAATGGGTAGTATTCTCGGTATAGCATCTCTTCCCTCCGATGACCTAAATCTAGATATAAACATGATAGAATTAACAAACGAAGAAGGGCAATTTAAAATTGAAACAATGCCTATCAAAACCATCTCTAAGTACTACCCTATTCTAAAGTCTGGTTTCGACCCATGCATGTCTAAAGCTAAGTTTTCCCTATCCATGGGGCAAGACCTCATCATTAACACAATGCTCACTATGAGAGAGAAGGTCGAGCAGCATAGTCATGCTCACCCACATGCCATCTCTCAAAAACATGATAAAGAGGCATGCGAACACCTCTTTCAGAAAAATGTTTTTAATAATGGGACATATACACCTCAGGCAAGGGTTGTAAGTTCAAACCCAGAATGGTAGGCCCTCGTCAAGAAAATGAAAAATTTGAGGATAATGGTTCTCCACTGTGTACTTCTAGGGGTGAAGAATTCGATATTCGTCAACTTTCTTCACCTTAGACATCATGACATATAGTTCCACCTGCATTTTCATATGTACATGGTTACAGTTGCATTACATATTCATTTAGATAGGTTCATTTTGTTCACTCGTTTCATAAATATTGTAGTCCATGAACTTACTCTTAAGTAAATTTGTTACAAATTTATGAAGATATTGGAAAAATTATTCAAATCACATCTCTTCAAACATCATCAAGTATTTTCAAATCTTCTCATCAAGTTAAATGACAAACATTGTGGAAACCATACCAAGACACCGCATACTTGGCTTCTCTCTTTCTTTCTACTAGGTGAAGTTGTTCTTGCCTACTGATGCATTCTAGAAGCTTCTTGGTGTCACATCTATCCCTCTTAAAATCTCTTGGAGCGAAAGGATATTCCAAATTCATAGATCGAAATGTCAAAATCAAATGAAATCAAAAGCACCAAGCAAACAAAATATTTTATTTTACACACTTCTTTGCCCCATCAACCTTCGGTGATAAGCCCACATCTCTTCTTGCGATGTGAGGTTAGGAAAGGAAAGAAGTGCCCTTACTCACACATATCTTGCCTTTGGTGACAAACCCATGCTTCTTACTAGTTGCGTAGGGCGGGTTGTGGGGTCTGTCACCTGAAACTAACAAATCTTGGTATGCAAAAACACAAGTCAAATTCTACATTAAAAGAAGGCAAATATCCAAACATCCAAATTCCAAAGAGATCAAATCCTCAAAACCAGATTTTGTCAACCAGTTGCCATTTATGAATCTAAGTCTAGATAAACTGAAAAGTAAGTGGCCTTCTAAGCTTGGTAATAGTTACGAGTAGGGTGGGTGTGTAGGTAAAAATTTGGTTCTTGTTCTTGTTTTGTCTGTCTCATCATTCCACTCAAATCAAACTCATACGACTTGTGCCCTTCCCAATTCTTGGTGTTGAGCCCTCGCATCTTACTAGTTGCGTGGATTTGGGATTGGGGCAAGTTCATCTCTTTATCACTATACATTCATCACATTTTGCCAACATAAGAATAAATCACGGACATTGTCTAAAGAGGCCAAAATTTCAAAACTACATGATTGTCATCACATATCAGGCATTACAAAAGCAAATAAAGTAAAAACATTATGTTTAACATTTGTTATCACTTGTCATCCATTGCATACATTACTGAAAAGCATGTGAAAATCGGCAGCATTTTGACACACGGGCATGTCAGGTATAGCCTCTAACTCCCCATTTTGGGACCGCCATACTCGGACCCAACGCGTTTATGCCTCTTCATGGCTAAAACGCTTCTCCGAGGGGGCAATATATACGTACCCAAAATTATATGTACTGTACAGTTGGAAATTGGTTACGAGAAACCCCAATGATGATTAAGATCTCTTCGCAAGGTGTTCGGAATTCAGAAAGCTCGTTGAGTATACATTTACATCCCAAAATCCTTGTCTAGCCTCTACATGTTTTGTCCTAGCCTTTTCTCTCTTTTTCCTTGTTGTTTTGTTGTTATTTATAGGACCACCTCCTTGCCAGGGCAGCGGTCCTGTAACCATCACCCCCGGCCCGGGGTGGCGGTCTGTCACTTGTCACCCGGCCCAGGGGCCGGCGGTCTGTAACCGCCACCCGAGCCGGGCGGGCGGCGGTCTGTAACCGTTGCCATGCACGCGCCCGGTCTGTCACGCTTTCCCAGAATGTTCCGGCGATCGCGTCAAGCGTGAAAATTCAATTTTCACCCGCATTTCTCAACCACTAAAGCTTATATTTATGTTTTTGCCCACTGAACAGTGATTTATCTTTGTTTAATGGTGGGAGAGTTCAATTTGAACTTTCCTTCTAGTCATTAAATGCTATAAATATGCATCTTGTTTACAAGTAAATGGTCTTGGTTCTTTGGTCAGGAGTCTTCAATACTCGGTCCTAGATTTATTTTATGAACCATTTTATCTTTAGCATAGATTAGAATTTTGAGTATTTAGTTATGCCTCACTTTGTACACCGATAACGATCCTGCTAGGAATCGTATAGGCCAAGCTCTTTTCTCTTGCGCCATCACTCTCCTACTTGTACTTCATTGTATTTCTCTGAAGCTGCTATTATTCATTATTTGAGTACCTATTGTTTATCATTTTGTTTCATCATTGCTATAACGACCTGCTTTAGGAATCGTATAGGCCAAGTTCATTCTCTTGCACCATCCCTCTCCTACTTGTGCTTCGTGCCATTTTTACTTCAAAATAATTATCGTCCCGGTGCCTTCCCTTGCCGATGTTGCTATACTCCTACTCTTTACGGATTCACGTGAACACGCAAGAACGAAGAGATCACTCGAGGGACAAGCTACAACAAAGCTGGATTTGCCTCTTTTCGATAAACTCCGAGTTTAAATTGTCAAAGTTATTATCAAATAGAGTAGTAAATCATTTTATTTCAGTTAAGCTCGCTTTCAATATTGCCAGGAAGTTGTGGGAATGATAGTTTAGAAACTATGATTTTTCCTCACTTACGAGGTAGGATTGAAGGTTTTCAATTAAGTTAATTAGTTGTCTTTTATTTAGATTCACACATCTGCACAGGTGAATAACCACACCGGGTTATCTCGCTTGTTTAGTTTTAGTATAAATTAGTTTAATTGTTGCTTGTAATTATAATGTTTCAATCATATATTTTGTTTAGATTAGTTTCCCTTTCAATAGTAGTATAAATCGTTATTTTCAGTTTAAGTTAATTTGGAGGCTTCATAACTAGATTAAACACTTAAATTCTAGTTAGGAGGATAAATCACTAGGGAATTTATGCTACCCGCTCATAGCCTCTAAATCTCCCCTTTGTCATTTTAGCTACCAGGAAATCACACTACGAGATCTTAGTCACTTTGATCCTCCCATGGTTAGCCATAAGAAAGTTTCTTGCCGATTCTCATCCTCGCTTGTAGCTTTTCTATCATAGAAAACTGACCATAATCCAAGTGTGACTTCATCTAAGTCACCCACATTTCAAACCACCAGTGTCTCGCACGACCTCGGGAGGTCGGAGTGCACGGGGAAGGTTACTTGTCGATTATCATCCTCGCATGTCACTTTTCCATCATACGGT
The DNA here is from genome assembly GCA_018340775.1 of Taxus wallichiana var. yunnanensis. NCBI lineage: Eukaryota > Viridiplantae > Streptophyta > Pinopsida > Cupressales > Taxaceae > Taxus > Taxus wallichiana. Next base: position 51,943,682 of record CM031239.1, read on the forward strand.
GATCCTTAAAATATATCTATTCTCAAGGGGAGTGATAACTTTCTGAAAAAGATCCAAGACTTTGTTATGGACCAACTCCTCCGGCCTCTGCCCCTGAATGAAGATCTCCTTGAAGTAATTAATTATGGAGGCATTGATGTCCCTACTATCCATGAGAGACTCTCCATTTTCTCCTCTTATTTCATTAATCTTTAGGAAATTGGCTCTCGAAGTAGCTAAGAAATGAAATAATTTGGTATTCCTATCCCCTTCCTTAAGCCATTTGACCCTGGATTTTTGTCTTCAATACAAAACTTCTTTAGCTAGAATACCATGGTAATCATCTAGGATATTTTTCTTGATCCTTTAGAGCTAGGATAAGACCATTGATCTCCATAAGTTCCTCTATATTTATGAGATCTTCCACAATTTTATTTTTTCTGAAAAATGTTTCCAAAAGTTTCCTTGTTCCATCTTTTAAGATTAATTTTGATGTGCTTCAGTTTAAAGCTCAATCTGAAACTAGCAACCCCAAACTTGAATGTCCCACCATTCAGGAATCTTGTTGTAAATATCCAAGTGTTCTAACCACATCTTTTTAAATCTGAAATGCCTAGCCTTTTTAAAGTGATCCATTCCTAGATCGAGAAGAATGGGATTATGATCCAAACCAATTATGGGAAGAGTTTTTAGAGAATAAAGTTGATTGATCAGATAAATATGGCTAACCATAAATATGTCCATTATTATCTAAATGAGATCATATCCAGTCCTTCAGTTAACCCAAGTATACTTGGATCCCTCCAAGTCTAAGTCTAATAGACTATAACTGGCAAGGAAGTTAGCAAGATCTTCCATACTTTTCGAATAAGAAATCAAACCCCCTTATTTTCACTTGGGGAAAGGGGGGTGTTGAAGTCTCTTCTAACAATCCAATAGTTATCATTAAACAATTGTCTAAAGCTAGAGATATCCTTCCAATTTCCTCTTTCACAGAGTTTATTAGGAGCATCAATGTTAGAAACATACCAGGATTTTTTCGAGATGATTTCCGTGAAGTTCATAACCACATGACCAGGGGTGGAAAGGATCATAAATCCATGCACAAGACTTGGATCCCACATAGTGACAACACCTCCAGAGGCCCCAGAGGAGCTATAACCTTCCCAATGACAATCCTTCCAAAATTTTCTCCCCACCTCTTTGAATCTATCCAGGTTCATTTTGGTTTCTTGGAGCATGAGAATATCTAGTTTAACTTTAACTCTAAGATCCTTAGCAATTATATGTTTACTGGGGTTATTCAAACCCCTAATATTCCAAGAGAGGAGGATCATTTAACATTTCTTATTACGGAGAAGAAACTTCCCCAGAGTACCCTGAATACCAGCTTCTACTTCCCTTTTGGAGTTTTCCTCCCTTAGTGCCTTATTGCTTTTTCTACCCAGAGGTGTGGAATCCTTACCAACATCAGCTCTGGAGGTGCTTCACGTGACCGGTTTGGATTTACTAGCTGGGGTCTTGGGAGAGACCGCTATTTCGTAAGTATTGGAACAAAGTCCTTAAAAATTCTGAATCCATTTGACACTGGTAGATCTTCTTGTCTCTGACTAAAGGAGCTCTGACCAATAGAAGATACTTCATCTAACGATGGTCCATAGGCCACTTGCAGAGCCATAGTAAGGATTTCTAAAACTTGACTGGCCAGTATCCCTGAATCAAAGGTCCCCTCTTCAGTGTCCATATTTTCAATATCATTCTCATTCTCATCTTCAACATATTTGGCTTCATGGAAACTGGAGACCACCATTACTTTGAAGGGGGAATGATGCTGAGTTGAGGGAGTCATGTCTTTGACCTCCTTCTGGGAGTTAAGAGGATTTTTGTCCCAATAGCTTTACCATTTTTCCCGACCTACCTCCATTCCTTTTCCTCCCTATTATTTGTCTTTTCTATACCAACAACGGAATTGTTTTTGTTTTTCTTATGTAGAGAACAGTTCCTGTGATCATGAACCACTAGTTTAAAATTTCTATAGGCAAAGGGGGTGGATCATAATCAAAACTACGAACCCAAACACCAACGAAAGTCAAGATTTTGATATTGCGTTTAAGAAGAGTATCTTGACTCATATTGACACAGAATCTGACATGGGTAAGTCTAGATTTTTCCTTGGTGACCAGATCTAAAGAGATTGGTTTCCCCATACTTTTAGCAATGCCAATAAGGACTTCTGATTCCCAAAACTCCAAGGGTAATCTCGGAAGGTTGACCTAGATGGTGAACTCTGAGACAAATGTCACATCTGATTAAAATTTGGTTCCCATTTCTGAACAACCACATGAGATTTACCTATAAACCAAGGGCCTCCAGAAAGAATCTTTGCCACATGATCTTTGTTGGGTAAAGATACAAGGAAGAAACCATTTGTATAGGTTGAAACCTCAGCAAACCCATTGGATGCCCAACGTCTCTTGACCCAACCTCTAAAGTAATCAATATTTGGTCTATATCTGAGGCATTTAACAAAGATATCGCAATCCATGAAGCCTCTATTTCTTGCTAGAAGAGACTCAGGAAATTTGAGGGATAAGTTACCTTTCTCCTTTGATGGTTCCCACTCTTCCATAATCTCCTTATCCAAGATTTTACCAGCTGCACATTTAGCCCATGTGTTTGATGCCCCATCCTTATCCTTATTCTCCTTGGGAGCATCAAGAACGTGATTGCTATCTTGGTGTAGGGGCCCTTCAGATTGATGCTTCATCTGACCCATTGGAGATTCCCTCTCGAAACCATTATTTGAAAATTACAACAAAGAACTCTCCCACTCTCTCTCCCTCCCGCTCCATGAAGTGCATTCACGTATATTGCTAATAACTATTTTAGAGGGCATATAAAAATAAAATTATAGTGATAGATGTGTAAAGTATTTCCTTTATTGGATAGAGAGACTAGGAAGATTTTGAAATCTAGTAGAAGAAGTTTTTAGTAGGTAAGTTTTGTTTTATGTAGTCTTTTATTAGATAAAAATGTGAAATAAAAGTTTTAGTTTCTAGTAAATTGCTTCTACTCATTATAGTTGCGAGAGACAAAGAAAACAATTGTAGAGAACGAGACATAGGAACTCACTTTATACACATACACAGTGCTTATCGTATCCATAATCTCATTAAAACTAAAACAATAAGAATTTGTGTTTTTGTTTTGCAGCTTAAGCTTAAGATTAAAAGAAAATAACAATGTTTGTATCTTCTATTTAAAATAAAAGTTTTGGTTTAGTTTTTTTGGTCATTAGAAGAAAATAACAATATTTGTAACTTCTTTTTAAAACAAAAGTTCTAGTTTATGCCTTTTTGGTCATTAGAAATAAATAAATATAAGAAAATAAATTTTGAATGTATTTTGCATGTGACAACTCTAAAATATCTATGGAATATACTTTTCTACAATTTTATCTTTTCTTTTTGTAGTTAAACTGTGATAATTGTCATGTTCGAATAATATGATTGACTGTAAAACTTTCTCGTAAGAGAACAAAAAAATGAAACCAGAATGATTCAAAATAAAATAAAATAAATTACACGAAGATTAGCAATTGCCTCCAAAAAGAAGGTGCTAAATTTTTTTAATTTGAAAAATCCTCCCATGATAAATGTTCTTTAGCTACAAAATCAGATTTTCAAAAGTTTGAAATACATGTCACATTAATAATTTCAACCGAAATGAAAAGTGTATTTAATAATTCAATAATAAATATTTGGTGGATAAGATTAATGTGAATTTCTAAAATTATCAAAAGTATGCCACCTAAAATAAAGCTAAAGAAAAAATAATATTTTTAAAATGGTGAGAATCACGATAATTTAGAACTAGACTAAAAATATAACATTTATGAAATTAGTAATCAATGCATTTTAAAATGAATTAATTACTTAAAAGTATCTAATAGTAATAAATAAATTATGAATAAAATAATAATACTTAACAATAATAGAAGTTTAAATAATTAATTAGTAATAATAATCATATTTAATAGACAAATAATAATAATACTTACTAACTAATAAATAATAATTCTTATTTATAAATAGTATTTAAATGTTAAATAAAATATTTGTAAACATTTTTAAAAATGAAAAATATTAACAAATACTATTAACATTACAAGTAAAAAGTAATTGGTAATATGAAATTTACAAAATAAACACATATGGAAATCTTAGAAATGTAAAGACTAAGAACCCTTCATTCTCTAAAGTGGCCCCATATCCCTCTATTTGTGTCCTTAGGAGCAACAAGGATATGGAAATATCTCACAATATTCTACACATCGTGCAGGGGCGAGATAATGATACTCAACAAGAGAGGGAAAGTCTTCACCTCATAATGGAAATGCTAGAAAATGAGGTGGAAAGTAATAAAAAGATTTACATCAGTTAAATAAGAAAAAGGGGAAAAGAAAGATGAATGAGGATGATGGTATTGGGACAGATCAGACTGATGAAATATACAAGAAATTGAGATCACTGGATAATAGACATGGGAAGTCTATGGATAGACACGATCATATATGGCCATCTTCAAAGCCATATGTGATTTTCTTGATCAACAGGTCAGAAGCATCACTATGATGAGTGGAGTCCTTGAGGACATTTGGGGTACAAAAAGGAAAGAAACCAGGTCATCTCACAACTGAATGTAAATGACCCCACGCATGTCACCACTCTGGTGCTTTTTACCTCTCTATAGACAATCAAATCAAGAATTGATAGGGCTTCGAAGAAATAACACCTTTTGGGCAAGCTCGATGTATTCAAGTTGTTTTGTTGCTAATAGTATGTTTTTTATGTTGTTTAGTTACAATTTAATCCTTGTCTTGCTTTTTCTTAGTAGCTTCTCTTTTTACTACTTATTGGGCTTATTGTAATATTTGGATTCAGATCCTTTTTGCTACTTTTTCATGTTTATCTAGCTATTGAGCCTCTTTTGTAACAGGGTATAGTCCCTTCAAAACTATTTTCCATTAATAAAAAACAAAATAAACACATATTTATTATTTAACTAATATATAATAATAATGATAATAATCAAATATTAAATTATGATTAATACTTTGTTATGCCCACAAATTACACACACAAATACAACAACAAAATGCTGGATTTTTTTACTTACATTCTTGATACATGAACCCACATATATAACATGAAAAATACATGATGCAAATTAAAGCCACATTTCCCCAAATGACAAAGTACAACAATGATCCCACTACAATATACACTTACGGATAGAACTTTCCACAACACAAAATTTTCATGGTTACATATTTATTACAATCCTATTTTCATTATTTGACCTTAATTATCTAAAGAACACTTAACATGTGACCCTTCATTCCTATTAAAAATAGGTTACATTTTCTTTTATTTCATTTAACATTTCACCTATAGTGGTTCCATTAGAATTTTTCTCATTTCCCTTATCACAATTAATTTATATAACTTGATGGTCATTAGGAGCATTTACACACCCATGAGTCTACCAATATAGAATTCATTTATAAGATTCATATTTATAAGGTTTGGAATTACACTTTCATTACAAGGAGGAAAAATTCATGGGAATTAAAAAGAAGGTTATTAGGTCAAGAGTGGACCTATTCGAGTTCTTTTCATAGCATTGTTTAAACACTAATGATACACTCTTTTCATCTTCAATTTATTACAACCAACCAAGTAAGTTAACGAATTAATTTGCATTGTTCATGATGTGATTCACAATCCATTTTCTCCAATTAGGAATATTTGTTTTCCAAATCATGTTGCACATGGAAGGTACATTTCACATTTGTTAATTTTATAGAGGTTTTGCATTAGGTTTATGTGATGAATCTCACATTTCAAGTTACTTCTAATTCATCATCTTAAGGATTCATTTTCTATAGTTATACTTAGTTACTAGTTTTGGCCAAAATTTCTACTTCCTGAGTGATCCTAGGTTTAATGTATTCCCACCTACTTAACTTGAGTCCAATATCCTTATCCCAGTAGACCTTGATAACAGCCCAAGGTATTCCATTCAAGGATACATGTTCATTATTTCATTTGGAATTGTTCTTTAACCACATTTATGTGTAGAAAATATGTGTTCATGCCTCATAGTTTGTTTTCCCATTGTAATAGGTTGTTTATCACCCATGAAGCTCTCCTTTATGATGTGGGAGCATAACTTTTGAAGGTCATAACTTTTGATCCAGCCATTGGATCATCTTGAAATACTCTAGGGTGGTATATCTTGATTGATTATTAATATGTGGTGACTAATATTTTCACAAAGGTTGTTGCAATTTTCGGTATATTTTAGGGCCATATCCCTTCATTTATTGGTCTAAAATTTTCTCTGAACATATTTTTACTTTTTATACTACTTAGAATTTTAATAAATTTTGTTATTCTTTAGAGAATAAGTCTAAATTTGGTGTGAGCCTTCATTTATGAAGGTATATTTTGTATGAAAAATTTGGGGCCCATCCGAGGTGTTTTACTAGTAGGTGATTTTTGGCATTTTTGGGTTTTTAAGATTTTAGGTATTTGGCATTTTGGGTTTTTGACATTTTAGTTTTTTTACATTTTGGGGTTTTTTAGAACTAATGTGAAATAAAAATCAAGATTGTAGTGATGTAAAATATTAGTGTGGATTCTATAATAAGAAGAAAACTATTTTGAATATTTTGGTTTTTTTGCAAACATTTTGTGTGTGTTTTGGAGGTATTTCAACCTCTTGTAGCTGGATCCACATCAATTGGTATCAAAGTAGGATTTGGATCTTGCAGGAATGGTGAAGGTAATATATATTAAATTTTTCTATGTAATTTATTACCTCTATTTTATATAAGCATGGATAGATGTAGGAGGGAAGGTTATGCCCAAATGAATAGGCATATGTAGGAGATACAAAGATAAGTTGTTGAGCTCACATGAGAAGTTACCCACATTATAAGGATACATGCAAATGGGATGCAAACCCACATAATGATAATGAATAATTACCTCTTTTAATGATGGAGGAAATGAAGAATAAAATGAGAGAGATGAAGACACCTTGAATGAGAGACCATTTGAGGAGAGATTGATCCAAGCTTTAGAGGGAAAGAATGACAACATAAAGATTAATTTTCCTGATTATGGTGGAGGGTTATAACAAGAGGATTTGATTGAATGGTTGAATCACATGTTAAATTATTTGAGTGGAAAAGCCTTTCAGAGGAGAATAAGGTTAATTTTTCATGCACTAAGTTGGTCGGACATGCATTGATCTAGTGGGATCACTTGTAAAATGAAATACAGAAGGAAGGAGAGGGAAGGATCCAAAATTGGAATGAAATGGTGAAGAATTTGAAAGAAAATTTTCTTCATGTAGATTATTCCTAAACACTATTGAGAAGGTTCAAAACCTAAGACAAAAGGATATTAACATTGAATATTATACCAATGAATTTTACAAGCTATCAATCCAGTTCGAACAAATATATTCTAAATAACAAAAGGCTATAAGGTATTTAAATGGGTTGAGTTATACCATACCATATGAAATGAGTATGCTTTGGATCTTTATCCTAGATGATGTTTATCAACTCACATTAAAATTGGAAAAAAATAATAAGAGGAGTAATGTTAGAAGAGGTATGAAGAGGGGGCCATCATCATCTTAAATGAGTGGTAGAGGTAGATTTGATTCTATAAAATGTGAATCCTCTATGGTAGAAGGGTAGGATGAATCTGGTCAAAGTCATGGTAACTACCAAATAGGTGGGGGTTTGAAAGGGGATGAGATTATACATGTTACCGATATGATGAAGAAGGGCACATATTTTTTGAGTGTGCACAATATCCTACATAGAATAGATGGAAAGGAGAACAACCATGAGTAAACCTGGTTGAAGATGAAGAGGAAAAGAAATGGAGGTTGCTGCAGACTTGGGTGAAACCCTCATGATAAGGAGGATGATGATCACCCCGAGGAAGGAGAAAGAACAAGATGGTGTTGGTATTGATTCTTGGTTGTAGAAAAATATATTTCAAACAAGATGCACCTCTAGAGGAAATGTATATCAAAATTATTATTGATGGTTGTAGTTGTGAAAATATGGTCTCAACTATGATGGGTTATAAAATCGATCAAATGTGAGAAGAACCTATATCTCTATCTTATATCTGGTTCAAGAAAGGGAATGAGATAACCATAGATAAAATATTCCTTATAAGTTTTTCAATTGGGAATACCCGGAAGGATTATGTTTGGTGTTGTGTTATTCTCATGGATGCATGGCATACATTACTCTGGGAGGACTTAGTAATATGATAGAAAGGTTACACATGATGGAGGGAAAAATACTTTATAATTTTTGGAAGGATGGTGTAAAGTCAGTCTTGTTACCCTTGAGGAAGAAGAGAAGAGTGAAGGATTGCTGGTTATAAAAGATTTTGTTGTAGAAATTGAAAAATTCAATTTTTTTTATATAGTGATGTCAAAAAATGTGTAAATAGAGGCCTTTGATGTATCTATTGCAATAACAAGGGTACTAAAATAATACAAGGATGTCATACCATATGAGCTACCATATGGGTTTCCTCCAAAGTGGGATATGCAACACCATATTGATTTGATCCCGAGGATTGACCCTTACAAATCGGGTATCATATAGGATGAGTCGACATAGAGTGAGGAGTTAAATAGGAAAGTGAAAGATCTTATACAGAAAGGGTTCGTGAGAGAAATCATGATTCCATGTGCACCTCTAATGATATTGACTCCCAAAAATGATGGATATTAGAAAATGTGTGTGGAAAATAGGGTCATAAATAAAAGAACAATTAAGTATCAGTTCCCATTCCAAGATTGGATAATATGATGGACATGCTAACGGAGCCCAATAATTTGTTAATATTGACTGCGGAGTGGGTACTACCGATACAAATCAGTGAAGGGGATGAATGGGAAATGGATTTCAAAATAAAATATGGATTATACGAGTACATGGTGATGCCATTTGGGATATCTAATGCACCTAGTGCATTCATGAGGTGGATGAATATAGTACTTTGAGAATACAATGGTAAGTTTGCGGTTTTATATTTTGATTATATTTTTATATTTAGTAAGAAAGTGGAATAATGCTTGGTACATCTGAAATTGGTGTTAGAATTGTTACAAAAATATATTTTGTATGCAAACTTACAAAAGTGTCAATTTCTTCGAAAATTCTAGTTTTTGGAGGGTTTTCACCTCGGAGGATGGTGAGGAAAAAGTGAAGGCAATTTTGGAATGGCCTATTTAGAGGAATGTGATAGAGGTTCGTATTTTTGTTGGATTGGAAACATTTTATAAGAAGTTTATCAAGAATTTTAGTAGCATTGTCACACCCATAGCAGAGTGTACGAAGGGAAAGAAGTTTTTATGGACCAATGTAGCAATAAATAGTTTTGAATTATTGAAGAAGAAAGTGACAGAGGAACCTATTTTTGTATTTCCATATTTTATTAATGTCTTTAAGGTTGATTTTGATTCCTCACATGTCGGATTGGAGTTGTCTTGAGTCGAAGATGTTAGTGTAGGTTATTATTTATCCTTTTATTTATTTATTAAGATAATTCTTACACTTGTGTTAGCCCTACACTTATTGGGTTAGCTTTCTTAGGTGTACTAGTTGTGTGGAGTTAGCTTACTAGTTGTGTTGAGTTAGCTTCTTAGTTATGTGGAGTTAGCTTACTAGTCTTATGGAGTTAACTTAACTACCAATATTAGTTAGTGGGAGTTCTTCACCACTGATTTAGGTAGTATTTGCACTTCCCTCCTCCTATATGTACATATTTCTTATTGAATAATTAAAGTCATTGTATTGAAATGTATTTTTTTATTATTGGCAAATAGTTTTTTGAAAGGGACTATACCCTTGAATACAAAAGAAGGCCTAAATGCTAGGATGAGCAAGAAAACTAGATTGAAAAGGATCAGAATCCAAATGTTACAATGATGTTCAAAGTAGCTAAAAACAGCTACCAAAACGAGACAAATCAGAAAAAATACTGCAAAAAAGCGAAAAGGATCCGCAAAAATAACAAAAAAGCAAACAAGGACAATGAGAATCAATGCAATTACTTCCTAGTAGCTTTGTCTAAGATGGTTTTGATATTCTTCCAGGAATTAAACATTCCCAAAGTAGTCATATGGGTAGCGTCATTAGAATCCATCTGCTCCAAGGTCTTCTTTCTTTCTTTATCAGTACCCCAAAGAGTTGCTGGCACTCCGCTTAGGTTGGAGACACTTCTGACGTGTTGTTCAATAAATTCCTCAATTGCCCTAAAGATGGCAATGTTGTAATCATGCCTAGTCTTGGCCTTCCCTAAGCGAGAGTCCAAGGAGTACGATTTCTTGTATATATCTTCAATTTGGCTGCTGTCCACATCCTCCTCCTCCTCCTTCTTCCTCTTTCCTTTCTGTTTTGTCAAGTTTTTAACTTCATCCTTTAACAATTTCATATTCGCCTCTAAGGCTTCCAGGCCTTTTAGTAGGGCTTTCCAATTGCACTTCTGAAATTTGCACTGCTGATATGCGGGAGGTCATGAGCAATTTCAAATTCCTAAGAACCCTTCTCCATAGTAAGGGTCTCGAGGTTAAGCTTCCTAGAAGCCACAGTGTCGGTCTCCACGAGGTAGAGGCCAAGTGGGGGGGATCCTCAAAAGGGGAACGGAGAAGAAGAAGCACAGGCAGGGGCATGGGGGTGATAGCAGCGGTGGCGGGGACAAAGAAAGGAGAACAGAGTGCAGCGCAGCAGAGAGATTGGCAAAGGAGGTATCGAGCTAGGGAGGATGGGAGACCAGAAACTGAGAAGACAGCATTTGTGTAACAACAAAATGAGCCCACAGTGCAAAGGCTGCACAGGAATGCTTTTGAAACTCAAGAATTGAGTGTTCAAGAAAGTTCAGACAAGTAATGGGGAAACAAACCAGCCGATCCCTATGAAAATGATTAAGAAAAATAAGGTGTTTTGCAGAGCATTGACAAACCTCCCTTCCATGAGATGAACCGTATCATCATGCGGGTTACTTCATCATATGGTGGAGGGATCGAGCTAACAAGTAGGCCCACTGTTAAGTGGGTCAGTTTCTCCTCTCCCTCAACAAATCTTCTCTCTTCCACATCTCTATCAACCCTTTTGTTAAAGAATCTGAAGCCCTCGAAGCCAAGGCCGTCGCCGATAAATAAGCTCTTCATTGATTAAGACCTTCTGCCCCCCATACTCCACTGTCCTCTCCTTCCAATCCTTTGCAAAGCACACAGAGATGCTCTGGTCATGTCCCTAAACTTTTTCCATGAATTTTGTTATGCCACCCTTGCTAAGAATGCTCCACAGCTCAATATTGTCTTTCCAATCTGGGTCCACACTAGGCTCAATTTGTGAGGAGGACCCCCATCTTCTCTGTTTCAGAATGTTTGCAACTAATTCCCAAATGATTGCCAAAGCCAGTCCACTCTTTGCTATAGTAATCCGCACAAAAATGGAAATGAGAGCCGTTGTTATTCCCACGATCAGCTGCATGTATGCTGATCTGAGCCTGCTAAAAAATGCGTGTGAGAATAACTCCCTTCCTGCCATCAATCACTTTATCGCCGCCTTCGGTTTCCGTGGAGATTTGAATCCACCTTTTAACAGTCACATTACAGCCCGCATGCGTGATTTTCAAAATCGTGTATCTCCACTTGTAATTCCCCATATGATTCACACTATCTTGATTATTAGACATGAATTGCATAAACCAATACTTTAAATCAACACGTGTGGGAGTATTTTCCACACCCAAAATTCATCACTCATTTCAAGATATTGCTTACGTATGGAGTTCCGCCTGAATGTTGTTTTGAAGCTATTTGGGGATGTTGTTATTGTCCCAAACTGTAAGGTTTACATTAATGCCATAATTTTCCAACACATCCGCCAATTTATTACCCTCCCTATAGGTATGCATGATCCTGATGTTATTGAATGTATGACTAATACTTATGGACTCTGCAATAAAATCCTTGATGCTCCAGCTTGGAGATGAGCACTGCTTAAGAAGATTAATGATATTTAGGGAGTCTCCTTCAATGATGAGGTTTTGAATATTATTTTCCTGGGCAATTCTCAGACCCCAAAGAGCAGATAAAGCTTCAACAAAATGATTAGTTTGAATTCCCATTTTACCAGCATACGCAACTATTAGATTGCCTTTATGATCCCGTATCGCTCCTCCCCCTGTCGCATTCCCAGGGTTTCCCTTAGAATCCCCATCAAAGTTCAACTTATACCAATTTAGATCTGGAGGATGCCATTTAATCAAATATCTATCAATGCTATTCCCAGGAATGTTCCAACTATTAATTGATCCAATCTGCTAGTTGGAGAGAATGTATTCTTCATTTTCTGGATATCTCTTTTTCTTGGGGGGTTTAGAACCAGCAATATTCTCTTTGATACCATTAGAAATTTTCCCAATACTAAGTTTGTAGTTTTGCTTTACATTTACGAAGATAATATCATTTCTGTCCTTCCACATTCTCCAGATTAAATGAGGGATAACCACTTCAGATCCTTTTAACAACACAATGCTTAAAGGGTGGGTTCCACTGAGTCCATAGCTGATTGAGATCCTTCGGCATCACCCAGAGAGCTTCAAATTTAGAAAGGGCAAAACTCCATAATCTAGTGGCATACTCACAATGTATGAACAAGTGGTTGATATCCTCAAAATATTTCTTACAAAGATGGCACCTATTAGGGATTATTAATCCTCTTCTCATCAGATTGTCATTGGTAAGAATTCTACCTCTGATAGCCAGCCAAAGGAAAAAATTTATTTTGGGAGTTAAATCAGTCATCCAAATCCTGTTCCAATTGAACTCTGTTTGATTACAGTGAAAGAAGTTATTGTATCCAGTTTTGACAGAGTAATTCCCATCATTTGAGTTAATCCAAACCAACTCATCCTTGGAATCCATCTAAATTAATGGAATAAGCTCTAAATGATCTTGAAGGGAGGAAGTAATTTGCTTCAGATCAATTCTATCAACAGCAAGTTTTTTCCACTTCTTTCTGGTACCATTTTCCTCAATATAGTCCTTGATTTTGATGCCATACTTATTTATAAGACTGTCCTTGGCCATCCCAAAACTCTCCATGAGATTGCCATTAAACCAATTTTCCTCCTAGAATTTTATGTCCCTACCATCCCCCACTTTCCATTTACTTCCCAGCCTGATGAAATTTCTGCTTTTAACCAAATTGTTCCAAAAAATGGAACCATAGGGGAGCTGTTCATCAAGAAGAAAGGAGTACAAAGATTGATGCTTTAGGTATTTTGCTTTAATTAAATCTATCCAGGGTTGTTTCTCAGTCAGCATTCTCCAGCCCATTTTAGCAATGAGGGCCTCATTCATTTTCTCAATGTCTTTTATACCCAGACCTCCCATAAACTTCGGGGTGCAAACCTTATCCCAAGCCACTAAATGAAATTTGAATTTCTCATCCATGTCTTGCCATAAAAACTTTTTTAGATCCTTTCAATCTTATCCCCGAAAGAGGAGGGGATCTTGTAGAGCGACATAATATAAATTGGCAGATTTTGGGAGTACTTTTGATGAGCAGGCACTTACAGCAACACTAGAAAAAATGGCTCCTTTCCAACCAGCCATTTTTTTGGAATATCTCCAATAAATCATCCCAAACCTTACAAGAGACTTTCCTAGTGCCGAGAGGAAGTCCCACGTAAGTGGCTAGAAGCTCGCTTATTTTACAGCCCAGAATTTTAGCTATTTTAAGTTGTCTTTTCTCAGGAGTGTTGTAGAAGAAGATGGTGCTTTTGTCATAATTGATCTTCTGCCCAGAAGCAAATTCGTAGAGCCTCAGCAAGGCCTTGGTAGCCTTGGCTTCAATGACAGATGCCAGAAGGAGAAGGATAGTGTCGTCCGTAAATTACTGATGTGAGACAGCACGACTGATGGAGGTGGGCTTGGAGCCACTTAAAATCCCTTCATTCACCGCTTTACCAATTGTTCTACTAAGGCTGTCAGCCAAGAGAATGAAAAGTAAGGGGGAGATAGGGTCTCCTTGTCTAAGTCCCCTGCTGCTGGTGAAAAAACCCACTGGTTCACCATTAACAACCACAGAAAATATGGCCGTGGATATGCAAGCCTTAATAATTCTTCTAAATTTTTCCGGAAACCCGAATTTTGTTAAAACTTTGTTAAGGAAAGCCCAAGAGACCTTGTCAAAGGCTTTATTCATATCCAACTTGAGGACCATACTCGCCTTTTTATTATTCTCCATTGAATGTATGGTCTCATGAACCATGATCACTCCGTCTTGAATAATTCTGCCTTTGATGAAGCCACTCATGTTGCCTTGAGATAAGTTCATTCAAAATGAGTTGGAGCCTAATAGCAATAATTTTGGTAAAAATTCTATAAATGGCATTCACCGGGAGATAAATTGTATTGTAATGTATTGAACATTATGGATTATGATAGATTTCCATATATGGTATTTTAGCTCTCTTGTTTTGTAAATCCAATGTGGTGTGCTATTATCATATGAGATCGTGGCTTGGAAAAATCTTCTTATCATTCCTTTCATGGTATCAGAGCGATAGATGATGTAGACATCCATTTGTAAGTTTTTCTTGGAAAGAAAGGGTTTATTATTTTCATGTATTTGGATTTTTTAGCAATTTTCTGCAACATGTATTTTTATGCAAAACGGAGTGCGCCATTGGATTTAGAAGGTGTCAAAACCCTATAATCAACTATAAACTTGGCCATGTTTTGAGACAGTCAAATCTAGACATTTTAAAAGTTTTTGGCACATTTCTCAAAAATCCGTACAATTATGTACAAACATATTTTTGGCTCAAAAATTATATCAACTTTCTAGGTTTTTCGAGACACTTTTTGGGTTTTTTTATGTTTTTGATACAGTTCCATAAAAAAATATATTTGCAGTCAAAATTTGTATTCACAATTGTACTTTTTGGGTGCATTCTTTTATCCATTGGATATAAGCGTGTACCTTCCAGATGCATTCTTTTACCCTCTAGATATTTCAATTTTGGATGCAATCTTTTATCTACTAGATGCAGATTGGTACCCTCTGGGTGCATTCTTTTATCCATTGGATATTGGCGTGTACCCTCTGGACACAATGATTTACCCTCTGGACATTTTAGGTTTTGGGCGCAAGCTTTTATCCTTTGGTCACAAGCATGTATCGTGTGGATGCACTCTTTTACCCTTTGGAAATTTGGGTGTCACATGTACCTTTTAAAAAGATCAAAGCATTAAAATACTATTTTAATGGCAAAACCTTCTAGAGCTCATAGCTTTTGATCTCAGTGCTCGATTAAGGTGATATTTGTTTTGAAATTGTGTATTTTTTCGAGATATACGCATTGGTGGCATTTTTATACACATATTTCAAATGTAAAAGGTATTGTTACTTATTGTAATATTTACATGCACTTAATTATAAAGTGCCAAATTTGGGAGGGTGTTGTGATCACTTGTGGACGTAATTTCGATTGAGCTTGACATCCTAAAATTTTGGGTGTTGCATTCTTTTATCTATGAGTGTATACATTTATATCTCTCTTGTTTGTTGAGATATTTTAGATCTGTAGTTTTGAAACTTTTTTTTGCATGTTGATAGTCTCTCTTGTGGGGGAGCTATTTTGGTGAAGCCCAATGTTAGTTTGTCAGTGTTCAAGTAGTTGATTTTGGCAACTCATACAAATCTGTGGTATCACTCTACTCATTCAGTAGTATGGGAGGGTGTGGTGTTGATATTGCTTCTTCGAGTTTCATGTCCTTGCCTTGTTACCTTGGATTTTCTTGGATCGTGGCACTCCTATTTATTTAGATCTCATGTCCTTGCCTTGTTGCCTTGGTTGTTCTTGGATCGTGGCACACCTATTTGTAGCAGTTGATCAAATTATGTTTGGTATTTTTTTGCATTTTCGACATCACTCCATTGACAGTCTCCTTGCATGGAGCTATTCTAGTGAAGCTCAATGTCAATTTTTTTACTTATATGATCGAGAAATGGATTCAAACCATATTGTGCACCACACTTCTTTAGTATTGTACTAGTTTTTGGAGTTGAGCTTCTAAGGATATCTTACAGCAGGATTTTACTCTGTACTTTTTTATTACTGGTTTTGGGTACCTTACGGTGTCCATTTTTCCCAGTTGTTGTACATGGGTACCTCATCAGGCCTTGTTGTCATGACCCACCTTATTTTCCACCCACCTAAGCTATGCTTACGGGAGGGTGATAGTGTAGGTTATTATTTATCCTTTTATTTATTTATTAGGATAATTCTCTCACTTGTGTTAGCCCTACACTTGTTGAGTTAGCTTGCTTAGGTGTACTAGTTATGTGGAGTTAGCTTACTAGTGTTATGGAGTTAACTTAACTACCAATATAAATTAGTGAGAGTTCTTCACCACTGAATTAGGTAGTAGTTGCACTTCCCTACTCCTATATGTACATATTTCTTATTGAATAATTCAAGTCATTGTATTGTAATGTATTGAACATTATGGATTATGATGGATTTCCATATATGGTATTTTAGCTCTCTTGTTTTGCAAATCTAATGTGGTGTGCTATTATCATCTGAGATCGTAGCTTAGAACAATCTTCTTATCGTTCCTTTCATAAGAAGGACAGCCTATGACATTCTTCGGTGAAAATCTAAATGAATATAGTAGGAAATATTCTACTTAGGATGTGGAATTATATGTTATTGTTCAGGAACTAAGGTATTGGAGATGTTACTCGATAGTTAATGAATGTTTACTCTTTATTTACCATGAAGCATTGAGGTATGTAAAGACATAAAAGAAACTAAATAGTAGGCATGCAAAGTGGGTTTCATTTGTACAAGAATATTTTTTTCTCAAAGCATAACTCGGGTAAAGCGAGAATCAAGTTGTTGATTTCTTTAGTAGGCATGCGGAAATTTTAATAATAATGGAAAATTAAGTAGTAGGGTTTGAGGAAGTTAAGGAATTGTATGAAGTTGATCCATATTTTGGTGATGTTGTGAGACAATGTAAAGACCCTAAAATGTGTAGTGGCTCTTTTAATTATTTGATGCGGGATGGTTATTTAATCAAGGGAAAGTAATTGTACATCCCTGTTGGTTCAAAGAGAGAAAATATTATAAGAGAATTGCATAGTGGGGGTTGGCTGGACACTTTGGTATAAGTAATACAACTACTCTTTTGGTAGAAAATTATTATTGGCCAAAGATAAAGACAGACATAAGTAGGATTGTATCAAGATGCAAAGTGTTTCAAATGGATGAGGGTCATGCATAAAATATTGGGTTAATGAGTATTCAACTAAATTGGTAGCTATTCCAGGTTCAGCCTAAAAATATACTCAATATTGGAATCCAATATTTCTATTTTCGGATTCCAAAATGTCAAATATTGGAATTATCTACACTCCAAAATGAAGTATATTGGAATCCAAAATTGCACATATTGGATTCCAATATCACATATATTGGAATCCAAAATCACATATATTGGAATCCAAAATCAGCTATATTGGAATTATATGTACTCCAAAGTCCCATATATTGGAATCTAGAAAATAAAATATTGGAATCCATTATATGGGCTAGTAGCTGCTAGACATTATTTATGATTTTATATGTACAGAACATGATTTATTTTATAAGGGCTAGCGCCACATGACCACCATTATTTATGCTTTATGTTATATATAGAAAATGGTTATGTTTTAAATAGGATAACGCCCTCTAAGAATTATTTATTTATTTCTTATTGAAGCTCCAAAAAAAATAGTTCCGTTGAATCTGGTTTTGATCAAATATCATACCGAACATCATCTCTTGTACTTTAATGGTTTAACAAATGCCAAAATGTGGTGCTAAATTTGACATAATTGTTTAGACATTTTTTATCAATTTTATTTGTAAAATAAAATTAAAAATCTTTGAAATAACTATCACATATGAATTGCATATTTTAGATATGACCATCAATTTTTAGGTCATATATATTAATTATATTAAAAAATATTTTTAAAAAATTAAGTATATATAGTATAATTTTATATTTATTTTATGAACAGTGTTAAAAAATACTATTTTACAAATTTTCAAGGGCAAGTTTTTCTCGATAATTCACCACAAAATTTATTCAATCATACTGTCATCTTATAATCAGTGAAAATATAAATCCTCCCAACTTATATTTCGAAAATCTCAACATAATAGAATAGAGTTACACAATACATTCATAATAACATATGAATGTATATATTATTGAAATGTTAAGAAGTACAATCATAACAACATTTTGAAAAGATAAATAGTTATTTAGCATTTTCTTGCTCCAATTATTTGATATCATCGACCACATTCAATTCTGAGACACTATTTGTGATATTTTTGTACAAATCGGCCATCAACCATTTATCTTTTGTACAATATTTGTGTCTATTTTTCATACCCACCATAAAAATTTTAGGAGGGTTTCCCTTTGCACCTAATGCAATACACAAAGTTTTTTTGAACTGTATGAAAAATTATTTCTACTCCAAACCTTTTCTAGGACTCTTATTATTATTCCCTCTACTATATTGACAATGTTCCTTTCCCCAAGTGAGTCTTGGATTCAATACAATCGATATTTTTTTATTGAAGCTCATTGATATCTTTTTAACATCAAAGCAGAAATGAGAATGTATGACCAAAATCCCAGATTCATAATAAGGTGATAGTAATTTTATAAATTCTAACAGGCCACCTCACAGGTTGATGATTTCATACCAACATGAATGTCATCTTCCTATTTTATTTTTTGTTTATCGCATATAGCATGTCCTCCATATCAAAAATAAGTAAATAAATCTTATCGCTACCTGTAGGGAAGTAAACAAATTTTTTTTTTTTTGGCCGCATATCAATTAAAACCAATTGAAATAAACAACATTTTAGCTTATGGCTAACAGTCTTATTATTTATTGGAGAGATTCCAAAAAAATGGTTGGTTGGAAAGGAGCCATTTTATCTAGTGCTTTATGAAGTGCCTGCTCATTAAAAGTACTCTTCAAAATCTACCCATTTATGTAATGTCGCTCCACAAGATCCCCTCTTCCTTCGAGAGATAAGATTGAAAGGATTCGAGAAAAAAATTTTATGGCAATGCATGGAAGAGAAGTTCAAATTTCACTTAGTGGCTTGGGATAAGGTTTGCACCCCGAAGTTTATGGGAGGTCTGGGTATAAAAGATATTGAGAAAATGAATGAGGCCCTCATTGCTAAAATGGGCTGGAGAATGCTGTCTGAGAAACAACCCTGGATTGATTTAATCAAAGCAAAATACCTGAATCATCAATCTGTGTACTCTTTCCTGCAAGATGAGCACCTTCCCTTTGGTTCCATCTTTTGGAACAATCTGGTTAAGAGCAGAAATTTCATTAAGCAGGGCAGTAAATGGAAAGTGGGGGATGGTAGGGACATTAACTTCTAGGATGATAATTGGTTTAATGGAAATCTCATGGATAGATTTGGGATTGTTAAGGACAGTCTTGTAAGCAAGTATGGCATTAAAATCAAGGACTATATTGAGGAAAATGGTACCAGCAAGAATTGGAAAAAACTTTCTGTGGAGAGAAATGATCTGATGCAAATTACTTCCTCCCTTCAAGATCAATTAGATCTTATTCCCTTAAGTCAACTGGATTCCAAGGATGAGCTGGTATGGAATAATTCCAATGATGGGAATTACTCTGTCAAAACTGGTTATAATAATTTCTTCCACAGTAGTCAAATAGAGTTCAATTGGAATAAGATTTGGATGACTGAATTAACTCCTAAAATAAATTTTTTCCTTTGGCTAGCTATCAGAGGTAGGATTCTTACCACTGACAACCTGATGAGAAGAGGATTTATAATTCCTAATAGGTGTTGAATCTTTGTAAGAAATATTCTCGAGGATATTAGTCATTTGTTCATACATTGTGAGTATGCTACTGAATATGGATTTTTTCCCTCTCTAAATTTGAAGCTCTATCGGTGGTGTCGAAGGATCTAAATTAGTTATGGACTCAATGGAATCCACCCTTTAGGCATTGTGTTGTCAAAAGATCTCGGAAGCTAGCTATCCCTCATTTAATCGGAGGATATTGAAGGATAGAAATGATATTATCTTCAGAAATAAGAAGCAAAACTATAAACTTAGTATTGGTAAAATATCTAATGGTATCAAAGAGAACATTGCTAGATTTAAATCCCCAAAGAATAAGAGATATCCAGAGAATGAAGAATATATCTTATCCAATTGGTAGATTAGAACTGTCAAAAGTCGTAGCAATCCTAGGAATAGCATTGATAGATCTTTGATTAAATGGCATCCTCCTGATTTTAATTGGTTTAAGTTAAACTTTGATGGGGCCTCTAAGGGGAACCCTGGGATTGCGGTAGGGGGAGGAGCAATACGGGATCATAAAGGTAGTCTGATTGTTGTGTATGCTGGGAAAATGGGAATTCAAACCAATCATTTTTCCGAAGCATTATCTGCTTTATGGGGCCTGAGAATTGCCCAGACTCAAAATATCTAGAACCTCATTATTGAAGGGGACTCCCTGAATATCATTAATCTCCTTAAACAGTGCTCATCTCCAAGTTGGAGCATCAAGGATTTTATCTCAGAGTCCATAAGTATCTGTCAAACATTCAATAACATTAGGATCATGCATACTTACCGGGAGGGTAATAAATTGGCAGATGCGCTGGCTAATTATGGAATTAATGTTAATCACATTGTTTGGGATAACAATAGCATCCCTAAGCAGCTTCAAAATAGCATTCATGCAGATTTCTATACGCACACAATTTCTTGAGTTGAGATATGATTATTGGGTGTGGATCAGTATCAATAAAACTCCCACACGTGTTGACTTAAAAACTATGATTATGCAAATCCTATCGAATAATCAAGATAGTGTGAAGTATATGGGGAAGTCCAAGTGGAGTTACTTTGATATGAAAATCGCGCATGCGGCAACACTGTGCTTGCTAAAATTTGTATACAAGGCTCCACGAGATACCAAAGACAGTAATAAGGTAATTGATGATAGGGAGTGGGCTAGCAAAAAGGCCGTTATTCCCACATGTAGATTTCCGCAGGCTCAGATCAGCAGACACGCAGACGTTCGTGGGAATAGAAATGGCTCTCATTTTCAACATTGTGTGGATTACAACAGTAAAAAATAGACTGGCTTCAACGCTCTCAAGGATTTTGGAATTTGTTGCAAACAGTTAAGCACAGTGAAGATGGGGGGTCCCCCTTGCCAAATTGAGCCTAGTGCGGACCCGGACTGGAAGGATAATGTTGAGTTATGGAATATACTCAGCAAGGGCGGCATCACCAACTTCATGGAGAAGGTTCAGGGACATGATCAAAGCATCTCAGTGTGTTTTGCAAAGGATTGGAAGGAGCGGACTGTGGAATATGGGGGGCAGAAGATCTTGGTCAACGAGGAGCTTATTGCTGAAGCGACCGGTCTTAGCATGGAGGGCTACCATTTTTTTAACAAAAGGGTCGACAGAGATGTTGAAGAGAGGAGATTTGTGGAGGGATCTGAGAAGCTGATCTATATTACCGCGGGCCTACTTGTTAGCTCGATCCCTCCGCCTTATGATGAGGTTACTCGCATGATGATACGATTCATTTCTTTGGAAGGGAGGTTTGTCACCGTACCTACTAAGCACCTTATCTTTCTCAACCACTTCCATAGGAATCGCTGGGTTTGTTTCCCCCATTATTTGCTGAACTCTCTTGAGCGCTCCATTTTGGAGTTTCAAAAGCATACCCGGGCGGTTCCTTTACACCAGGGGCTTATTTTGCTGCTACATAAATTTTGTCTTCTTAGGTATCCTGGTCTCCCTTCCTCTCCTAGCTCTGTTCCCCCTATGCCGGGTTCTACTGCTGCTAGCCCCATTTCTCCACTCTCTTCCCCACCACCGCTGCTGTCACCCCCTGCCGGTTGTCCAGGATTCATCTTCCATTCCCCTGCTACTGGTCCCACCCCCCACCTCACTTCCACCATTGGCTAGGCCCACTCACCGTGGGGCATCTAGAAGGCTTAACCTCGATACTCTTGCTGCAGGGAAGGGCCCTCATGAAATTGAAATTACACATGACCTCCTAAATATTAGCAGTGCTAGTCCCCGAGATGTGCATATGGAGAGCTCTACAAAAAGGTTGGATGCCTTAGAAGCTGAAATGAAGCTGTTGAAGGATGAGGTTAAGAACTTGGCAAAACAGAAAGGAAAGAGGAAGGAGGAGGAGGTGGATATTGATAACAGCCAAATTGAAGATATCTATAAGAAAGTCGAACTCCTTAGACTCCCGTTTAGGGAAGGCCAAAACTCGTCATGACTACAATATGGCCATTTTTAGTGTGATTGAGGAATTCATTGAGCAACATGTCAGAAGTGTCTCCAATCTCAGCGGAGTTTCGGCAACACTTTGGGGCAATGATAAGGAAAGCAAAAGGACCATTGATCACCGGATAAGACCGATAAGGCCGCGTTGCCCACATGAAAACTTTGGGAATGTTCAGATCCTAGAAGAACATCAAAACCAGCATCGAAAAAGCTGCCAAGAAGTAGTTGTAGGTGCTTTAGCTGCTCTTGTTTGTTTTTTTGCTATTTTTTTGTGGTTTCTTTGTTACAAATGCTTTTGTGTAGAGTTTTTGTTATTTTATCTTGTTTGGGTAGCTATTTTTTGGCTACTTTGGGCTTCATTGTCATACTTGGATTTTGATCCTTTTTTCTCTGATTTTCATTCCTATTCTGGCTCCTAGGCCCTCTCTTGTACTCAAGGGTATAGTCCCTTTCAAAAAACTATTTGCCAATAATAAAAAAAACGATTACCGATTAAGACTACGGCTTGGATTACACCACCTTTACATGTTGTTGGATCTGTTGATGCAAGAGTTATTTCAAATAAATAATCATCAATTCATAATCTATTTCTTCCTATTGAAAATGTGAGCATAATTTATTTAAAATAAAAATTAATCAATTCATAATCGATTTCTTGTTGTGGAAAACTTAAATGGATAAACATAGTGGTTTCTATGGTGATATGGTAAGTACAATATCAATTATTCTCTGTATTATAATTCAAATTTTGTGGCCATTAAGCTACGCTTATATTCGTCAAACCACCCTTTGGTGAAGAATATTCCTCAACTACGATGAAGATTTGTGACTGCTAGGCTATGTCATCATTGGTCAAACTACACTTAGCTGGAAAAACTTTGATCAGGCTAACCAAGTGTTGCTTTACATACGTATGAGCTGGATCAAGCTATATGTAGTTCTTTTTATGATGATGTTGAAGCCAAAACAATGTTAATTCAATGTAAGTAGTTAATATGCAGTAGTGAATCAGTGAAACATTGTAGACAATATGCAATTGTAAATTAGCGAGATATTGATGAATGTAAGATTTTTTAGTCAAACCATTTCTGTATTAAACGTGGATGCACATAGTTTGCTAAGCTCTATATAGTTGGTATTAAATTGTTATCTTAGCTTACAATTGGATTTTCTTAAACTTTTCTTTGACCCTAAGCCAAGCATATAAACTAATGTCTATTAGTTATCATTTCCTATAAATTTTGGGCCTTATAAATAATTTTTTGTAAAATACACATGGATATCATATCGTTTCCTATAAATTTGTGGGCCTTATTGGTTTTCTACATAATCATTTATTTTCTTATAAATTTGTGGGGCTTATTAGTGGTTTTATTTATAAATTCACATGATTAACATACCTAGATCTGATGGTGTATTTGTGGCCACTGTGACCACGTCCTCCACATTTTTCATCTGAACTGTAAAAAACATAACTTTGTTAAAAATTTTGAAAACCATGGAAATTGAAGATAGAGCTCATTAAACATATTTATAAAATGATTGAAAGTAAATCACCATGTTGAATTGGTTGTGTAATGATCACGGTGAAATGGTTGTACATCAACTTTTATATCTTTGTGGTTGTCTGCATAAATAATAATTGTATAAGTAGCATATTTAGGTTAAAATCCATTAAACAAATAACTTGTTGAAGTTGTTTCCGGAGATGAACCTTTCTTCATATGAGAATAGTAATGTTTCAAAACATCGCTTGACTATGTGTCTCAATAATAAAAATGGAAGATAGTTTGGAATTCACCAATGCACTTGGAGTGTGACACTGCCACCATAAATCACTAGTACTTCAGAGAATTTACGAACAACATCGAGTGAACATATTAGCCCGAACTCATCATGATATTTGAAAAAGAAAAGGATGGATGTTTCCTTATAGGCTGTTTAACTTGCAGCTTACCAATTTTTATGGCATTTTCTCCATCCAATCCATAGTGACATCTTCTCTATAATCATCATTATTGTCTCGGTTGTGCACACAAGATATTGTGTACATAAGACCCGAACTTTTGAATATCATGTTCTATCGTAGAGTCTTTAGCATCCATAAAAATTTGATACTCCGATGTCTTTAACCTTTTTCATATATCTTTGTACTATTTCACTTTACATTTTGAATAACCAACTGGTATCGAAATAATAATAATATAATCTAGCACACCGTTCCGATAACTATAAGAAGCTCTATTATGACATCGAATGAGATATTCTTTGGCCAAATTACAATAAACAACATTGAAATTATTAGTCAAAGGAATAGCTGATAAACTTGATGGAAGATGGAATGGATATGCACATTTACAAGATACATTTTCTATGAATTTCACCCTTGTTGGTATATTTCCTTCCGGTGACATCACATAGTTTTCTAATATTGTCTGAGCTGTGACGGAAAGAAATTATTCCACCTCATGATATTTTTTTATGTTATTCCATTTTCTCCCCAATATGGGAATTAGATTTTATTTTTCCATTTCTCTCTTCACCCAACAATACAGACAACTAGCAGTAGTGTGATTCATATAATTTAAAGTTTTCAATTACATTGGTTTCACTAGAGGATGTCAATAGAATATTATCCTGGATGCTTATTTCTCAAATAATGTAGATTTCTTTCTCTCATTTGGTTGTCTCATTTTATTCTCTCGTAGTAAGAATCAAATATCTATTCTATTACACTAGCCTCAAAAGACCCAATGTATTTACTATTCCTTTTCAACCCATGAAATTTTGATTTAGATATGTTTATCTCAAATTTTGTCAAATATGTTCACCTCGGCATAGTAAACAACTCTGCATGTTTTGGAAGTGAAATAAAAGGCATGTAATGATAGATGGTATCTTTAGTCTACTACTCATGCCCAAGGAAGACACTTTTAATTCTTTTAGGATGTCATCCTTCAGCGTAAACTTGTACATTTTTCTTGGTGTATACTATACTAAGAACTCCCATGGGATGCCCATTTGGGAGTTCCTCTTCCCAAATGTCCATTTTGCATGCTCATATAGACTATTAAGCATTTTTTTTGGTTTTGCACTAAGATTCAATGGGCATGGAGTTGGATTCAAGATTTCTTCCAATCCTTTTGTTGAGAGCCTTTTGTATGATAGAACATTCTCCTTGGGAATTGGCTCAAGGTTCCTAAAAATACGAGATGCAAGTCTAGCATACTTTTAGAGTGGAAAATTGTTTCCTTATGTGGAAAGAAGAAATTAATATAACTATATTTATTAACTTCTCTATAAAAAAAAATTTCTACTTGTTCCATAGTTATGGTGATTTCTAATGTTCTTATGCAAATTCAAGTTCAACCAAACAATGTGGTTATGGAGGTCGGTTATCTCCATACATTATTGGATCATTGGGGCATCACTCCTTGAATCGTTACTTGGTTGCCTTCTTCTTCACTCTCTCTAAAAAGAACTTCATTGAGGATTGTCAACATAGTTCTAGCCACCATTCTTACAATAATGTTGGTTGGGCTCTCAATCGAAGACTTTCACCACCTCCGGCACAACATGACAATTGAAGTCCTCCATAGTCCACTTAAACATGATCAATTCCTGGAACGTAATTCAACTATTTTATCAAACATGTTTATAATCTATATTTGAATTTACTCTCAATAATCTATAAACCATTTTATTATAGTTCTTTCTATTGTTTTGCCTCATAAATGTCTAAAGCCTAGTGCAAATTTACGGTGTGATTCCATATTGACCGCCTTAAATAATATGTTGTATTTTTTAATACATATAGAATGAACTGCACACATTCATGTTTGGAATGAAACGACACAATCCGACATAGCAATGAATCTTCTTAATGTGGTACCTAGACAAGTTTAGCATATGGGACAAGTGGTCCATTTTGTGAAGTAACAACCCTAGGGACGTGTTCCCTATTCATTTATTTATTTTAAGACGACAAGAGAATTTATTTGGTCCATACTACGTGGCGAGTGAATGGCAACATGGAAATGACTTCCACACGACAGGGATGCACGAGCCACGTGGTGGACAGAGGACTGACGTGGACGTGTTCATATGCGACATCTCTAATGCTATTTACCTACGCCCAAGAATTATATTGTGAATTTTTTATGCACACACAAATGCAACATTTTTAAATGCAAATAATTTGGTATATTTGACTCCATAATAAATTTTACTTGTAAATAATTCTAATAATCATTTTTAGTTAAATTATTATAATACAATGAAATGAAGCATATAATAATAACATTAAACGAGATACACAATTGCGTAGACATATAATTTTCGTCTTAGACCGGTTAGTTCTTATGGTACTTTATTTAAAAACTTACTTTTTGCAAGGGATTAATTAATTATCATTTCATAAATTATTGCTTCAAGTTAGATTTTTATTGGAGTGTGTTTCTTATGATTATTGATCGTTAACTTGTTTTTTGTTTTGTCGATACTTTTGATCTTGTTTTTTCTTGTCAAATTGTTTTCCTCATGTGGGCCATGTTTTGTCTCTTTTATTCTATTTCTTTAATATTCTCTCTCTACTATTCTTTTGACCTAATTCAAATAATTGACCAATAATGTAACAATCTGACAAGTTTAATACTTCATTACTTGTCACATTTCTATGAAAGTGTTCATTGTCATGACCCCTTTTTCTAACACCCTTTGGCCACTTTGTAATAAGTGCCTTAATCGTAAACACAACATTGATACTCTTATTTGCTCTATAGATTTTCATTTCTAGTTTATTGTATGATCAATGGGCTGTTGAGATGTATATGGATTTCATGGCGTTGTTAACCCTTGTTATATTAGTGCATTGCCATGTTGCATCTTGCACTATAATTTGGTGTTAGCATACGGAGTTAGGCTCTAGAAAGATACCCATGAGCATTGGTATATGATATCATTCATCGGAATCAATATATGGTTTTTGGTTTAGTCATTATTGATGCATTGCTTACTATTCATTGCTACTCCATTTTTATACAATTTATATCCATGCACCGGTTTTACTAATATTGCTTGTAGGACGTACATTATGCAAGTAAAGAATGGTAAAGTAGAATATTCACTTTGTTTGTCTTGGTAATATAGACTACGATAATGAAGGGAACATTCTAAAGTAACATGTAAGAGGATTGTAGGTTGTTAATGTCATAGATCTAAAAGGTTGGGAAGATCATGGAAAGTGCATCTCCTATGCTTTAGTCTTTTAAGGACCTAATGCTCTAAGTGTAAACCCGAAAAGATAAGTGAGGTGACTTCAAAACCAATAAGTCCTTAAGAGCATATACTTTACGAGTGCGAGTTGACTAAATGGATTATGATGTGATGGTAAATGCACTCAAATATGACATATATGTGGGGATCATGATTATCTATTATTATTTCTTTTAGTTACTAACATCAACCATATTCGATACGATCGGTTGTTAGAAATAAATCGAAAACATTGACTATGATCGATACCATTGGCTCGAGGTAATGTGTCATCACAAGGTCTTGTATGTTAGTTATTCTAAAAGCATGCAACTTAATCTAAGAAATGAATGCAACGTACACCTAGAAGTCCACTCAAGATTAAACTACTTACTGAGAATGCTAAAAACATCAAGATAACACTATCTATAAGGAACATAAATGTCAAACATTTGGAAAAAGAAAGCTCAAACTTCTCTCGTGAAGGTTTGGATTCATATCGAGTTTTTGGATATCTTTGATGAACTAATTGCAAGCAACTAATGGCTTTTTAAAGAATGGGGCTTGGTGAAGCAAGTGTAGACACCAAAATTAGGTCATACCACCCTTATAGCCCCGTTAATTAAATTAGCCATACCATACATATTCATATCCCATAGTCCACATGATTAATTGAATTAATTATTTTAATTAATTTAATAAATATATTCACTTGACCACCTCACCTAGCCACATCACCTAGACACCTCATTATGGACCCATTCTTAGCATGTTTCTTTTAACTAAGACTCAATCTCTACTTACCATAGCTAATTGTGACTCAGTCTAACCCTAACATTAGATGCATATTATTTCTTTAACAACATGCCCACTTACTTAAGCAGAAAATACCATTTTAGACCGAAATCGAAAGAGTTGACAAATCGTATCGGAAATTGTGCACCACGATGAAGTTGCACTCTAGTTGAATCGTAATGGCTCCAACATAATCACAAGGAAGAATCGATCAATAAACTGAATAACTTGCATAACAGAACAAAGCTTGCACATGTAGAAAAAGATAGTGGAGTGTCTTGGCATACTCATAAATCGAAATGAAAGGGTACATATAGGGTCTGAGTAACCCTAGTGCATGACTCAATAACAAACCCTAAACCTAACCCATGTGAGATGACCCTCCATATGTGAGTGGAGGACACATAGGATAACTCACACCAACACCCCCCCTTCATCAAAGCTAGGGTAGTGGCTATGATGAGTTAGACAGAAAGAGAAGACACTCCTAAACAACTAAGAAAGATGTGTCAATGGGCCTTAGCAACTAAAGGCCTGATAAGGTGCCCATTTACAAACAACATCTTCCTAGAAGAGGAAGAAGAAAAGGAGGACTGCATAGCCTGAAGAAGATGAGCAGCTGTAGAAGACCTCACCCAAAGAAGAGACCGTAAGTGAAGAAACTTCATCTCAGTGAAGGGCTTGGTAAATAAATCTGCAATCTAATCAATTGTCTAAATGTACTGAATGTCGATGATACCATCATGAATAAGCTCTCATATGAAGTGCATATGGATCTCAATGTGCTTCGTCCATTGATGTTGAACTAGATTTCTACAAATTGAGATAGTGCTTGTGTTATCACAATAGATAATGGTAGGCCACCGAAAGTGGATGCCAAACTCTGTCAGAATACCCTGTAGCCAAATAGCTTTTGTGGCAGCATTAATTGCTCCTCTCAGATTTTGCCTTTGTAGAAGATATCACAATTACATTCTACTTCTTGCTAGACCAACTAATAGGACCCGAACCAAGAGAGAAACTGTAGCTAGAAGTACATTTCTGATGATCTAAGTCACTAGCCCAATTAGAATCATGAACCCAATCAAGTCAATATCTACCCCTCCATGATAGTGAATTCCATCAGTATAAGTGCCATGAACATAATGAAGGATCTATTTATCTGCTTTCCAATGCAACTCATGTGGCTCTGCATGAATCTGGACACGTTCCCAACAACATACGATAAATCCGGTCGAGTGTGAGTCAAGTAAATCAAGCTCCCCACCAATTGTCGATAAAGAGTACCATCAACCAAGGGAGTAGAGCAATCTGAAACCAACTTAACCCTGGAAAGAAAAGGAGTAGGAGAATACTTATAATTGGACATCTGAAAACGAGCTAGCAAATCAAGAGCATACTTAGGTTGCGAAATCAAAATTCCGAGTCAGATTGTGAAATCTAGATCCCAAGGAAGTAATGAAGCAGACCTAAGTCATTCATGGAAAACCTGTTGGCCAAGGCTATCTTCATAGAATAAATAATAGAGGAAGAACTACCTATGATCAACAAGTCATCAACATAGAGAACAAGAATGAGTATGGAGTCATCTTTCCATAGAATATAAACATTTGGATCAGAGTGACACCTAGTAAACCCTAATGTAAGTAAGAAGGAGACCATCGTGGCATACTAAGCCCGAGGGGCTTGTTTAAAACCATAAAGAGACTTCTTTAACTTAAAAATGAGGGAGGGATCATGGACATAACCCGGAGGTTTTTCCATGTAGATCTCTTCCTCTAGGTCCCCATGAAGGAAGGCACTCTTAACATCCATTTGATGGATTTTCCATACGTGTTGTTACGAAATGGCAAGGGTCAGTCGAAGAGAATTCATCTTCACAACCGGAGAAAAGGTTTCAATATAATCAACCCCAACTATCTCGAGAGAAACCCTAAGCTACTAATCGTGCTTTAAACTTTGTAGACGTCTCCATCTACTCCATACTTTGTTCGAACACCCACTTACACTGAATGATTTTTCTTCCTTTCGGAGAGGGGTGAGATCCCAAGTATCGTTCTTCATGAGAGAGAATACTCCTCATCTATGGCGAAATCCCACTCAGGAATACCAAAAGCCTCCTAGAAGGACTGTGGATTAGAATCAAAGGTAAAGAAAGAATGGGTGCCAATGAAATATGAGCGAGTACATCTCATATATGAAGTATCTCCAACTAAATCTCTAGCACTTTACAGAGTTTTCCTAGCCCAAAGAGGACCAAGAGGATTAGGCTCAGAGTCGAAAAATTCTTCACTTGAGTGAGAAGGGACATAGTCCTCATCATCACTACTA
Organism: Taxus wallichiana var. yunnanensis; assembly: GCA_018340775.1. NCBI lineage: Eukaryota > Viridiplantae > Streptophyta > Pinopsida > Cupressales > Taxaceae > Taxus > Taxus wallichiana. The sequence continues at coordinate 51,974,569 of CM031239.1, forward strand.
TCACAATTAGAAGACTCAGAGTTCTGATGGTTGGGAGGATCAGGAAGAGGAGCACGCTCAACAAAATTATCATCTGATTAGTCAGAATCCGAATCAGTGAGCTGAAGAACCTCAATATGTGGAGAATTAGAAGTTGAAGAAGACTCATCGAACTTAACACTTCTCTCAATATACAACTCATGAGAAGTAGGATTCATCAATCAATATCCCTTCACACCATCAGGATACCCTATAAAGATACAAGGTTTGGATTGTGGTTCCAAAGCCTTATGTTTCTTCTTGGGAATCTGAGCCATAGCCTTGGATCCGAAGACTCGAAAGTGCTCAACATTAGGTTTGCATCCAAACCAGGCTTCAAAGGGTGTCATCCCTCTTACTGCCTTGTGTGGAACATGTTTCTGAATGTAATTTGCACAATTCACTACTTCATCCCAATACTATGGAGGAAGAGACTTCAAGTGAATCATACAAGTGGGCATCTCCTTAAGAGTACGGTTCTTTCTTTCTACGACTCTATTCTACGAAGGGCTATAAGCAACTGTATGCTGTAAAGAGATCCCTTCAGAAGTACATAAATCCATGAACCTATTGTTTACATATTCACCTCCATTTTCAGTTTGAAGAACCTTAATAGACCGTTCCACTTGTTTCTCAGCAAGAGCCTTAAAGTCCTAAAAATGTTCAAAGACTTCATATTTAAGCTTAAGAAAATATACCCAAGTATATTGCAAATAGTCATCAATGAAGGTCAGCACATAAAGAGCTCTAGTAAATGAAGGAGACGCAAATGGACCAGAAATATATCTATGAACAAGATCCAAGGGACGAGTAGCTCTCAAGCTTTTCCTTTTCAAAGTTATTTTCAAGATGCTTTCCAAGGGTACAACCCTCACAAAGACCCTTATAAAACTTGGCGGGGTAACCCAAACTATTTCTTTTTGGCTTAATTGATCAAGGTAGAGATAATTTAGATGTCTGAAATGCTCATGCCATAACTTACTAACCTCATTTTCATGAGTGAGCAAGGAAATGGACATAGAATCAAAATTAAAGTGGGAAAAGGTATACAACCGTGAATGGTGATCTACCTTTCCTCACCCATGATATGTAGTGTCATCATTAAGCTCACAAATAATCATTGAGTTAGGACCAAATTCCACTCACATTCCTTCACCAAGGTGAGTAATTTGGTAAACCGATAGGAGATTGGTAGAGAGATCAAGAACACTCAACACTTGGTTAAATGTTCCCCCATCCATCTCTACTGATCCACTACTGGAAACTAACACTTTGTCGTATCATTACCCATCATGATTTGGGACATACCACAAGGCTCGATGTTGGAGAACTCAACATGCAAAGAAGCCATGTGGTTCGAGGAATCAAAATCTACAATCCACGTCGACTAAGGAGAAACTTTGGCTACTGGGCCTTTCCTTTCTTCTTGTCATTTTTAGAAATTTTTGCGGTGGAAGAATCAACCTTGAGCATTTTGTTTGATAGACTCAGGAACACCTATTTGATTTTTCTCAAGTAAATGAGTAAGGTGATCAATTTGTTTTCTCATACATGTATGCTCTTTATGACCAGGCTTCTTGCAATAGGAACACAAATACTTGTCTTTCTTGTGCTCTAGGCTCAGAAGTCGAAGTGTTCGTGTTATTTTTAGTTTTAGTCTTGGTTTCTTTCTTAGGTTGATCATTTTTTTCTTTCTTCTTTTCAGTCTTCTTTTCCTTACTAGTACTTGCTACAAGGGCATGTGAATTGGACTTTAGAGACCCCATTTGAATGAGTTTTTCCTATTCTCGAATGATTTGGGATGAAAAACAGTCAAAGGAGGGCATTTTCCAATCATTTCCCAAGACAACTTTTGTAGCGTAAAAAGTTGACACGAAGACAGAATATTCAAGACCTAACTTAGAGAGAATCGACAAGACCAGTTGAGAATCTTTCTTCTCTACTTGACATTCCTTTAACAACAATCTAGTGTGGACAAACTTCGAGAAGAATGCTTGTAGGTTTTCAAAGTCACTAGGATTTAACCCTAGTAGCTTGTTTTCCAACTCATACACTCTTATGTCACTTGTTCTCCAAACATTTCATCTAACGCTTTCCATGCAGATTTAGGTGTTTCGGATGCCTTAATGTGGAAGAGCAAGTCGGGAGAAACAAACATGCAAAGAAGACCTAAAGCTTCATCACTACGGTTTAACCACCTAGATTTTTCAGTTCGTTGTTTGGTTCGAGTCTCGGTTCCCATGGTGACACGGAATAACCCTTTACCCCTTAATTTCATTATTATTTTCGATCTCCTTTCAAAAATTTGAACATCATAAGCAAAGGAATTGAAAGTGCATCCATAGTGAAGAGAGAGAGAGAGAGAGAAGGAATGCGAGAAAAGAAACAGAAGAATCACAACCACCCAGGACAATATAATAACCCCCTGCTTTCGGCACTTTATAGAACTTAGTGCGTTGTATAAAATCGTGTACGAGTGTGCATCATAAAAAACTTGGTAACTCACCTTGCAATTAGCGTAATAACGCAAGAGAGGAGACCACAATCATGTTTTGTGGAGCGTAGCAAAGTGACACCGTATACAAGCACAATAGAAAAAAACTAGGAAGGAGGCGAAATCAAATCTTGGTTGTGAGAAAAAGTGTCTCACGTCGCAAATGATACCCCCTTGCTGCAAACTGTGGTGGATGCGCTCACTAGTCACAAGCAATAATAAGGGTAAAAATACAATGGTTTAGATGAACTCAAGATGAGTCCCGATGATCTTCAGAATGCCAAAAAAGCACGCGGAAGATAGAAAGGTGCTCAGTGTCACTACACACTTGAGCGCACGATTAGTAAAAAAATCGACAATAATGCGTTTAAAAATTTACTTTGTTTGGAAATGTCTGATTTAGCTAATTTTAAAGCAATTAGGACTTTAAAAAATGATAAATTTACGTTAATTTAAAAGACGATTTAAAAAAGGGTTACTTAATCGTAAATGAGAATCGTAATTAATAAAGCTAGATTTAATTAAATCTAATTAAATATGATTAATTAATTAAGATTTAAAAAAATCCTAATTAGATACGATTAATTAATTAAGATTTAAAAGAATCCTAATTAAATATTAAAAATACTTTCACTTTTACAAAAGAAATGATTAAATTATTCCCACTTTTATTTAAAAATTCGGTTAATTTTTTTAAAAGATCTATTAAAAATAAAAAGGAATTTCTATTTTAAAAGGCTTAAAAATCTTTTACCAATATAAAAGTAAGCTTTTTGCTTTTATTTTAAAAAGAAAGTATTTTTAAATACTTACCAAATTAACTGAAGGTTTTTTTTAAAGATTGTTAAAAGCTTGTTCTATGAAAATTAGAAAGTATTTAAAAACAACTTACTTTAAATGGCTTACCAAAAAATGACTTACCAAAAAAAATGAACTTACCAAAAAAATGTGCAGGTTTTGCAGTATGCGGTAGAGGACTGGTGTGAGTGTTGTGGAAGGAAGACACATAACCACGAGCCACGAGTAGCAGGCAGGGTGGTTGGGAGGGCAGTGCACTCCACGCAAGGAAAAAAATGTCCAAAACTCGGGCGTGGCACGGGCCGCGGGGAGCTCGGAGGATTCCATTGGAGGAGCACGCAGCCATAGATAGAGCGGTGGGCAAATGATGCAGCCAGCCAATAGGGACAACAAACACACGGAGTGTGATAGGCAGCAATCGAACTTGCTAAAATGACTCGAAGAACTCAATTCGGGGCGTAATGAGCAAATGGAATGAGCGTTTGAACAATAGCTCATTGGAGAACACCAAAACACCAAACTGAGATTTGAACCTTTGAACCACAAATGAAAAACATGTATTCTGTAGAAAGACATGCAAAAAAGAACATAGAGAAACTAGAAATAGAGATCTAAAAATTTTTAGTTTAATTAAAAAAAAAAAAACTAGAAAAAAACTCTATTTTAACGGATCTCCAAATGTAGTTGTAGCTAACTAAATTTAGCTGCAAAACCCCTGAAAGACTCAAGGAGATCTGCACATGCATGAAGAACACAACAAAATGAAAAATTTCCAAGAGAAACTTGTTAAATACATTAGCAAGGAAAAACTAGAATATAATGATCAAAAACTTGCACGAGGAGTTAAAAAAATGAAAAACAAGAGTAATCACAACTCAAAAAATGAGTGCATGTTTACCCAATCTCAGCTCTGATACCATGAAAGAGTTGATGAATCATATCGAAAACTGTGCACCATGATGAAGTTGCACTCTAGTTGAATCGTAATGGCTCCAATGTAATCATAAAGAAGAATCGATCAATCAATTGAATAACTTGCATAACATAACAAAGCTTGCACATGTAGAGAAAGACAACGGAGTGTCTTGGCATACTCATAAATCATAAATGAAAGGGTACATATAGGGTGTTGAGTAACCTAATACATGACTCAATAGCAAACCCTAAACATAACCCATGTGAGATGACCCTCCATATGTGAGTGGAGGACACATATGATAACTCACACCAATAGAACCAACAGGAAAAAGCGGCGAAAGGATAGCCAAGATCTGCTATTTTAGCAAACCTAGGATTTCCCACCATAACCAACGCCATCGGTTAACCTAAACCGTCATTGGTTACCATATATTAACTTTGGTAACCTTGTTTTAGAGGTTGGAAGGATTATCGAGTTTGGAGAGAGAGAGATCTGCATGTGAGTATGAACCAGAGCCCTCTCGCGTATCTAGACACCCCTATCCACCACCAAGACTGATATGAAGACATTGACATTCACGGTAGCATTCTAGGAAGCACTTTGCCACAACATTGACCACCAATTTCACAGATCAACCATCACCTTCATCCAACCACTAGGCCTGCAAATACAAGTGCATTTTGATCTGCATCATTCCATACTTACTTAGATCATCATTTCTTTAGCTTTCTCCTTTAAATCCTATTCTCTTTTGCATCCTATCATTCTCACCTTCCTGTCAATCCACCCATCTAACCACCCATAACCTTTTGGCTCCCCATATTCAACCCCCAGACATCTCTGAGCATTCTCAACATCTTTACCAACCTATCCATCCTTCTATTCTTTATACAATCACAGAGAATCTCTAAAACCAAATTTTATTGAGTTTCTACCATTCTGCCTCTACCGACACCGGTTAACCTAAACCGTTGTCAATTTACCTCTCAACCAAAGATCAATCATACCGGACCAACATTGGTATCTCAGAATCGTAATCCTTCCTGTAACAAAAACCTAATAACCTTCACCCAAATAACCCAAAACCACCCAAAACCTGATCCTAACTTGTTCTAATCACCTTGGCTACTTGCCCAACCTCCAGATCTGATCATAACCCAACATGTTAGATTATATTTGCTTATTATATTTGAATGAGATACCTAAATCATATCAACTACAAAAATGTTATTTGTTTACACTATTTCTTGCATTAAATTCTAGTAAACAATGGATTGATAGCCATCTGAAAGTATCACACTTCTGGATCTAGCACACGCTAGCAGATCCAGCGACATATATTGTTTAACATTCTTCTTGTGGTCCATTTTTGTATTCATAGGTAGTTCCTACTAGAAAAAGGAAGTTCTCACAATCAAGAATGGATCGAGAAATCAGAACGCACACACTCTACCTTCCACCTTAATTACACAACCATTCGTCCTCACCTTTACCTTATATGTTTTTCTCATACATACGCAACTTATTGGTGAAACATTTTGGCATGCCCAGTGGGACCCTCTCTTGGGTTCTTTGCATTTTCTTCATATAGGGAAATCTTGTGTGTTTCTTTCTCTTTTTGAAAAATACACATTTAATCTTCTCCTTGGTAACATTCTTTTCTTCTAATTGTCTAAATGACATTTGTGATTTGGTGTTTAAAATGAATCATTTCTTTCTTCCAAAGATTTTGCATAGTAGTGAAAGATCACGTTCTTGACCTATTCATCACTTGCTACATTGAATATAATTGTCGATTTGGGTTATAAAATTTGTTGCATTTCATCCTTGTATGCTGCATTATTAGCTCACATTTAAAATTGAGGGCAACCTATACGTTGGAAGTCATGCCTAGCTGATGGTTGACATAATTGAATCATAGAAAGAACTTTCTCTTCTCTCTCTCTCTTTGTCAAACTACAAAAATACAAAATTCACACATCTTCTTAAACAACACCTTACCTGGAAGAAGTTGTCAACGATCACATGATCAGAGGATTGAAAATGGGCACCCACACCCAAGTGGTTTCTCTATCTAGTTATTATATCAGAGAAAGGACCGCCCCTTAAAAACATAACCTAAAACCACCCTTTAGAATTTACCTCTTCATAGGATGCCTTCCCAACCAAAAATTTTGTTCTGAATTCACAAGTCAGTCTTAAATGGCATAAGCTAAACACATAAAATTCACTTATTAGGATTTGTGTTTTTTTCTTAGCTTTTTCTGAGTTGTATTTTGAGTTGTGAGGTTACGTTCTCCACTTTCCTCTTCCTATCACACTCCGCCATCATAGTTGGAGCATTCTGACTATTTCTGAGTGTGTCAGGGTCTAATACCATCATCCTCATATTTTTGGGTTGGTGTTTCATCTGATTTAAATAAATAAATAAATATATATATATATATATATATATATATATATATATATTTCTTCATTTCTTATAATTTCATAATGTAATGAAGCATCGGTCCACAGACCATCATCGGTTTATATCTGACCGTCATTGGTTTATCTAATGGTGTCGGTTCCATCTCTTTTTGGTCATTTCACCCAAAGATAACATTCATCAAATCTATTGTTCTATCTAAAGTTCTCAAAACATCATCATACCCCAAAAATTTCATATCATAGCCCATAAATTTTATGTTATTTATTTTCATTAGTTGTGCCTCATTTGTAGAACTGTTAATTCCCCATAGTAACCGGTATCGGTTATCATAACCGCTATCGGTTAAGCTTGTAACCATCATCGGTTCCGTTGTAACCATCATCGGTCAATTTGACCATTGCCGGTTTCTGTCTTTGATTTTTAATTAAAACACCGATCATATTTACCTCCTGGAATTCATCCTTCTCCATTCTTGTTATTTTTTGTGTCATCTGCAGAGTACAGTTTTACCAGTCAACACTAATTCACATGGTGTTGACTCACAACCAAACCAACGCCCTTATATTTCATGCTAGTCTTCAGCCAATCCCACCTAGCCCATCACTTTGCCTTCCATCCTGTCGTCTATGGATCCAACTTAGCCCATCACCATTACTATAAGCGACGAGGAGTTCACAAGACTCTTGGACCAGAATCTTACGGCCTTACAATGATATCTTTCCCACTCATCTACTCGAGACTCCTCAGAACATCTAGTATACGACATGCCTATATCTATCCCTCCCCTCGCCCCCACTTTCACATCAGCTACCACTAGCTCGGTTGCTACCCTCATCCACTTTACCCCCTGTGGTCTCTCAGCTAGGTCCCACATCCGCTATAGCTACTACACCAATGACATCTATCACACCCATGGTGTCGACCATTCCTTCACCAACTACCTTGAGCATGGCCCCATCTCCCCCTTTTCCTTATATATACCAGTTGCATCATAACCACCCCTGGTGTCAGAAACCCACACCCCATTTCAAAACCTCATCCTTTCCATACCCCGCCCTACCCCCTGATTATCACGATAGTCATTATGATTACCCCACCTATTTACATACATCACGAGCAACCCCCAATATTGTCTATCGCTTATTCAAGGTATATTCCGCTGCATCTACCCCCTTCACAATTTTCATATTCAATACCCCCATATACCGAGATGCCATCCACATCATACACCCATCATCAACCTCCCTTTACTGCAGGAGGCACCCATTCCTCACAACCCACCAATGACCTCATTAGGATGATGATGGAAAAGATGTAGACACTAGAAGCATCAGTTTTCAGCTCTCGCAACTCCTTAACTTATGAAGAAATTTGTAATGAGCCTATTCATCCATCTATTCCTATTCACCCATACCCCATACATTGGGAAATGCCCAAGTTCAACCGTTTCAACAATAAAGAAGACCCACAACAACACTTGTGGTCATTCAAACATGGGTGCTATCTAATTTCCCATGACAATGCTTTACTCTTACAGACATTCCCCATGTCCCTAACAGGACCTGCCTTAGATTGGTACAAAGTAGTTTACCCGAAATTCCATCTACTCCTTTAACCAAGTGGCTCAAGCATTCTTGGACCACTTCTCAATCAATGTAGTCAAAAAAGTCACCATGACTAACCTATATTCGACACGATAGTATGAAGATGAATCTATTGCATATTTCATTGCTTTCTAGCAAAGTTTTATCAACCAATTAACATTCCAGTTACCTAAATTTGAACTTATAGAATTTTTCACTAGAGCTTGTGCCAGACACATCTCACCAACTCTATAGGTACAAACCTTCGTACCTTCAATGAAGAATTTACCATGGCACGAAAGCTAGAAATTCATGTCATTGAAGAAAAGAAAATCCAATTGCGAAAAAAAAACACCATGTTCAAATCAAATGATTATTCTTCGTCTTCAAAACCCCAAAACAATTATTCAAAAGCCAAAGGATCTGCCAATGCGGTAGTTCTCAAAGCTGGTCCATCTCATCCATCTAATCAATCCAAACCTTCCTCCAATCTTTCTCCTATTCGAAATTTCAGTTTTGGTAGGAACAATGAAAGTACACTCCAATTGGAGAGCCCTATTCTTCAGTCTTGGAAAAGATTCTTAAATCTAGAGCCATTGCACTACCCCCATAAAACCTCATACTTGGTTTCAATCCCACTCATCCTATGCCCACATGGTATAAGGAACATGACTATTGTAATTATCATCACGTCAAAAATCCATAGTGATGGTAATTGCATAAATTTTAAGAACATTTTCCAGGAAATGTTAGATAATGGAGATCTCGTCTTGGACAACCCGAATGCACCAGCAAATCAAAACTTACATATCTTTAAAAATTCATTCCCTAACCATACACCATCATCTAATCAAAGTGGTGAACCTTCAACCAATGAAAACAATGTCCATGTGAAGTCCACACTATTTTCGATATCATACCAGTCATTCCTCAATTTCCACCTATTCCGTCTATCAAGGAAATTCTGAGCACAAGCTCCTCTACCCATAGAGGAGCATACCTCTTCCACTCCTTCACCCTTAGAGGAGTCCCCTTCATCTCCCCCTTCACCCATGGAGGATTCCATGATTTTTGTTAATGTTGTTTCACCATCTACCTTGCAACCTATCGAACAATCAATGGTATTAACTCTCCTACTCGCAGGAGAATTGTCATCACTTTCTCCTCCACCAAAAGAGAAATCTACCTCACCCCACCTACCATCTCTCCTACCCATGGGAGATCCTTTAGACATGCCACTACCTATTGGGGATAATTCTCCATTAGCATTCTAGGATCTCGTTGATTTGGTCTCGGCTCTTTTACCCATAGAGTCCAAGGCTAACCAATTCCCTATCTCACAAACATATTTTATAGGGATTTCCACCAACTACGTCTCCTCTTACAACAATCCTATTTTCACAACTAGCTGATCACTTAGATTACGTTGATAATTCCACACTTTGGGGACATCTTCGGCTCCCCTTTTTGACTCAAATGAAAATGTTGCCTACAAATACCTCCACAATCTATCCAAAGGTATTTCTAGGAACTAGATCAACCCCCGATAATGCACTGTCAAAATAAATTCTTCTTTTTCACCTTTACCTACACCCGAACCTTTACTCGTGACTAAAACCATTCCTATACCTAAGAACCTACCCAAACCTACATCTTCATCCATATCTAGACCCATCACTACCTTGGGTGTCATGCCAACGTCAAGCCTTACCCATCCACCCATCAAATTAGATTTAGCCACATCTTCCCAAACCCACACCAAAATTATTCCTCCACCTAAAAGGAAGACCCAACCTTCTAGGCCACATACACCAGTCTCACCTACCACACCTTTGTCACCTTTTCCCCTTTCATCCATCCTAGGACCTCACCCATCAACCTTGGCCAAACAACCCCCTACCCAAGGCCAATCAAAAGCTAAGAAACCTACCTCATCATCATGATCCTTTGTTACATCCAATTTACCTACACAACAAACACCCTCACCCTCATCATACATTTCTTACCACCTATACCTCCACCAGCTACTATAACCCCAAATTTTCCTATACGACTTTAACCCATACCTTCCACCCAGCCTCTACCAACCACTTCCACCGCAACTCTATTGTCCCCATGGGTAACCCATCCTCTTCCACCATCTACTTTCCCTTATGTATCACGTACTCCCACCTCACATTTACCCAAGGTGCAATATAAAGACAAGAACCCACTACCCTCCAACAGGGTAGTTAACCCAACAACACCTTCCATTGCTAGTTCTTCTACCACACCTTTACCCAAGCAGATACCATCAAAACCTAAGACAATACCACCTACCAAACTAGTGGTCAAACCCATTCCCCCTCCTATAATGCCTCTTCCCCCATAATCATCCACACCTTTACCCAAACCCACACTCATTTCCCATTGTGGTTCAATGGCAGGGTCTTACGCCAACATTCTAGCCAACCTCTTAGAGACCTCAGTCATCACATTACTACCACTTAGGCCTTATGACCCCCTCAAACCCAAACCAAAAGGGTTTGATGAAACTAATTTTTTTCCTACCATCGTGTGCTAGGACATGACGTAGAGGGTTATAAGGCTCTCAAAACCGTTCTCCTCCAATTATGTCCTCTTGAAGCAAATTTTGATGATGATGATCTTCTTGATGAGGACCCTGTTCCACCTTCACCTATCACCACATGCCCTCGTCCCTTACTTCTTCAACGACCTGCATCACCACCTCCACAACCCTTTTATCCACCTCCAAAATTTGAGATCAACATGGTCCATATCAGAGAGTTGGCCAAACCACTACCTAAATGCCAATGTGCCCTACTCATTTCATAAGGTTCTTACCCTGCATTAGGTTTTTGTCCATCATGTCATTACACTACTCATGACATACCTTCTCTATCTACCTCTTTCCTTTAGATTAACATGATCCAAGTTTCCACTCATACCCAAAAGGACAAAGGAAAATAAAAACAACTAGCCCATTAACAAATATCGTGACCAATATACCATCTGCACCCACACCCAAAATCACCATTCGAGGACCCACATACCCTATTTATGATGAGGTCACCCATCGTATAATGATAAAACAATTACACCAATCCCCTCTAAAAATTTCTTTGTATGCGATCTCGTCCAAACCTCTAGAATCTCATCGACAAGCCCTTATGGAGGTTTTGTAATCCATCGAGGTTTTACCTAACAACCCCACACCAGTAGCCTCCATTCTCACCCCTCATCACATGGCCTCTCTTACCAAATCATCTCCTTCTTCTACCCCCATGCCCACTCATCAAGTAGCCACCCTTAGTTTTTCATTGAGGATATCATACCTCTCCAATCGGATGACCTTGATCCCACCCTTTTTATCTCTTTCTATATTGATAATATATGCATACGGCATGTTATGATCGATGGTGGTGCTAGCATCAACATCATATCCTCCCACGTGTACAATCAAATGTGCATCCCTTCAAATTACATGTATAATAACCCAATTATGTTGTGCTCCTTCAATGACGCCATCACTTCCAACCTTGGCACCATTATTCTTCATGTTCGTGTGGGCCCTCACACTATCCCGTAATTTTCTTCATCTTAGAGGGGAGTTCGGTATAACATGTTGCTTGGCTGATCTTGGATTTGCATCATGGGTTGTGTTCCTTCAACTTTGTAATGATGTGTAAAATTTGAACATGAAGGACATAACTATACCATCCCAGCTAACCCATCACTGTTCAAAACCTGTAACATGTTGTATCGACCTAACGATGTCCTTGTACCAGTTAAGGCATATACCACTACCCCACTTCTCCTTCACCCACAAACCCATCCACCAATGTTGCCGCCACCTCTCCCACACCCAACTCTTCTATTCATACTATTGTCATAGCCTCTATAGTTGTCCCATATATTTCCCAACCAATCGACACCCCTCCTTCCCAATCACCTAGTAATTCATTTATACCCACTACCCACATATCTACTACTAATCCCTTAGAGGTTTTTTCAATGCATCACTCTGGGGGAGTACCGCCTCTACAATATCAACACATTCCTCACTTTGTAAGAGTATGGAAACCTACGCCAACATCCTCATTATGACTATCATATAGGAGAGGTTTTCCATTATGGTCCTCCCCACCTTCGCAACAACTTAACATATGGGGGACATGATACTTCCACCTATTCACCCGAACCACCATCCCAAACATGACTATTTTCATCTGACCTCCAATCTCTCACTAACCATCACTTTTCCCACACTTTCCTTCATCATTACACATGGAAAGGATTTGGTTTTGGTTTTTACAAACAAGGTTGTCATACCATCATCCTGTGTACCACCCATAAACACAAAGATCGCAGTGGAATTGGATTTTCCAAACCATCTTCCAAGAAGACCCGCATCGACCTCATTGAGGACGAAAAACCTTCTCTACCCCATTCACCAATGTCACCACCTTCACCCATGGAGTCCATAGATCCTGAATCTATTCCTCCTAACTTTTATTTTTCGTGAACACAATTTCCCTGGGACCTCTAACTTATCAATGCGATGGCGAGGCTCCCTCTTCTCTTCCCTTCCTATATCTTGACATGATTGATGACAATACACCTTCTATTAACATCATTCAATGTCAGGATGATGAGTCTATCCTCACCTACCTTGGTGCGAGAATATTATTATATTCACCAGTTGTTGCCTTCTGAGACACAAACCATGTTGAATGAATCAACCATCGAAGTCAAGATTAACACTCAGGATGACCCACACATTCTAAAGATAGGACAATATTTAGATGCCGCCAAATAGGAAGCTTTTACTTCTTTCCTTCGGGATCATAACAATGCTTTTTCTTAGTCCTATGCTAATATGCCCGGTATTGACCCAAAAATTGTGGTCCACAATATCGTAACTATTCCTAAAGCCAAACCCATAAAATAGAAGCTACGAGAAAATGCATCCTCGCATTGCCCTTCTTATTAAAGAGGAACTTCAGTGCCTTCTCTCGGTTTCCTTCATCCTACCCATTGACTATCCCCAATGGATTTCTAACATCATTCTTGTCATAAAAGTGACAAGGGGACTTCACATTTACATGGATTTCCATGACCTCAACTTATCTTTCCCCAAAGATGACTTTCCTTTACCAAGTATTGACCAACTAGTTGATCTCACCGCTGGTCATGAGATGTTATCACTCATGAACAGTTTCTTGGGTTATAACCAAATATTACTCACTCTGGAGGATCAACACATAAATTCCTTTATCACTCCTTGGGGACCTTCTGCTATTGAGTCATGCCTTTTGGCATTAAAAATGTTGGTGCTACATATCAATGGGCTATGCCTTATATCTTCTTTGACATAATGCATCGCATATTGGAATATTATGGAGAACTTTTTCCACATCCAAACATCGGGTGAACACCTTACAATTCTTAAGTTCATCTTTGACCGCCTCATCAAGTATTGTTTTCACCTTCAACCTAAGAAATTTATCTTCTCTTTTCTCTCGGAAAGCTCCTTGGTTTCATTGTTTCTTTGTGTGGCATATAATTTGATCCTACTAAAGTAAAGGCTATTCTCGAAATTCCTCCGCCTACTAATCTCTGGCAACTTTGAAGTTTATAGGGTAAGTTGAAATCTATTCATTGGTTTATTTCACAAATTTTCTGACCGCTGCCAACCATTTCACCATATCCTCAAAAAGGACGTCTCCTTCAAATGGGATGATGAATGCCACAAAGCCTTTGATGCCTTAAACCAATACCTTCTCTAACCACTATTTCTCATTCCTCCTAAAGATGACCAAACCTTTTACCTATACATTTATGATAATAATAATTCTTTAGGTGCCATGCTTGCTCATCGTGACAAAGAGCAACACCGGGAGAAAGTTGTTTATTACAAAATCCGTAATCCTTTGGATTACGAAACTAGGTAACCCATGCTTTGAAAAACTTTTCTCGATCTTAGTTTGTGTCACCACTAAACTTCGTCATTACTTACTCAACAAAAAAAAATTTCATCACTAACACTGACCCCTTAAATTACTTGTATGCCAAACCCTACCGACATCAATGTGTTGCATGTTGGCTCATTCTTATCATAGACCTTGACCTCAAATTCATCCATCAAAAATATAACAAGGGACAAACCATCGCTGACGAACATGTAGATGCACCCCTTTCTAGAAATCATCCCTCTAACTTTGATTTTCCAGACAAATCCATTGCCACCCTCTCTTTGGAAGATACCATTTACCAGATGACATTATTCTTTGATGGTTCCAAATGTCAAGCATGGAAGTGGTGCGGCATTATCCTCATTCCTCTTCATGGTGAACATATGCCTTTATCTTTCAAACTAGATTTTGATTGCACTAACAACATCACCAAATATGAAGCACTTGTATTAGGCCTTCAAACCACCATCACCCTAGATGTCAAATCAATTAATAATATTGGTGACTCTCAACTGGTTGTAAACTAATTCAATGGTATATACCATTTTCGTAATGAAATACTCCAAAAGTATAAACACCATGTTGAAATAATTTTGACTACCTTTGACCATTAAGAACTTCAAACCAACCCATGTTCTACTAATAAATCTGTAGATACCATGGCATGTCAGCTTCTTAGATACCCACTTCACCTTTTGAATCTAAAATATTTGTCACAATACAAAGGTTGCAATCACCTTATTATTTATCTCAATACGTCAACTCCTTTAGAACCGTTGCACCTGACCCACATGATCTTTAGTATAAGCAATTTATAGACTACCTTTCCCTTTCCATTCTACCTCCCGATCTTACTCGCATGATTGACAACATGCCTTATGTCATCATGGGTGGTCTTCTTTATAAAAGTGGCTTCGAAGGTATTCTCTTACGATGCCTTACAAGTTTTGAAATTCCCTACACCATCAAGGAATTTCATGACGAATTTGTGGAGGTCACTTTAGTGGCTTAGCTGTCACTAAATGCATTCTTCTCCTAGGATATTATTGGCCAACCCTAAACCATGACTATTGTGACTATGTCAAATGTTGTGTGAAGTGTTGACAACATGCTAATTTTCATCACACACCTAGTCATGCCTCACAGGTCACACGAGACCTTTGACCTTTCTCTTAATGGGGTTTGGATCTTGTCAGAGAGATAAATTCTCATTCTTCACAATGCCATCAATGGATTATAACCACTAATAAATACTACACTAAATGGCCAGAATCCATCCCACTCATTTCTATAAAATCCATTTATTTTGTGAATTCATCAACCATCACATTATCATCACTTTTTGGTTCCTCACCATCTCATCACCGATAATGGAAAGTAATTAAAAAAGAAAACACTACGAAAGATTTGTGATGATTTTGGCATTTAAATCAGTTTCTCTTTACCTTACTACCCACAAATAAATGGCCAAGTAGAATCAACCAATAAAACCTTGAACAAAATTCTTATGAAAGTAGTTGGCGATCTTTGGGAAGGATTGGGATACGCATGTTAATTTTTCCATATGGGTTTACCGCACTAGTATTCACACTTCAACTGCTACCACACCTTTCTCTTTGGTCTATGGTAATGAGGTTGTCTTGCCTATCAAAGTCTAGATTCCATATCCTTGCATCTCACTCCAAGATATGCTCAATGATGATGACTTTCACCATGACCGTTTGACACAACTTGAGTTATTAGATGAATGTCATCTCAATGCTCTTGATCATCTCCAAATATACCAAAAATGTATCAAATGTTACTATGAAAAACATGTCCGTGAGTGAACCTTTTAGGTCGGTGACCTCATCTTGAAGGAAAATCAACATGTAACTAAAGAAGAGAAAAGTAAACGGGAAATTTTTCTCCTAATTGGCTTGGACCCTATATCATTACTCATACCTATGGATCAAGTGCTTATCATTTGTCTTCACTTGAAGGTAAACCTGAACTTGAACCCCTAAACACCTTGCATCTTCGACTATTCTATTATTGAATCAAATCATGTATCACCTTATGTCTATTTTAAGCTCATCCCTTGAGCACCCTTCACCTTTTCATATTACCTATTCTTGCGGTCAACGACTAAACAAAAATCATGTGATTACCCATCACCTTTTAGCCTTATCTTCAATATGAGTACCATGACTCTACTCATGGCATGATTTTCATGGATACTTTTCATCTTTTTCAAGATGGAATCCCATGGTTGTTCATCACTTGAAACCATCTCTCTTGTAGTTAACCTCTGCGTGCTATGGTTTTCCTTCTCAACAAGAGCCTAATCTCCCTCTATAGTCTTGTCCATGACTTAAACATCCAAAAAGAAAAAAATTCAAAAATAAAATGGGATTCAACTCCTTGAGTCAAAATTCCAGCAATGAGATGAATCCCTCAAAAGGGACATCTCTTCTCTTTATCTCGCCGCTATAAATAGACTGCTCCCTCGAAGGACAACTATACAAAGTTATTGAAAAATTAAAATAAAATATTTAGAATATTCTGACATTGATCAGCTTCCCAAATACCTCAAGGAGATAATATACTCATCCCACATAGATTTCCTACATCGATCAGTCTATCAAACATAAAATCCAAAAAAAAGAAAATGATAACTTTTTCGTCATGGACTTGCCTATTTTGATCATGGGTTTCTTGCCAAGTAGACATGTTGTCTTACACCAAGTTACACTAAAACCAACCATTTTCACCTCATTGCCTTTTCATCCTAATCTCCTACCTTCTCAAGGGACTTTCCGCAAAACCAAAATTTCATGATCATGTGATTCTCTTCACCCTTAGCATAGTCAATCATACAATGCCTTTAGGGTGTTACATTTATAATCCCACATTTGCTATGGTAGAATTGTTATGGCTCTTACCAATTAGGTGGCTCTTTTGCTCACCTCTTACCCTTCACCTTCTTCATTACTTGTTGATTCTCCTATACAAGATTAGACCATCAATGCCCACATCCTAAGAAATCCTCTTTCACCAACCTCACCATGCCTAACTCACTGTTGGTAAGAAAATTTTTGGGGTGGAAAAACTTGTGGATTTCTTACCAACAATATAGGAATGTAATTCCATCTACATAATCGGTGCAATCTGTTGTATATACATGTGCGAGTAAAAGTGGATTTTTGTGGTGGCCTTCTGACCTGGGATCCGATAGGGGCACTCCAATGACCCTGCAACAAAGTTAGCAATTTCTTGCTAGGGAATATTTTGTCTAAAGAGTGGGAAAGGGGAGTGAGAAAAGAGGTAGGAAAACTAATGTTGTAGGTAGAAAATCAGATTCCTGCACACACACTAGTTAGAAACTTCAACACATGCATTTATGGGAAGAAACAACTCTGTGAATAACAACAAGACCAAATAGAATTTATTGATCACCAAGTATCAAGAAACCCCTTAGTCAAAGAAATATAGAAAATCCTTCTTCTTGTATTGATTGCTCAAATCAAAGTTGTACATAATGTGGGAATGGAGGAAATTTGAGAGTAGAGGATAGTAGAAGAAAATGGCTATCTCCTTTTCTTTCTCTAGGTACAATGCACTCTTGAGTTTACAAGATCAATCACCAACCCTTTGAAATGGGAATGGCGTTACAATTTATAGAGTAGAATATGAATCTTCATCTACCTCATGACCCTCCATATACCATATTTCTAACTTTAGACTATTTATATTCCTACAAAATATTTAAGTCCCTCTTATAAAATCAAGGTGACTTAATTTACATTATGTTTCTAAAGTCACTTTTAAGCGACTTAAAGCATATCAAAAGTGAAAACCCCAACGAAGAATTAGAAAATCTAAAAGTGAGAGAAATTTGGGGGAAGAAGAGAGAGAAAGAGAAAATGAAGAAGAAGAGGATATGTTGTTCCCAATGAAGTCCATTGATCCTCGTCAATGGAAAGCTCCAAATGTGGTGAAATTTTGAATCTTTGAACTCCTTGCACACTATGAAACTCCTTCTAATTAGCTCACAAATGCTCGCCAAGTTGAATGAACTAAGATGGATCTCGAATGTCGTGTGAAAAATGACTAGGATTCTTCTGAAGAATGATGTACCCCTGAATGATTATCCTTGTACATGTTTCACTATTTTATTTACGTTTTTGAATGACGAAACATATATGGTTATGGGCTAGGAGGAATACACATTAAATGGGTTGGTTGGAGGTTGATACATGCGTTCGGACTTCTTGACCTAATGCCATTTGTGAGAGATTCCTTTTAGATAGGAGGAACTACCTATAATAGAAAACAAGACCACAAAAGAGAAGTTAAATGATATATGGCAAAGGAATTCCTAATGTATGCTAGTTCCGGAAGTGCAATACTTCCTAAATGATTTTCAATCCACTTTTAAAAAAAAATTAATGCGAGAAATAAGTAAAGTCCTACTATAGTTGATATGAATTAGGTATCTCATTCAAGTACAATAAGAAAATCCAATCACAACGTTTAGGATATAGTTGGATCTAAAGGATGAAGTGACTCTCAAAATCTTGGGACCGTCGGGGTCTAGTGCAGGGTTGTTTAGGTCAATTGGTAGGAGGTTATTTTTTTTGTTCTTGGGCAGGGTATGAAACATAGAGACGGGCGTCGGTCTTGTATGACCAACGACGGTTTAGTGATAACTAACAATGGTTATTGTGAGTTTTCAATAACTCAATAGTTCATGATTTAGGGATTTGTTTGAGACTTACTTGAAGATGGTGAGGAGTGGGTGTAGGTCTAGAGAGGTGTTGAAAATACTTAGAGATGTCTAACAGTAATTCAGGTATGGGAAATTTTATGGTGTGGGTGAAGGAATGATCAAACTTGTATGGAGATAAATGGTGGGGAAGTGAGAGTTCAAGTAGAAACTAATAATAGAGGTAACATAGCCTACTAGAATGAAAAATAGAAGAATTTTGGTTAACAAGATACTTACTGTGATGTAGGTTTGATGGCTAGATGGAGGTGACGGTTGATCGGAGGAATGGTGTTTGGTTCTGTGGAAGTGCTTCCCGAGAATGCTACCGTGGGTGCAATTCTTCTAGATCTGTCTGGATGATGGTTTTAAATGCCTGGATGCATGAAAAGACCTTGGTTCTTCTTGCATATAACTCCTCTTTCTCTTCTTTGATATTATAATGTACCAACCCCTCCAACTAGGTTTCTAAGGTGAATAAATGTTAACCGATGATGGTTCCATCTTGACCGGAATCCGTTTAGGTATGATCGACGTCGATTTAGGCGGGATTCCCTAGGTTTACTAAAATGGGTAGATATTTCTAATTTCTTGGGCCAAGTTGGTTTGTTGTCACGGATCAGAATGGAAGCTTCCCTTCTAATGAGTAGGAATGTGGTTAGATAAATCTTAGGCATGTGATTTTAGGGTTAGACCAAATCTTAGCTCATTAAGGCAAGTAAGACTTAGTTGTAGTTAGTTATGGGAACATGCCAAGAATAGGTCTAGGGTGAGATGGTTGGGTGAGGTGTCTAGGTGAGGTGGAAATTAGGTCAATTAAGGTAATAAAATAATGGATATTGTGAGGATGAGTATTTAATTTAATTAAAATAATTAAATTAATTATTAATGTGGGGTGAAAGGGGGACATGGTTAGGTGCCCATGTTTAAGTTGGTTATCCGATCAGGGGCTAAGGGGAATGTAACTAAATTTAGGTGTCTACATTTTCCCCTTTTTGTCATATAGCTTGTATTGGTAAGCGATGCTAAAAAAATAAGAAGTGGGTGCTCCATGTGTGGGTGAAGGTGATCCCCCTCAAACCAGGAACTGGTGAGGTGGAAGATGAAAGTGGTGAGTGGTTTGATAAAAGGTAGATGTGGTGGAAAGGAGCGTAGATGTGGGTGAATGTGAGAAAGGGTAGAGGTCAAAAATAGGTAAACAGTAAATGGCCTAGGTTCAAAGGTAGTGGCAGTAAAACACATGCACACGTTATAAACTATGACATGCTTCCAAGTTGAAGAGCTTACAAACTCTACATCGTCCAAGGTTGATAGGTTTGTCCGAACAAGGTTGAAGTGATTTTGGTATCAAGGCATAGGATATGGTGTGAAAACACAATGCGGAGTCAAGTGCGGGAACGTTTAGGTATGCTTGATACACCAAAGGTTAGGTCAGGATAAATAACATGACAATAGGCAAGATAAGGTCATTAGGTCAAACAACACGGGTAATAGTGTCACAAGGTATAGTGAGCACATGAGTTCACGGTCACATACAATGTTCCGAGTTCTAGGTAGCTAGGGCATAACATGGGTAGGGCCGAGGTACGGGTAAAATAACAAGTCCCTAAACACAATTAAGGATAGGTATAGGTAATGTAGGCTTAGAGGTAGGTTGCGATAAGGATGGGTAAGGTCAAATAGTGGCGGGGAAGGGTAAATTTTGGTCGGAAATGGGGAAAGGGTATTAACAGCTAACCAATGCCGGTCATCTTGAACCCGATGACGGGCTAGGTAAATCGACCACAATTTTCTAGGGCACATGACCAATGTCGGTTTAGGTACAATCCACGGTGTGCTAGGAACATGACCAATGTCGGTCTAGGTATAATCGACACCGGTCAGTCGATGTGGGTATATAAAAAGGAAAAATCCATATAATACGGATTCATTTGTACATTTTGGATTTTGTGAAAATGATGAGAGCATGAGACTTTTGTGTTGTGTCGAGAGGAAAGTACGTGGGGTTATACTTGAGCTGAGGTGGAGAGATCCAGTTGGAGAGGAGAGCCAAGTAGACGGGTCCATGAGATAAGGCGGAGGGAGGTGATTGGTAGAGAGGTTGGAGGTTGATTTGGACATGGTAAAGGAAGGAGAGGGTTCTTGTGGACCACCAGCATAGTGGTCAGACATGCCACCATGGAGGTGATGTTGAGATGAGGTAAGATCTAATCCTTTCATTGTTATTTGATATAGGAAGAAGGAAATGTAGAGGGGTAGAGGTAGGGAGGTTATAATAAGTGAAATTTGTGGTTAAATAAATGAAATAGGGGGTGGAAAAGGTCAGAGGTAGGGGGAAGAGGGTTGGGGAGGGACTTAGGTGAGGTGTGGGTAGGTTCATAGGGAAAATGGGAAAGAAATTAGGTAAAGGAAATTGGGGTTTCAGGTTTGGGCGCGATAACGGTGAAACGACTCAGGTCAAGGTGTGGACAATGTCAATCTTTGTACACTAACATCGATCGGTATGAGGAGCCAATGCCGGTTAGAATGGACCGGTGATAGTCAGGAGTAATCGGTGCGCTTATGGTGAAAGGGATAGAGGTCTAGGAAGGGTAAGGGGAAAGTGGTTAGGGTAAAGAGTGTAAAATAGATAGCAGGTGAGGGGCCAGGAAGAAGGGAGGGGTTGAAGGTCAATGTTGGGTAAAATCAAGTTTTAATAATGTGTGTGATTGGTTGAATGTAGGCCAGGGACCAGCTACGGATGTGGGATAGGGTACCTCCCTTGCTCATGGAGGTATGAGGGAGTGTGAAAAATGATGATTGGAACCATTTGATGGTCGCTCTCATTGACAGATGGGACTCAGTGACCAATACCTTCCATCTGCCGATGAGTGAGATCACAGTCACCCTAGAGGATGTGTATAGGATCCTGTGGCTACCAATAGTGGGGATGTAGGTGTATTCTATCTCCTCAGAGGCATCTGAGGAGTTGATGTTGACCGTGTTTGGCAAGGGGCTAGAAAAATGAGGTTCCATAGCACCAGTATGAGCTACGAGGTTATGTACTTGGGCCCATCCGGAGGAGATGAGGTTGGTAGTGTTGTTGATGGAGGTAGTCTATTGCTTTACACTACCAGATGTAGAGGGTAGGATATTCCCATGATCATTGATGGGGGTTTTGCATGACATGGTGGAGGACAAGACCTATTTTGCATGGGTGCTCACATTCTTGGTATAGTTATACAGAGAGCTATGGGCTTATGGGTGGCTACAAAGGTTTATCCTATGTTGTACTTTCCTACTTCATTGTTGGGAATATGAGCACATTATGTGTGTGTGTCTAGTTGGTATGCCCCGGGCTGATGCATTTGAGTTGGGTTTTGTTCGGTGGGCTTCAGGTGATGGGTTCCTATGATTGGGGAGTGTCGAGCTGCTAGAGCTACACACGATGTATCCTATTACAGGTTATTGCTAGAGGGGTTGTTTGGTGTGGACATAATTTGGAGGCCCTATGTGGGTTTTCCATCATATGGGCAGATGGCATAGGAGCTATAGGAGCTACTGCTGCTCCGATGGATAGAGGGGCGACCGAAGGAGAGGACGCAGATGATACCCATAGAGAGGGTTAGACGGAAGTTCAGGCTAGCCTTCAGGATATATGTCTACCCTTCCCACAGTATAGGAGCGATGACATGAAGAGGCCTTTACCTCTACCATAGCCAACAATACCGACAGGCGAGGCGAGATGAGCGGTGATAGACCGGTGGATTGATGATGTTGGGGTTACTGATAGATACAAGCAATGGTGGGCCACACATTTATGAGTAGTACCACCGAGGCTGGGCAGCTAGATTTAGCCACCATCATAGTGCAAAGGGATGCCCTATAAGGGCAGGTGGCTACCCTGATTACATAGTTGGGGATAGTGTAGGGGCAGCTGACAAGCTCAGAGGCATAGGTTGCTATTTTGTAGGCATAAGTGGCCACTCTACAAGCCCAGATAGCATAGGGACAAGTGCCTGCATAGGGTGGAGATGGGGATGGGGTACATATGGCCACCCTACAGGCATAGAGTATAGGTTTGTAGCGCTAGTTGGGCACTGCACAAGCACAAGCACGGTTGCAGCCCTTCAAGCCCGAGATACGTAGGGGCGAGATAGGGTCCCTTAAGATAGGCACAAGCATAGGGTCCCTCTTTATAGGTACCAGTGGGATAGTTTCCTGAGAGATAGGTATAGGGGCTGAGGCCAATGGCACCACCAAAGACAATACCTATAGGTAGGCTGAGTGATGCCTTAGGGAAAGTGAGGTATTATCAAGATTAGTTGATGGCCACAGGGATAAATTTTTATCCTATGGGGAGTATAGAGAACAACAGGCCTCAAGTGAGCAGACCGGGTTACGTACCAACAATGTAGAGAGTACAGGGGGCTAACGAGCCCCATGATAGGGTCGGGTGAGACAACTAGTTCATGGAGGCCTGGATCCGGTGAGGGACCATCAGAGGAAAAATCAGGGTGAGGTGGAGAGAGGTTGGCAGGGCACCCCACTAGAAGGGGAGACAAAGGAGACTAATGAGACAAGGATGGATATCAAGTGGGGTGATGATTAGTCATCATTGATGATCAGTGTATCCATGTTTTTGACATTTTTTTGATATGTATACCGGCCTACATGCCAAAGATGATGAGGATGTAGATGCGAGTTTTTGTTATTTTTTTGATCATATACCGACTTGTGTGCCGAAGATGGTGAGGCTATATATGAGATTTTATGAGAGACTAGTATTTATTTATATCTATGTACATACGTGTGTATACATAGAATTTCCAATTTATAGCTGATGGTACTTATAACATAAATGGGATTATTGATTTTCATTTCTATTATTATGTATGTATGTGATGGAAACTAGGGGGATTAGGCATGACAGAGTTAGGTAGTTTTAGGCATTAGTGAGTCAGGTTGATTTAGGCATGGTGGAGTTAGGTCGGTTTAGGAATGGATTGAGTCGGGTTAGTTATAGGCATGGATTGAGTCGGGTCGGTTGTAGGCATGGATTGAGTCAGGTTGGTTGTAGGCATGGATTGAGTCAGGTTAGTTTAGGCATGGATTGAGTCAGGTCGATTTAGGCATGGATTGAGTCAAGGTTTAGGGTTATGAGGTAAGCTCCAAGTGATTGGTAACAAAGGAAACAAATGGTGATGTAAATGTATGTGATTGTGGAAATTTCCAAATATTTGTTAGTTACGGAAATGTGAAATAATAAAGTGGTGAATGTGATGATGATGTGTGGAAAAATGTTGAGTAGTTAGGTTTGTTAATGGATGTGGGTGTGGTTTTGGTATAAATAGGAAACCAAGGTAGAATGTGAATAGGAAAGTGAGGGGGAAATTGGTTAGGGTAAAGAGTGGCTGAGCTAACCTTCAAGGGCCCCATGCCCTCGAAGTGTTGCCTACATAGTCCCGACGAAAAGGGACCTCAGGCCTATGTAGTTCTCCCATAAGCTAGGGAAGATTATGATGAAGTAGAAGAATGGGTTGGTAAGTGTTAGGCATTATTGAATGTAGGTCATAGGCATGGTTGAGTTTAGGTCATTTTGGGCATGGGTGAGTATGGTGAAAGAGGAATTCCTAGAATGTAGGTGTCGATGGTTTGGTCTTGTATAGGGGAATCAATAAGTAAGAAAAAAAAGGTGAAGGGTAAGAGGAGACAAAAGTGTCACCTTATTGAGAAGGATCAATATGATTCTAGCATACCAAAGATTGGCTTATGAATGTAAGACCCTAAAGGCATTGCATACTTGACTGTTCTAAGGGTGAAGAAAGTCACATGATCATAAAATGTCACATTTACAGCAAGTCCCTTGAGGAGGTAGAGAATTTAGAGAGAAAAAGGTGGTGAGGTGAAAGAGGTTGGTTTAGCCTAACTTGGTGTGAGACAACATGCCTTTTTGGCAAGAGACCCAAGATCAAAATAGGCAAGTCCATGACAAAAAAGTTATATTTTTCTTTTTGCTTTTGTTTTTATAGACTGATTGATGTGGGAAGTCTATGTGGGACAAATAAAATATCTCCTTAAGGTCTTTGTGAAGCTGATTGATGAAGGAAGCTTCATAATATTTTTATTTTTTGTAGGAATAGTCTTCTTTTGTGATAGACTATGTACAATATGGCTAGCTTTGTATAGTTGTCCTTCGAGGGAGCAGTTTATTTATAGCATCAAGATAGAAATATTAGATTTCCTTTTTTGAGGGAGTCATCTTTTTGGTAGAAGTTTGACTAAAGGATTTTGAGATTAAAAATCCTGTATATTACTTTTGAATTGTTTTTGGACTTTTAGGTCATGGACAACACTATAGAAAAGTATAGGCTTCTTTTATGAAGACAAAACAATAGCACATAGGGGTTAGCTATGAAAGAAAGGTTTTAAGTGACAAATGGCCATGGCATTCCATCTTGAAAAGGATGAAAATTATCCATGAGAATCATGCCATGAGTAGAGTTGTGGTACTCATATTAAAGATAAAGCTAAAAAGGTGATGGATAATCACATGATTCTTGTTTGGTCGCTGATCTTTAAAATAGGTTAATGGAAGGTGAATGGTGCTCAAGAGACAAGATTTTTGAATAGATAGAAGGTGATATAGGACTTGATTCAACAATAGAATGGTCGAAGATGCAAGGCATTGAGGGGCTCAGGTTCAAGTTTACCTTTAAGTGAAGACAAACGATAAGCACCTTGATCCATAGGTATGAGTAACAATATAGGGTCCAAGCCAATTAGGAAAAAAAATTCCTATTTAATTTTCTCTTCTTTGATTACATGTTGATTTTCCTTCAGACAAGGTCGTGCGACCTAAAAATTTTGTTCGTGAAAACTTTTTTCATAGGCATGTTTGATACGTTTTGGTAGATTTGGAGATGGCCAAGAGAATTGAGACAACGTTCATTAAATAACTCAAGTTATGCCAAACGATCTTGGAAAATTCATCGTCATCCTCTAATCTAGACTTCAAGACGTAAGCCAACCTCGATACCATAAACCAAAGAAAAGGGGATGTCAGCAATCGAAGTGCGATGAGCCCACAAGGTGAAAGGAATGTGCGTATGCCAATATTTTCCAATATCATTTACTACTTTCATAAGAATTTTTTTCAAGGTTTTATTGGTTGATTTGGCTTGACCATTAGTTTACAGGTAATAAGGTGATGAAAAATTGAGTTAGATGCCAAAAGCATCACATAGTTTGCGTAGGGTTTTGTTTTTGAATTGTTTTCCGTTATCAGTGATAAGGCGGTGAGGAACACCAAAACAAAAAATGATGTGATGGTTGATGAATTCACATATTTTCTCAGCTTTTGTATAAATGAGAGGAATAAACCACTTGCTCTTTGTGCTTCTCATTGTGATGAGTGAGCATGAAACCTAAAGAATGGTCAATGGTGGAAATATATAGGTCAAACGGTGGTCATCCTTAGGAGGAATGAGCAATGGTGGTTGAAGGAGATATTGTTTTAATTTCTCAAAGGATTTATGGAATTCATCATCCCATTTGAATGAAATGTCTTCCTTGCGAAGATGATGAAATGGATGATAGTGGTTGGAAAGCTGCTAGATAAAATAATGAATAGATTATAACTTTCCTTGTAGGCTTAAAATTTGATGGAGATTAGTAGGTGGAGGCATTTCTCAAATAGCCTTGACTTTAGCAGGATCGACTTCTATGCCACATAAAGAAATGATGAAACCTAGGAGTTTTCCAAAAATCACCGCAAAGACGCACTTCTTTGGTTGAAGGTGCACAATATACTTGATGAGACGGTCAAAGATGATTTTAAGGACCGCGGTGTTCACTTTGATGTTTAGATTTGGCTTATAGATCATCTACGTAATCTTCCAGTATGCAATGCATGATGTCATGGAAGATGTAATTCATGGCTCGCTGATATGTAGCACCAGTATTTTTAGGCCAAAAGTCATGAATTGATAGAAAAAGTCCCCCAAGGGGTGATGAAAGTAGTCTTGTATTGATCTTCTAGAGCTAGTAATATTTGATTGTAGCTGAGAAACCATCCATGAGTGATAGCATTTCATGGCCAGTGGTGAGATCAACCAGTTGGTCGATGCCGGGGTAGGCAATCATCTTTAGGAAAAGCAACGTTGAGGTCATGAAAGTCCATGCAAATGCGAGTCCCCTATCACCTTTTTGGACAGGAATAATGTTAGAAATCCATTGGGGATAGTCAATGGGTAGAATGAAGGAAACCAAGAGAAGGCGTTGAAGCTCTTCTTTGACTAGAAGAGCAATGTGAGGATGCATTTTCCACAACTTTTGATTGATGGGTTTGGCATTAGGAATTGTTACGATATTGTGGACCATGATCTTTGGGTCAATACTGAGCATATCAACATATGACCAAGCAAATGCATTGCTATGGTCACAAAGGAAAGAGGTAAAGGCTTCCTGCTTAGTAGCATCTAAGGATTGGCTGATCTTTAGAATGTGTGGGTCATCCTGAGTGTTAATGTTGATTTCAATGGTTGATTCATTAAACATGGTTTGTGTCTCAGAGGGTAATGATTGATGAATATAAGATTCTTCCACACCAAGGTAGGTGAGGATGGAATCATCATCCTGACATTGAACGATGTTAATAAAAGGTGTATCATCATCGATCATGTTAGGATATAGGAATGGGAGAGAAGAGGGAGCTTCACCATCATGTTGATAGGTCAGCGGTCCCAAGGAAATGGTGTTTACAAAAAAATTTTTAGGAGGAATAGATTCGGGATCTATGGACTCCGTGGGTGAAGATGGTAATGTGGGTGAATGAGATGTGGAATATTTTCCATCTGGATGAGGTCGACACGAACCTTCTTGGAAGGTGGAGTGTCAAAACCAATGCCACTATGGTCATTTTGTTTACGAGAGGTATAGGAAATGATAGTATGGCTGCCTGTTCATAAAATCCGAAGCCAAATCCTTTCCATGCGCACCGGTGGAGGAAAGTGTGAGTGAAGTGGTGGTTAGTGAGGGAGTGTAGGTTGAATGAAAATGGTTGGGTTTGGGATGGAGGTTTGGGTTTATAGGTGGCCATATCGAGTCCCCCATATGTTAGATTAGTGCGAAGGTGGGGAGGGCCATAAGGAAAAACTTCACCAATGCAAATATCATAACTAGGGTGTTGGCGTAGGTTCCCATACTCTTGTGGGGTGAGGAAGGTGTCATATTGTATAGGCGGTATTCCCCGGAGTGAGGTATTGAAGGAAACCTTCTCGGATATCAGTAGTGGGTATGTGGGTAGTGAGGATAAATGGTTTGCTAGATGATGGGGAAATAGGTAGGTCAGCGATAGATGCAACAACAATAGTGGGGATAACAAGGTCGATGTAGTAGAGGTAGTGGTAATTTTGGTGGATTGGCTTATAGGTGAAGGTGAAGTAGGGATGGTGGCAGATGCCTTGATTGGTATAAGTACATCATTAGGCCAATATAGCATGTTACATGTTTTGAAAGGAGATGGGTTGGCGGGGATGGTGTAATAATGTCCCTCATGTTCAAATTAGAGGAAACGATGTAAAGTCAAAGGGACACAACCCATCACGCAGATCCAAGGTTGTCGAGCAAAATTTATATAGGAACTCCCCTCTAGGACATAGAAAATATTTTGGAAAGTGAGGGGATGTACGCAGATGAGGAGAACAATGGTACCCGGGGTAGAGGTGATGGCATCATTAAAGGAGTGCATCATAATTGGGTTACCATGCATGTAATTGGCGAGTACCGACATTTGGTCGTATGCATAGGAGGAGATGATGTTAATGATAGCATCACCATCAATCATAACACATTGTATGCATATATTATTGATAAAGACAGAGATGAAAAGAGTGGGGTCGGGGTCGTCGGACTAGAAGGGAGCGATCTCTTCATCTGAAAAGATGAGGGTGACCACTTGGCAAGTAGGTAGAGGTGTAGAGGAAGGTGATGACTTAGTGAGAGAGGATATGTGGTGAGGGATAACGATGGAGGCTATAGGTGTGGGGTCATTTGGTAAGACTTAAATAGATTGAAGGACCTCCATGAGGGCTCAACGATGTGACTTCGAGGTTTGGATGAGGTCATATAAAGACATTTTGAGGGGGGATTGGTGTAGTGTTTAAAGCATTGTGTGATGAGTGACCCCATCGAAATAGGATATATAGGACCTTGAATGGTGAATTTGGGTATGGGTGTGGATGGTATGTTGGGTACAGGGTTGGTTGATGGGCCATTTACTTTTTCCTTACCTTTATCTTTCTGGGCATGGGTGGTAATGTGAACCATGTTAATTTGAGGGGAGGTGGATGAAGAAGGTGTGTCATGGAAGGTATAGTGGCATGAGGGAAAAAACCTAGTGGTGGATACGACCCTTGTGAAATGAGTAAGGAACATTGGCATTTGGGTGGTGGTTTGGCCAACTCTCTTATATGAACCATGTTAATTTTGAATCTTGGGGGTGGAGATTTTGGTCATTGAGTAGGTAATGGGAGAAGATCTATGGAAATTGGTGAAGGCAAAATGGGGTCCTCATCAAGAAGATCGTCATTGTCAAAATTTTCTTCAGGAGGACATAATTAGACAAGGGCAATTTTTAAAGCCTTACTGATTCTCTACATCGTGTCCTAGCACACGATGGCGAGTGTAAATTTGGTTTCGTAAAACCCTTTTGGTTTGGGTTTGAGTGGGTCGTATGGTCTAAGAGGTGGAAATGTGATGACAAAAATTTCAAGGAGATTGGTTAAGATTTCGGCGTAGGACCACTGCTAGTGGATCACAATGGGAGGTGAATGTGGGTTTGGGTACAGTGCGACTGATTATGGAGGAAGTGGATTTATAGGAGGGGGTGGGTTGGTTTACTAGTTTGGTGTGTGAAGTGGTCTTAGGTATTGGTTGCATCTCGCTTGGGTATGAGTATGGTAGAAGAGCTAGCGGCGTGAAGGTTTGGTTAGTTTAACTACCTTATTGGAGGATAAGCGGGTTTTAGCTTTAAGTTGCACCTTCTTTGGAAATGTTGACACAGTGTACGAGATGTGGAGGGAAAAGTAGATGATGGAAGAGGATGGGCTACCCACAAGGGTAACCAAGGTGCTTTGTGGAGGTGGGTGGTGTAGGTTGGGCATGAGGCGTGAGTGAAAGAAAAGATAGTGTCATGGGTAGTGAAGAACTTATGGATGGTAGTAGAGATATGGGTGGTAATAAGGTTATGGGTGAGGGCGGAAGTTGTGTGGGTTGTTTGGGTATATTAGAGGTCTGTGATGAGGAAATGTGTTGATGCATTCTTAGTTTACTGGTGGATGGGGTTTCTTGGACGGGGTCGAGGGTGAGGTCTAGGATGGACAAAATGGGTGAAGGTGATAATGGCGTGGAAGGTGAGATTGGTGTATGAGGCATAGGAGGTTGGATATTCTTTTTAGGGGTTGGGGTAAGTTTAGTGTTAGTTTTGGAAGATGTGGCTAAATCTAATTTGATGGGTGGGTGAGTAAGGATAGCTGTCGGTATGACCCCTAAGGTAGTGATAGGTTTAGGTAAGGGAGATGATATAGGCGTGGGTAGGTGTTTAGGTGTAGATGTATGTTGGGTTATGGGTAGAGGTGTGAGTTGGGTTATGGGTAGTGATGTGGAAGGTGTTGTAATAATCATGGTTGTGTTTGGTTTGGTCACTTGAAACACTTTTGGATAGATAGTGGAGGTGTCAGTGAGTGACAACTGCATTTGTGTTGAAATAGGAAGTAGAAGGCATCCCCAAAGTAAGGCTCTATCGACATAGTCCAAAGGTGATCAACCAAGAATGAAAATGGTACTATCATAAGTGGGGCTGACATGGATCGAGTAGAAATCCCTATAAAATGTGTTTGAGATACAAGGAAATGGCTAGCCTCGGACTCTGTGGGTAAGAGAGACGAAAGTAGATCAACAAGATCTTAAAGGTTCGATGGTGAATGGTCATATAAGGAAATGATATTTATATAGGATTATCCATGAGTAGAGGAGAGGATGGTCCATATGAGGTGGAATCTCCTTGTGATGGTGTTGATTGTGGACATGTACCTCCTATGAGTAGGAGAGGTGCCACCGACACCTACTCGAAAATTTGAGGGGTCAAAGGCGGTGTACTAATTATTGGCTCTTCCATGGGTGAAGGAAATAATGAAGGAGGTTCCTATGTAGGTGGAGTAGTACATGAAATATGTTCTGGTGTAGGTAGGGGAGCTCGGGCTAATATTTCGTCTATGGAAGGAACATGAGGCAATTGGGAAGCAACTTCTATGTCATCAAAAATAGCGTGGACCTCACGATATTGCTATCATTATTTAAAGTGTCACCAACTTAGTTCGAAGAAGGGGCATGCTTAGGAAAATAATTCTTGACAATATGTAGGTTTTGGTTAGTGGGTGCATTCAGGCTATCCAATATTATATCTCTATTGTCAAACATTTCTTGGACTATATTATTCAAGTGCTATAGTTATTGTCGCTTATGACCTTTGACATGATGATAGTTACAAAATTCATGTTCCTTATACCAATCAAGCATGGGGTGCTCAGGGTTAAAATCAGTATGTGGTTTTATAGGTGGAAGGGTAATGACACCAGCCTTAACAAGCTTTTCAAAAATAGAAGAATAAGATTCCCCTATTGAAGTGTACTTTCATTGTTCTCATCTGAACTAGAAAGATTGGACAGGAGAGAGATTAGAAGGAGGTTTGGCTAGGTTTGATTGATGAGGGGACCAACCTTGAGAACTATGGCATTGGAAGATCCTTTGGGTTTTGAATAGTTGTTTTGGGGTTTTGAAGATGAAGAAGCATCATTTGATTTAAACACAATGTTCTTGTTACGAAGTTGAATTTTCTTCTCTTCGATAGCATGAATTTCCAATTTCCATGCCATGGTGAATGCCTCGTCAAAAGTGTGAAAGGTTTGCACTTGCAAGGTTGGTGAGATGTGTCTTGTGCAAGCCCAAGTAAACAACTCTATGAGTTCAGTTTGAGGTAATTGAAATGTGAGTTGGTTAATTAGGTTGCGCCAACAAGTGACAAAGTTAGTGATAGACTCATCATCATACTGTCATGTGGAATAAAGATTAGTCATGGTAACCTTCTTAACAATGTTGATGGAGAAGTGATCTAAGAAGGCTTGGGCTACTTAATTAAATGAGTAGATGGAGTGTCTTGGTAGCCCACTGTACCAGTCAATGCAGGTCTGTTAGGGACAATGGGAAGGTCCATATGAGTAAAGTGCCATCACAAATGATCAGTAACACCCATGTTTGAAAGACTACAAATGCTGCTGCGGTCTTCTTTACTATTGAAATGGTTGAATTTTGGCATTTCCCAATGTATAGGGTATGTGTAAATAGGGATGGACAGATGAATGGGCTCATTATAGATTTCATCGTAGGTGAGATAATTGTGCAAGCCTTTGAAACTAATGCTTTAAGTGTCTACATCCTTTCCATCATTAATTTTATGAGGTCATTGGTAGGTTGTGGTGGAAGGGCTCATTTTATGGCATAAGGGGATTGGTATTGAACCTATGATGTGGGTGGCATTCCATTATATGGTGATACCAAATATGAAGGTTGATAATAGGGGACCGACATAGAGGGCATGTATCTAGAATGGGTGATAGATGATATGGGGGTTGTTGATAGTATGTGTAGGTAGGTGGGATGATCTTAGTGACTCTAGTAACGATTGGGGGTAGTTTTGTGGGATAAAGAGGATGAGATTCTAGAATGGAGTTGGGGTCACTAACACCATGGGTGGTTGTGTTGTAATCGGTATTTGTGACAATGGGGTGCATATGAGGTTATGGTTTGTGTGGTTGATGAGGGGGCAATAGATACTACATGTGCGACTAATACTACAAACACAACAAACATGGTGGGTATGGGTCCTAGGCTGTGAAACCATTGGGGAAAAGTAGGTGAAGGTAACGTTGTATTATTAGGGGCCGATGAAGAAGTGGTAATAAGGGCAAGAGATATGGATATAGGCATGCCATATATCAATTGACCTGAGGAGTCCTAGGTGGAAGAGTGGGAAAGGTAGAACTGTAAGGCTAGTGGGATTCTGATCAAGGAGTTGTACAAATTCTTCATCACCTACGGAAATGGTGGTAGGTAGGGTTGGATCCATGGGTGACAGGACAAAGGGTGGTAAAGGACTAGGTGGGAGTGGTTGATGACTTGCATGAAATGTAAGAGCGTTAGCTTGATTGCGAGTCAACACAATCGAATGATTATATATCGGTGATGTTATATCTTGTTGATGACACGTAGGTAGCGATGAGAATGAAGAAAATAGGTGTCTATAGGTATATTTGGGTAATATATCAGTTGATGTTCAATATAGGTTAACCGACACCGGTTAAGGATGATCGATGTTGGTTTAGGGGTAACTCGAGGTCGGTTATTATGAGATAGGAACAATTTTATCAAATGAGGAAAAATAAGGTAACAGCTTAGATAAACAAGTTGTATGATGACTATTTATCAAATTAGAGAGAGTACAGAGACTCATAGGAACTCTAACAATGAAGAAAATGAAATAAGGGTTCTTTAGGTAATTTAACCCAAAAGAACAAAAAACCTGATGTCGATTAAGCAAGACTGATGCGGTCATGGGTAACCGATGCCGGTTACTGTGAAAATTGGAAAATGTAGGAAAATGGATTGTTGTGAATTTTAGTGAGATAAATAATCAACCTAGAGGTCTGGAGATGATGCAATGAAGTCTTGACACACTCAGAAGAAGTCAAAATACTCCAACAGTGATTGTGGAGTGTGTAAGGAAGCATAATAGAAAAATGGAGAAGTGTATCCTCACACCTCAAAATACACGTCAATCAAATGCTAAAAACATGTATCCAACAAGTGATTTTTAATGTGTTGAGCTTATGCTATTTAGAATACTAACTCATGAATTTAGAGTAGAGTTTTTGGTGAGGAAGGCTTCCTATGAAGAAGGATATCTAAAAGGAGAGGTTTTAAGTATGTTATGGTGGGGGCGGGCCGTCCTCTAAGATAATGACTCGATAGAGGTAATGAGTTGGGGAGTACCTACCAATCTGATCGTGTGATCATGGATAGGTGTTCCCAGGTAAGATGTTGTTTAAGAAAGATGTGTATATTTCAATTTTGTGCAGTTTGGTAAGATAAAGAGAGAGAGAGAATGTGATTTCTATGATTCTTTGTGTCAACCATCAGCTGGGCATGACTTCCAACATATAGGTTGCTCTCATTTTAATGTGAGCTAAATGCAACAAATCAGAATGTAATGCAAACAATTTTAAGCCCAAATCAAAAATATTACATTCGATGAAGCAAATGATGAATATGAGATAGTATGCTCTTTCACTAAATGCAAAAATCAAGAAAGAAGAATTATTTCTTTTAAAAAGCACCAAGAGAAATGTTTATTTTTAGAGAAATTAGAAAGAAGAGAGAATTAATAGGGAAGAAAATTACTATGTAAGCCTTTTAAAGGGAAACAAACACACAAATTTCACCTAGAAATGAAGAAAATGCAATAAAACCCCTGATGGGTCCCACTGGGCATGCCAAAATGTTTCACCATTTTCTTTACATTTTTGAATGATGAAACAGATAGGGTTATGGGCTAGGAGGAATACTTGTTAAATGGGTTGGTTAGAGGTTGATGCGTGTGTTCTAACTTCTTGACCCAATGCTGATTGTGAGAGCTTCCTTTTGGCTAGGAGGAACTACCTATAATAGAAAACAAGACCACAAAAGAGAAGTTAAATGATATATGACAATGGACTAGCTAGCTAGCGTATGCTAGTTCCGAGAAGTGTGATACTTCCTAGATGGCTATCAATCCATTGTTTAAAACAAATTAATGTGAGAAATAATTAAATTCATATTGTACTTTATATGATTTAGGTATCTCATTCAAGTAAAATAAGAAAATCCAATCACAACAGGTTAGGCTATAGTTAGATCTAAAGGATGAAGTGATTGTCAAAATACTAGGACTGGTCTGGGTCTGATTATGGGTTGTTTAGGTCAATTGGTAGGAGGTTATTTTTCTCTTTTCTTGGGAAGGGTATGAAACACAAAGACCGATGTCGGTATTGTATGACCTACGGCAGGTTTAGTGATAACTAATGATGATTACTTGTAGGTTTTCAATAACTCAATAGTTCATGATTTAGGGATTTGTCTAAGATTGACCTGAAAATGGTGAGGAGTGGTGTAGGTATGGGGAGGTGTTGGAAATACTCAGAGATTTCTAACAGTTAGGTATGGGTGATTTTATGGTGTGGGTGAAGGAATGATCAAACTTGTAT
Source organism: Taxus wallichiana var. yunnanensis (assembly GCA_018340775.1). Lineage (NCBI taxonomy): Eukaryota > Viridiplantae > Streptophyta > Pinopsida > Cupressales > Taxaceae > Taxus > Taxus wallichiana. The sequence goes on from CM031239.1 coordinate 52,009,871, forward strand.
GGAGATAAATGGTGGGGAAGTGAGAGTTCAAGTAGAAACTAATAATAGAGGTAACAGAGCCTACTAGAATGAAAATAGAAGAATGTTGGTTAACAAGATACTTACTATGATGCAGAGTTCGATGGCTAGATGGAGGTGATGGTTGATAAGAGGAATGGTGTTTGGTTCCATGGAAGTGCTTCTTGGAATGCTACCATGGGTGCAATGCTTCTAGATCTATTTGGATGATGGTTCTAGATGCTGGATGCATGAAAAGACTTTGGTTACATGTAGTTCCTCTTTCTCTTCCTTGATCTCTAGAATGTGCTAACCTCTCCAACAAGGTTGCTAAGGTTAATAAATGGTAACGGATGATGGTTCCATATTGATTGACATCGGTTTATGTCTAACTGATGTCGGTTTAGGTGGGATTCCCTAGGTTTACTAGAATGGGTAGATCTTTCTAATTTCTTGGGCCAAGTTGGTTTGTTGTCGCACGATCAAAATGGAAGCTTCCCTTCTAAAGAGCGAATGTGGTTAGAGAAATATTAGGCGTGTGCTTTTAGGGTTAGACCAAATCTTAGCTCATTAAGGTAAGTAAGACTTAGTTGTAGATAGTTATGGGAAAATGCCAAGAAAAGTTCTAGGGTGAGATGGCTATGTGAGGTGTCTAGGTGAGGTGGAAATTAGGTCAATTAAGGTAATAAAATAATGAATATTATGAGGATGGGTATTTAGTTTAATTAAAATAATTAAATTAATTATTAATGTGGGGTGAAAGGGGGTCATTATTAGGTGCCCATGTTTAAGTTGGTTATCTGATCAGGGGCTAAGGGGAATGTAACTAAATCTAGGTGTCTATAATAGGTGCCGCTTCTACCCACCTTATAAGATCATCTATACAAGTTATAATGAAGTGCAACCCATTCTTGTGTGAAGGTGGTGAAATAGAACCCATACAGTCAATTATCCACTTTTCAAAATGTTCTTCACTAGCAATAGGCCTTAAAGGAATTTCATCTCTATGCCACTAATTTCCAAGGCAATGAAAATGGTCACATGTCTTACAATATTCTTTTCAATCCTTATACAATGTTTCCCACCATAAACTAGTCAATAAAATCTTGTGCATGATTACATCTCCTGCATAATATCCACCTACAATACTGCCATGAGCCTCTTCCATAATAGCTTCATGATCATGCTCAAGTACACACCGGCGTAAACATTCATCCCGAACTAGTTTTAATAAGTCTTCACTAATCAACGTATAGGGCATGATGCATATAACAAGTTTCTTCTTCTCTATATTCTTCATTCCCTCTAGTACGACACAAACTCGTAAAAAGACAATAATTTCTTCCAAGTTAGCAGATGTGTAGTTTAACCTAAATAGTCGTGCATCCAATATTGTTTCCTTAATGATATATGTGTCCTTTCCTTTATGAATCCTTGACAAGTGATCTTGTCCATAATTTCTCTTACATGGCTTAACCACCATTGTAAAAGAAAATTCCTGAAATAACAATATCCAACAACATATGCGCCCCTACAGAATGGGCTTGTTTGCCAAGTAATTCAATGCCATGTGATCTATATAGAAAATAAAAGGTGTTTCTATCAAGTACTGTTGAAACTTATGCAACACGTAAATCGTGGACAAGACTTTGTGCTCTATAGTAGTATAATTATGTTTAGCTGGGGTCAATTTCCTACTTTTAAAGTAAATAGGATGATCAAAAATCCCCTCCAGGCTAGGCTAATACTGCACCAATTGCCATGCCATAGGCATCCACATACACATGAAAAGGTTTCGTCCATGAAGGAAAGGAAAAATAGGCGTTGTAGTAAGCCTTTCCTTCAATGTCTCAAATGTGTGTTTTTGCGATTCACCCCAATGTACATTTCCTTTACTCTTCAATAACTCTTTTAAGGGTGAAAAATTCTTAGCATAGCCTTTGATAAACTTTCTATAATACCATGTGTTCCCCAAGAATCTGCGCACCTCATTCTAGTTAGTAGGTTCCTCTAAGCCTAAACTAACAACAACCTTAGCAGGATCCACTAACAAACCTTCCTTACAAATAATATGTCCTACCAAAGTTCCAAAAGGTGTAGCAAAAATTTACATATTAATATTTAAGGAGATGCTCAACTTCCAGCACCTCTCAAACATAAGCCTTAAATTATCACGGTGAACTTTCACTAGCCCCTACATTCTCCATCGTTCAAGTAAACTAGAAAGAACTTATGAATAACGTCTTGGAATGCTTGTATAACAATGTGCGATAGGACTAGAGGTGCTTTCTTAAATCCAAAGGGAATAACTCTTTTGTAAAACTTCCCATTCGGTGGTGAAATTTTCCTTCTCTTCATCCTCTTTAGCTATTGTCACTTGATGATATCCAGAAAATTCATTAGTGAAGGAGTAGATCTCATGCCTTGCAATGCCTTCCAAGATTTCCTTAGTAAAAGGTGTGGGAAAGTGATCTATTACACATGCATCATTCAAATCCTTATAATCCACACAAATTCTTATTCTTCCATCCTTCTTTGTACTGATCACCATAGGGAAAACCCATTCGACTCTTGATGGGCTCAATTATCCTAGAATCCAGCATCTTATCTATTTCTTCCTTCACCTTGGAGCACAAGTTGGATTCATCATGTAAGGTCTCTTCCTAACTAGGCACACTCCTTCCTTCACCTTGATTCTAATCTCACGCAAAGATTAATGCACCCGTTTGACTCATGATAACCCTTAGGAGAGAAGTCATGGAAGCCACGCAACAACTCAATTATTTTACAAACCTTTGAGTAAGACCAATAATCACGAATGATGGCCTTCTTAGGTTTAACATCTCTCCCAATGTTTTCCTTCTTCATCTACATAGGCTCATGATACGTGTGTTCCTTCTTATCTACACTATCTAAGACCTCGTGTGTACCCTCTGTATGCTCAACATCTAGATTCTCCACTTCTTCATCATCAATTACGTAGACCATTTTACCCTCTTCTCATTCTAGGTGGGTGCACCCAAATTGTTTTACATCAATCTCTTATTCTTCAAATCACACCTCTAGGTCTAACTCACCTAGTAACTCCTGAATAAGTTCCCAGTCTTTAAACTATCTCCCATAGTCAAGTGCTTCATAACATGTAACACTTCATTCACTAGAGGTTTAGTGGAAAAATAGTCAAAGGTCTAAATCATACCTGCAGTCAGTTCCTGCCAGTTCCTTATTTCTCTATTCAACTTGGCATAGACATACCATACATGCACACATCCTTACAAGGTGTAGTAGAACCGATGCACCCATAGAAAATGTGGTAAGTCCTCCTACCCCTCTCTCTAGAGTCTCTCACAGTATTGAACATGGGGTTGAGCATCCGTCCCATGAAATTCACATATCTTGGTAGGTGAATTTCTCAAGAGAAATCTTATAGAGAAGGTGATTCTCACTTCTCACCACTCCAAAATATTATCCCTATGAACCATCCACCAATGTGCCATTTTACCACACAGTATAAATTATCACATTCCTTCTTTCCACTTAATCTATCCACTGAGCTTCCATAACACATAGGAACACTTCAGGATTTCCTTCACCAGTGTACCTTGGTACCTGGTTACTTCCCAAATTCCTAACATAGTGTGGCATCATTAAGAGTGTAACTACACTTCTCACCTCACGCCCAACCATTTCATAAGTTCCATATACCTAGTTGTCACATGTAACACTTGTAGTGTCGCTCATAGACTGTGCATCATCCCATTGGAGAAATCCTTCCTTTAATGGCTCAAGGACTTCTGGATCTCTAATGGTGTGCACATAAATTCTGTTCAAATCCTCTTCACTTAGTGGTTCTACATAAGGTGTAGCTTTCTCATTTGTCAAAGGAATGATGACGCACTCTTCCTTGTTCTCAAAACATATATATCCTTTATTGAATCGTATATAAGAGTTGTTTGCATAAAACCAAGGGCACCCAAGTAATGCTAGAAAATTATCTACCTCTGCAAGCGATGAGACATCAAAGTCCCTAGTAAAATTGGCCCTCAATATAGTAATAATAGCATCTTTCAAAACTCTAATGGGCATGGCCTTAGTCCTGTTTTCCATAAACAACACATTTGAAGATGGTTGTAATGGTGGTCTCCCCATCTAAATCCACACGTCCAAAGTGAGTACATTCACTTCTGCACCTGTATCAATCAAAATATTACTCAATAGCCATCCATCAACAATAGCATTCAGAGTAATCTCCTTGTCATAATCTAGACTATGAGGAGGTAGGTTAGCATGTAAAATCTATCTTTCACACTCAACTCCGATTACAAAATCTTTCCCTTAACCATTCTCCCAATAAAGGAATGATGTTCTCTTGTCATACCTTCTCAAAAACCTCCTTTCAATTATTAACATTCTTCCAAGGAAGGCTGCGGTGCCCACTTCCCTTTGACATTTTTAGACATTGATCTTGATATTGTTGATCATATTATGGACACTATTATGTTTTGTTTTAGTATGATGGTTAGATGTTAGATCATGGATTATTATTGATCTAGATTCAGTTAGTATGCATGATGGTTACTAGAGACATTTTGATATGTGGATGATGATAGACTGTTGACATGGACATATTATAGATGTTGATTTGGACTTGTGACATTTGATATTTTGAGTAGACCTAGTATGGAATAGTATAGATGATGATATAGTTGATTTGTGAATAAAAAAATTCCGTTGTTTCTAAAGTCTTAAAACAACATTTCAAGATCATCTAAACACATGAATCACAACAATATCAAGAATTCAACATTACCATTTTTAATTCACAAATCAACTATATCATAATCTATACTATTCCATACTAGGTCTACTCAAAATATCAAATGTCACAAGTCCAAATCAATATCTATAATATGTCCATGTCAATAGTCTATCATCATCCACATATCAAAATGTCTCTAGTAACCATCATGCATACTAATTGAATCTAGATCAATAATAATCCATGATCTAACATCTAACATCTAACCATCATACTAAAGCAAAACATAATAGTGTCCATAATATGATCAACAACATCAAGATCAGTGTCTAAAAATGTCAAAGGGAAGTGGGCACTACATCCCCCTCCCCTTAGACTCAAATTCCTCTTGGAAGTCACTGGAACAAATGTGGAAACTACACTCGTAATAATGTGGCATCCTCCCAAGTGGCTGTAGTCTCATCATATTTGTCCCACTACACTCAAACCTGATCAATCTCTCTACCTCAAAGGCCCAGGGTCCTGAGATCTATGATCTGAGATGAGCTCCACTGTCACCTGCCCCTAATCCTACACCTGCAATGATGTCCAATCCAACACATGAGAAGGATCTGCAATGTACCTCCTAAGGATAGAAACATGAAACACATCATGTATGTGAGACAAGTGGCAATGCTAGATGGTAGGCCAAAGGGCCAATACGATCTAAGATCTCAAAAGGACCAATGAATCTAGGAGCTAACTTAGAAACTTTTCCATAATGGATAGGGTTATTATGTGTCCTGACACAAAGGAACACCTTCATGCCCACATCAAAACTACGATCAATCCTATGCTGATCTGCATACTTCTTCTACCTATCATGTGCCTCCTGCAATCTTTGCCTAATCAACACTACCTACTACTCCATGTCCTACAAAAGAGATGGTCCAAGAGATACTCTATCCTCTAACCTATCCCAGCTAAGGGGTGTCCTATACTCTCTACCATACAAAGCTTTGAAAAGGAGCCATGCCTATAGAACTCTAAAAACTATTATTGTAGGCAAAATCTACTAAGTACAGGTACTCCTCCCACTTAGACTACTGATCCATCACATACATCTTGAGCATATCCTCTAAAATCTGATTTACTTGCTCAGTCTGTCCATCTATCTCAGGGTGATATGTTGTGCTGAAGTTAATCCTTGTCCCAAGGACATACTGCATGGTAGTCTAGAAATGAGAAGTGTACAAAGGATCACGGTCACAAATGATCTTTCATGAAATCCCGTGCAACCTGATGATCTCATATAAATATACTCGTGCCACTGCTTTCTAGCTGTATAAGTGGTCTTCACCAGAGAAAAGTGAGCCACTTTTGTCAATTTATCAACCGTGACCATAATGGCATCATGGTGATATCTTGACATAGGTAGCCCAACAATGAAATCCATGGAAATGGTGTCCCACTTCCATTCCGGTATGACATGAGGATAAAGAAGACCTGCTAGATGCTTGATGCTTGGCCTTAACCCTCTGGCACTCTAAACACCATGACACAAACTAAGCCACGTCTCGATGAATTCCTCTCTAGTGGTATAACTGTCTCAAGGTAGCATGCATCTTCTTCACCCTGGGATGGGTTGAATAGGGTGCACGATGTGCCTCTACCAAGATGTCTGCCTCAAGCCTCCATCTCTAGGAACATATATCCTACCTCTATGCCTGAGAATACCATCTACCTCTAAGGAAAAACCATCAAACTTCCCCTCAAGGGGTCTCTGTGACTCAATCTCTGCTCATACTACCATGTAGAAGCTGTCAAGAGGAAGCTGCTGAAGAATCCTGCTTCGTAAATATGTGCTCACTAAGGTGGCCATAGCCACGTGTCTCCATCTTATAAGAGCGTCTGCTACTACATTCTCTTTCCCCTTCACATGCTCTATCTCTATGTCATACTCATAAAGAAACTCCATCCAACATTGTTGACGAGTGTTTAGATTGGGCTGCGTGAAGAGGTGGCGAAGACTCAAATGATCTAGTCTTGAGTGTGAATCTCCATCCAAGAAGAAAATTCCTCCATCTAACCAAAGCATGCACAACTACCATAAGCTCAAGATCATGGGTAGGATAATTAAGCTCGTGATCCTTGAGTTTGCGAGGCTCAAAAGCTACTACCCTGTCATCCTATATCAACACACCTCCAAGCCCTGCTAATGAAGCATCTATGTAAACAAGAACTCACCCTATGGATCCGAAACTGTAAGAATGGGTGCTGTAGTGAGGCACTCCTTTAGTTTCTGAAGGCCTTCTCACATCTGTCTAGACCAAACAAACTTCTTCCCTTTCCTCTGAAGGGAAGTGATAGGGTGCGTAATCTAAGAGAAGTCCTGAACAAATCTCTGGTAATATCCTGCTAATCCCATGAAGCTGCACACCTCGGTCACTATAGTGGGTGCTAGCTAATCCATAATGGCTCTAATATTGGAAGGATCGACTGTGATACCTTCCCCAGAAATAATATGACCCAAATATTACACCTTTGACTGAAATAAAGCACACTTCTCCAAGTTCTCATAAAGCTACTACTCACAAAGACAACTGGAGTACACATCAAAGGTGCCCCTCGTGATCCTCACATGTACGTGAGTATATAAAAATGTCATCTAGTAAGATGAGCATGAAGCAATCTAAAAAGGCCCTCAATACCCCATTCATCAAACTCATAAACATTGCATGCGCATTACAACCCAAAAGGAATCACTTTGTGAACTCATAGTGCCCATATCTCATGCGGAATATGATATTATGAATGTCCACCTCCAAAATCCTCAACTAATGGTAGCTTGACTTGAGATCAATCTTAGAGAACACTGTGGCTCCCTTCATCTGATCAAACAAGTCATCAATATGAGGAAGAGGATAACGATTCTTGATCGTTACCTTGTTCAACTGGTGGTAATCAATACACAACCGTAATGATCCATCCTTCTTCTTCATGAAGATCACTGGTGCACCCCAAGGGGATACACTAGGATGGATAAGGCCCTTCTCTAAAAGGCCCTCAAGCTATAACTTGAGCTCATAGAGCTCCAAGGTGGTCATCCGATAAGGTTCCCGTGAGATAGGCTCTACTCTAAGAACTAGATCTATATGAAAATCAATCTCACGTGGGGGTGGCATCCCTATTAACTCCCCTAGAAAGACATAAAAAAACTCTCTCAAGATGGGATGATCATCTAGCGATGGTCCACTAGACCCATCCTTTGATCATCACACGACAAAACAACATACATTTGACAACCTTATCAAACACACCACTTAAGATGCATAGTGGAAATGGTGCGAATGGAAACGGGTCTCGACCCCGAGATCACCGACTCAACTCCTAAATCATTTGCACAAGCTATAGTCTTGTGGTAACAATCTATCCTGGCCCTATGTGCAGATAGCCAATCCATACCTAAGATGACTCCATATGAGCCCAAAGGAAGGATACGAGAGATCGAGGTGGTGGTGAAAGGTCTCAAATCCACAACACACTCCTTAACTAAGGATTCCATGGAGATCTTGGCTCCAAAAGCTAGCTCAACATCCCATCTAAGACCCTACCTACTGCGCCACCACTGCGCATCGCTCTACTAAATATGGTGCAATGAAAGAATCAAAGAACCAAAATCAAACAATACGAGAGGTGGGAATACCACCAATGCTACCTATGGTCTCAATAACTATAACACCCTTGACAGTTGTTATTTTCCTCCTTTACATTTCAAGTGTTGACATGTGATTTTCCTTATAAAGATGTGTTCTTTTGAATTTTGGAGATCATGCTTGATATGGATAAATCATCTTCTGTTCTTAAGATCCTTTGACTTGAATTGGAATGGCTTCCTTAAATCCATTTTTCATTTCTTATAGGTGGGTTACAATCTGGTTTAAGAATTGTAAACTTTTCTACTAATCTGACTCATCCTTGGATCAATTTCAGTGATCCAAGGAATGTTTTAAAATCTGCTCTATAGGATGAATGGTAAATTGACATTCCAGGAATTGATAGACATATGACTGAACTTTGTGGATACTAGTTCTTTGATTGTTGTATGAACGTGTTCTATTCAATGGTATGTCATGCTTGGATCTTTTCAGTTTGATTGTACCAGGACAATGTTGACGCAAACTAATCAGTAGTTGTTCATGGCATAGGAAAGATCCAGAATCCTAAGATAGGTAAAAATAATTACTACCTAAACTATGTTACGTAACAGAATTCCTATTTTAACCTAAAGCTTCCTATTCTACTTTGATTTGGTTGATTGGCATCCTAACCTAATACTACCAGGTTATATTATGATCTAACCTAATGCCTAAAACTATAGTGTTGTAAATTAATCTAACCTAAGTGAAAACTACCTTAGGCTATGTGCTAAGACCTATTGTGGTAATTGTTGTTTGGGTTATAACCTAAGGTATATATATACTACAAATTACCTAAGGTCTAACCTAAACAATATGATCTACCCTAAACTAATGGGTTTGAATGGGGAATTAGGTGGTCACATACATGGTAGGCGACGGTTCCAAGGCATTAAAAATGTTGATAAGGTTTTAATTGCTTGGAGGTACTGCCAGCTTTGGCAGGGGTTAGTGAACTTGGTGGAGGCTTAGGTGGAGGCTCCACTAAAATGGAATTCTTTGTTAAATTTGATTTGGCAATAACTAAACATGAGAGGTGGTGGCAAAGGAGGATAGGCGGGAAAATAGGAGTTAAGGGAATTAATTGTTTTTGGTTTTCATGCTCAAACTTGCCTTGGAAGGCATGCAAATGGTTGGGTATGTGGTTGTTTCACTTTGCATGGTTCACGATTTTCACTCTGCATGCTCACTGGTTTTTCGAACCAGCAGATAGAACTACACTTGATGGCTATTTTTGAGGTTTTAAACCTATTTTCAGTTTGTGGAATATATAGGAAGCATGATGGAAAAAGAACATGGTTATTTGATTTTTCGTGGAGAAAAGGAGAAGTTTTGAGCTCAGCTGGAGATTCTTTTCAAGTTCACAGAAGCGCTATCAGGCATGATAGGCTCTAAACTTTAACATCTCTTGCTTTCCTATAAATGTCTCATTAAAATGATTCTGCTCTATGAGATTTTGGATTCCTTATTTTATCTGATTTATCGGCTTGTAGGGTTTATTAAATCTGTGGTTTTGGTTTTGAATTCCATGGTAAATAGAGTTCTATTTAGAAACTTACCTTGTACAGTTCTTAAAAATAAGAATGCATGCAAAATGTATCTCTGTAACTTGGCTTTTTCATTTTAGGATGGGAAATTGAAGTATTCTGTTTAGATAAATCTTCGTTGCTATTTGGATGTGGTTCAGAGTTTTGAGATCTTTGGGTTCTATCTAAACTAGCTGGAATTTGTGTTTTGTTGATCATGAGCTTGAGCTGAACTTGTGTATTAATGGATCTTGTATTCGAGCTCGTTTTAGATTTGGAACTTGGTTCTGGTTTTAGTGAGAACTGTTGATTTAGGTTCTTGTTGTACTAAACCATGTTGGAATTTTGTATATCTCTGGACTATTTTCGAAGCACGTATAAAGCTCGGTGCTTATATCTTAGTTCCATTGAGAGATAATATGGGACTCTGTAACCATGCTTTACATTCTTTTGAAATTTGAAATAGTTTTGTAGATTAGTAACTACAAAGCACTCGTATTTGTTACTTGTGTGGACTTTGTACTCTATGGGAATTCCTAGTCCTACTTGAGCTAGTATTTGGACTTCGTGTTTTCATATAAAACTGTGTAGGAGCTTCTTGTTGTTCTGAACTAGAGTTTGGAGACCTAGGTAGCTCCGAACTATTGTTAGAAGTTTGTATTTGATTATGAGCACGTAATTTAATACTCACGTTTCCTGAAATTGTTGTTAGAAATTTTGTTCTTAAGGATCATGATTTTTATACTTGTAATGACCTGGACTATTGTTGAAGTCCGTAAATGGCTTAGAGCTGTGTTTTTCTCTAGTGATCATTTTCACTTTGTTAATACAAGATTGTAATGTACATGACACTCATGTTTTGTTATTTATGTGGACTCTGAACTTTGTGGGAAACCTTAGTTCCATTGAGTTAGTCTTTGGACTTCGCATTTGATTTGAACTCATGTAGGAGTCACTTGTTGTGTTGAACCCATGTTTGTATTTTGGAAAAATCAGGGCTTTGATGATGCCATTTATGGCTCTGTACCTGTGTTTTATGTAGAGGAATTTCATACTGTTAATGGAAGTTGTATTTTCTTTGCATTCGTATTTGTGTATTGTATAGTTCTGAACTTTGTTAGGACTTGTGCCGACTACTGTGGAACTTTGGAGTTGTGTTCTACTTGTTATTAACATTTAAAAATTTACAACTCTTTTGTCAAGTTTTTGCTCAAGGTAAAATTGGGAGAACAATTGGATGAGTCATTGGGAAAATTGGGAGAACAATTAGATGAGTCATTGGGAACAATTGGAGTTATCTCTTGCACTCTATTCTTTCTTGGATTAAATGAAATTTTTCGATGAATATCTTAAATAAGGTAATTCTCTTTTGAAAGAAATAGTTAACTCACGTTTTGAATTTGTTCTATTCATGGATGTGTAGTGTTTGAGCATAGTTGTAATGGTTCTTCTTCTTCCTTGTCTAGAAGATGGATGAGTTAACCTAATCTGAACCATGCTTTAAACTTTCCTTTTATCTTGAAGCAAAGTTAAATGTTGTTTTATTTTAAGAAAGTTTGGGAACAATGAGATGTTATGACATATTGTTTTCCTAAGGATAATTGATTGAATCAATTAGACTCTATTTTATAAAGCTGATATGGTGGAATATATTCTATCCTTTCTTGGAAGTGAAATCAATTAGTTAAAGTGTACTTCTTTTCTGATTGCTTTTTGAGATTTTAATTTGATGTAATAATTGTCTCATTAAAGCAGAATTGTTTTAATGGAACAATTATTGGAATGCACTTCTTTTTAAGGCTTAGTGCTTATCATGCTCAGTTCATTGAACTGACCCGTGTTAGCAATTTTTGCAGATGGACTTCGTAAGTGATAAAGAAGGCAAAACTTACATGATACATTGGCTGATTTAAGTCTATTTCTTGTGATGAACTCTGATTTGTTCTTGAGACTGTATTGGAAAAGAAAAGTAGTATTCTTTTATAATTAATACAGTTGTTATGCAGTTTACCTGAATGCATAAGTTTTGTAAATGTAATGGTTATAAAGATAAATTGAAAGGTGGGAGATTACCAGTATTGGTTGTGTAAATTACTTTGCATTTGTATGAAAAGATGGGTTCCATCTTGTTGTCAATCTTCATATTATTTATATGTTAAATGGTTAAATTTTAATAAGATTGGATCAAGGGATTAAGTTCAATCTCCCTACTTATGATACAACTTGTAAAGTTGTAGAATGTGATTTTCGTTATATAAACTATAAATCATAGTAATGCAAAGTAGGATGAACATACATTATAAAAAAGTGATCAAGGGGTAGAATAAACCCTAACGCTATACATATAATGAAAGACTCTTCATCTTTCATAACTATTCATAAATCATATAGATTTGATAACATGACTTCAATTTATCAGACTTCATTTGTTATGAAGTCTAATTTATTTTGGATATCTTTTGGCGCTGAACTTTCTAAAAAGTTAATGTACTTTTTACATATGAAATATTATAACACTTTGTGTAGTTATGCTTAACTGACAGTTTAACTATGTATTCGAAAAGTAAAAGCGGAAATGAATATAACAAAGTTCTTAAAGGGATAAATGAATCAATTTAGAAAAGAACTTATGGAATGTTGGATTAGGGATTAGGTAGGTGGCTGAAATTTGTTTAAATAATCCAAATTAATTAAACAATTAATAAATTCCTTGGGTATGTACATCTCGATGAGGTTGTTCTGTAGGATGCTGGCACACGCCAACTATAGGGTTGTACCTTTGAGAAGATTAGGATCTTCTCGAGGATACAACGATGCAGTTGACATGTGGCAATACCCTTCACATTGATCATCTAGATCTACACACATTGGACTTGATCTTAGTTTATCTCTAGATCTGGATAGTAGCATGGTTAAGATATGGAGTAGCCCTCTAAAACTCGGGGTACCTTGGCACACGGGGTTGACTTAGGTGGGGTGGAACCCTTTTTTTGTTTTGGGTTTTGGCCCTTGGGAAAATTTCTAACATTCCTCCCATGGCCCACAACTCCACCTTCTCCCTCGGCCTTTCCTTCTCCCATGGGTGTGTCGATTGTGCGTCCCCTTCTTCCTCTTGGTATCCCATTGGTGTAGCACGCCAAAATACCCTGCCACTCCACAAAACTCCTCACCCCTTCTTTGCCATGTGTCGGGGCTTGATACGTGTCCACCGGTGACTGCGGGGGCATGTAATGCTTTGTGACTTTGAGACATGTGATGGGAAAATTTCCTATGTCACCACGCGACCTTCCAATCCACCCAAAGCACATCCCCCTCCTCTTGACATGTGTCCCCTAAGGGAAATTTTGACCTTAGAACTCCACCCTCTCATATCTTGAGTTCTGTAAGGAGTTAGGAAGACTTCCTTATATCACCGAAAAGGTGAGAAAATTTCCTATCCATTGGGAATGTTTAGGGAATTTTTGGAAGTGTTAGGTAAGAGAAAAATCTAGTTGAAACTCTGATCCTGTTAGAGATTAGGCATCGGGGTAAATTACTCCCTAAACCTGACTAAAACATGTAACCCTAAAATTGGAACCTTGCAAACTTTTTATAAGTTAATAAAGGAAACTTGTGTTTTAGTAAATAGGATTTGTTATGGAACCTACCAGTGGAAAATTGTTGTCTTGCAACTTGGTTGTAGATACTTATAGTAAGAAAAATTATTCCATAATTTTTTTAGTTAACCCTAGGTAATTTCTTGGGTCTCAAGTGGTTGTTTAAACAGGCACTACAGAAGCTCAACATTTTTTTCTCTTCCATCTTCTACAACTACTATTTCAAACATTATATCTCACCCTACAAACTTATAATAACTTTCATGGTCTCCTGATAAACTTCCTTCTGATGACTAGGGTCGATATACTTTTCTTGTAATACCTCTTCCTTTGTAATAATTGGATTTTTCTTTGGAACTTCCATGGTGCACATCCTCTGCATGTGTAGTGATCTTCACATGCACCAACTTAAGATCAGGTGCTAACTCTAGCATCAACAATTCTTCCACAACACATTGCACTCTAACCATCCCCATTCCCTTATCTTGTTTTTGTTTCTTACTCAAGTGTTCATACAAGTCCGATAATTATTCATAGTTATGGTTCTTTCCATAGAAAGAAAAATAATATTTTGAGGGCATTTGCACTTGTAGTGATCAGGGGATCTACATGTATAACATGTTCCATAAGGAAATTCACTTATTCCATTGCCACAACCTCATCCTATGAATCCTCCATGGTAACCTTGACCTCTACCTTGGCATCCATCAAAGTGCCCTTCATTGTGATTATGCTCATGATGCCCACCTCATTCCTTATAATTATTCACAACATTGGTGTGACATACACCGGTATCAATGACATCATGAATCGAATCAATTAACATGTAATTCTCAGTATTATGATTGGTAGAACTTTAAATCTTGCAGTAACAAGACATGTTCTTTCTTATCGTGTGTTGTAATAATGGACACCTAATTGAATAATGATCCAAGTGACAGATCTTACAATCCAACAATATGGTGTGCACCAATTTATGGGGAAAAATATCCTTAGTATGTCCTTATACTTCACAATCTATGCACCAAATTCCACTACGTGTCTCATGTGCTAAATTAGTTGATAATTTCTCTAACTATTTTGCCATCACTATAATATGAGCTTCCAAGAATGGGATAACTCCTGTGTCTACACTCCCAACTACCTCAACATGCAAAGCTACCTCAAGTGCCTCACGCAGATCTATATAAGTCTTGTGTTTGAGAACCATTCTAAAAGGTGTGATCAGTCCTCCAACGAACCATTGAGCATGTTGAATCGGATGTATGTCATAAGATAACTTTGATAAAAGGGTTTTGAACCATGCATCATACTTTTGAACGCTCTCACCCATACCCTTCTCAATATCCTTCGGTGCGTTGATGCTCTTCTACTCAAAATCAGGTATATGGAACTCTGCTAAGAAATCATCACGTATTGTGGTATAGTCCACACAAGTCTCGTTCATGTCATATTTTCTGTATCAAATATGTGCATGACCTTGCAAATTAGTTAAAAAATGAATTTCCTTATGATATAGAGCTTTAATCCCCTTTGCACTCTGTAGCATCTCACACATATGCATGTGCTTAGCTACATCTTTTATGCCTCCATATTCTAGGAGACGAAGAGACATATCCATAATGATTTGTTGGGGCTAGTGCGGACTGTGCCCACCAAATATAAAACCTCTATTACATCTTGTGTTTCCTCCACCCCCAAAACCACAAAATCCACTAGATCCCAAGCCACCTGATCCTCATTATCCCCCTCTTGTATAAGGAAAAGGACCAAAGGATGCACTACCTTGTGTTCCAACAATTGTGCTAAACTAAACTCATAAAGTCTACGAAGTTATGCAGCTTCCAAACGTGACATGCACGTTTTGTGTTGATGACATGCTAGAGAACATACCTCCAATTTCTCTTTGATGCATAAGCCACCAACCACTCATAAATATCTATAGGTAAGATGGAAAAGAACATCTAATAGAGCTAGTGATATATATTCTTCTCAACCCACACACATGTATTAAATTCAGGTCCAATTTTAAATCTATAGGCATACTCTTCCTCCAATTTTTCTTACCACTCTTTAATAATGGCCAAAGTCAAATGGTATGTCTTCATCATGCAACATCCTGAAAAGCAACTGAAAAATAGATCATGTCAATGGAACCAAGATGTATCCTAGTTTTACCCACAACAACCAAAGGTGCATTGGCGCATCACTCAATCTGAATTAAGCACTCACCTAAAGCACGCAAGGGTACTAGGACCCTTTTTATGGCAGATTTCTTAAGAAGTAAGCATGGTCATACAAATATTATAGATCCACAATAGATAATTAAGTATATTGCAGTGCATAAACTAGATCTAGATCTCAATCATAAACAAGATTAACTCATACTAGAATCAAGATTAACTTTACCATGCATGAACTAGTAACAGATGTGTCAAAAATTAATATCTAACCACAAATATCCATTATATTAATTGTTATAAAATATAGAAGCTTCATACATACATACTATTGTCATCATAAGTCATGCATTCTCACAAACTCGTAGAATAAAACTAATACAACATGGGATCCCTAAACCTGTGCAAATCAATACATATTTATATGTAGTGGGGGATTTCCCTTAACTACCCATGCACCTTCAAAAATAGGCTACATGTTAAGAATAGCCATGCACCCTTACATGATAAATACAAAAGCATGCAAGCTTGCTAACAATAGATAATCTATTAATACAATTGTAATCTAATCCTATTATTAGCCAAAACTATGCATGGCACTTGATCTCCCACTTGTCTAAAATAGCCTTTACGTGCTCTTCAAGTCTCCATAAAAATGTTCTCTTCACTCTATGTCTATAAGTAGCCTTATTCTAGGAAATGGCTAAGTCCAAAACCCTTGCTTTCCTAGGCTAACCCAGTTTCGCTATATTTCCATGCGCACCTACGTTCCATGTGTTTACGCACCCAATCCTTATGTACCTTTCATACTTAGGCCATATTTCATCATATGAACATTTTTCATTCATTGCGTTGACCCAATATTGATCCTTACTTTCTTCTGCAACACTTTTGGGTTCTATCATGGATGGGAGTACTATATCTTCATAGTTTTGTTTCTCTCTTAATCTTCTTCTTTTTAGAATGCCTTCTTTGTTTCTAATTATATAATTCAATGTATGATCTCTTTTGAATTTTCTAAAGGGTGCCTTAGTGTTTGGTCTTTCTTCCTATGCATCTGTTTCTTCTCTGGATTTGTCCATATCTTCGTCATCTTCTTGTTATTCATGATTGTCCATATGTTGAGTGCTAGATTTCGAGATTCATCCACCTTCACATTTGTGCTTTCAACATTTTTTTGCAACCTCGATTGTAGCACATGTAAGCCATGCTAAGCTGCTAAGTATCTAAGGAATATACCTTCATCACACCTAGAGTCGAATTTTCCTAAGTTGTCTTCATCTCTTTTGATGTAGCATTTTCTTCCAAAACTCTTATATGTTTTACGTTTGTAGGCTTTTTCTTCCATGGTTAATGAGTTGTCTTGTCACTATTTACTCTTGATTGATCTCTATTTAAAATGTACACCGTAGTGTATACCACTTCACTCTAATATTTTTCTACTAATTTGGATTCATCCATCATTGTTCTTGCCATTTCTTGCATAGTCATGTTCTTCCTTTCAACTCCATTTTGCTGAGGTGTTCTGATGGCTAAGAATTGTATTCTAATTCCATTTTCTTCAAAAATTCATCAAACTCATTAGACCAAAATTCTCCGCCTCTATCTAATCTTAAGCATTTTATTTTTTTCTTCTTCTCATTCTCCACCAGTACCATGAATTTCTTAGGGAAAAAGAAACCTAACTACAACAAGACAATGTGCATACGCACTTAGAGGAACTGAAATCTAGGCTAATATTTACAAGGGTAAACCTTTTTGTTTTTAGTAGCAATGTTTAAGATAGATTCCATTAACTGCAATCAGGAGTTCTTCTCCATCCAATGCATACAATTGGAAGGCATTACCACTTTTATATCTCGTGACCATGTAGGGGCCACTCCAAATGGCATCAAACTTGGAATGCCTTCCGTGTTTCACCCGATCGCATCCCATTTCGAACTAGGTCCCCCTTACGGAAGGTCCTTGCTCCTGCCTTCTTGTCAAACCATCTTTTACTAAGATCTGATCCTTTCAATCATCGAACTGCATGTTTTCTTATTTCTTCCAATTCCATCAACTTTGCGTGCACTGGCCTCCATTGGTTTGAACTCGGACAACCGCAATCGCTTTCATAAGCTCCAATGCTGGAAATTCTAATGATATAGGCAATACTGCCTCTTTCCCATAGACCAATTTGTAGGGAGAACTACCTGTAGACCTCTTTGGTGTTATCCTGTCAGCCCATAATGCTGATTTTAGCTTGGTATGCCATGTCCTTTGGTTTTCATCTAGAGTTCTTCTGATGATCCTTAGCAACTTTTTATTCATGGACTCTGCCTGTCCATTACCCTGTGGGTAATAATTTGAAGAGGTGCTTTAATAGATTCCATTCTTGACAGCCCATTCTGTAATCTTGGAACCTATGAATGCTAATGCATTATCTGATATGATAGTGGCTGGCACACCAAACCTGGTCACTATTTCTTCATAAAAGTCTAGTATGTTAGACTCACTTGCCTCTTTGAGTGCCACTGCTTCGGTCCACTTGGTGAAATAATCCATTGCTGTAAGTATCCACTTGTGGCCTTGACTTAAATTGGGATTGATAACCCCAATGAAGTCCAATCCCCATTGCATAAATGGTTGTTCAACCAAAATTAGACAAAGGGGCAAAGCTTCTGCTAACCTCTCTTTCCCTGTGAAGAATGCACATCTCTTGCACTTTCTTATCCATTTATAACATCCACTTTGAACACTATGGGCCAATAATACCCTGCCTTCATTATCTTGAGAGAGTCATGTTACTCATGGGGCGAAATGTCCTCCAGAATCTCCATCGTGAAAATCTCGTAACACCCTCTCAATTTGACCTGTCCCAATGCACCTTAGTAGAACTCCATTGATGTCTTTCTTAAACAAAACACCATCAACAAACACATATGGAATGACTTGTAATCTGAAGTACCTCCTCTTTGCTTTGCTCATTTTTGGAGGGCATAGGCCTGTCTGTAGGAAGTGTATCATATTCTGAGTCCAACAGGGAGTGGGCACATCATCATTTTCCTGTTCTTGACCATCCTGTAGTACCAAGACAACCTCCTTTCCATTACCTGCTTCAACTTGCTGACTCAAGGATAGTTGTTCACATAGTCCCTTCCCACGTACTAGTTTGGTGACATTAATCTCTATGTCATATTCCATGACATGGGTTATCCATCCTACACGTTTCTCATTCAGATCCTTGTTTAGAAGGAAGTCCTTGACTCCCGCATGAGAGACCAATAATTGGATCTTGTTGTTTGAGACTAGGTGCCTAAATTTATTTAAACTCCTGATCACTGCAAGTACATGCTTTTTAATGAAAGAGTACCTAGTTTCATATTCCTCCAAGCCTTGACTGAAGAAAGCAACTGGTTGTTCTAATCCTTCTTTGTTTTGTTGTGCCAAGATTGTAGAAATTGTGTCTCCACCACCAAAGGCGTACAACATGAAATCCTTGGAGAAGTTTGGATTGACGAGAGTTGGAGCTTGAGATATAGCCTCTTTTATTGCCTCAAAACTTGCCTTGCCTTCAGATGTCCACTTAAATTCCATGCTCTTTTTTAACATCAGCGTTATTGGCTTTACGAGAGCTACAAAGTTTGGAACAAACCTGCAGACAAAATTGATCCTTCCCAAGAAGCTTTGAAGAGCCTTCTTGTGACTTGGCAATGGCAATGCTCGAATTGCTTCAACTCTTTCTGGGTCAATCGTCAATCCCTCTTTTGAAACAATATGGCCTAGAAGTTTTCCCTCATGAGCCAAGAATATGCATTTTTTGGGATTCAATGATACCCCAAATCTTCTACACCTCTGAAATACCTACCTCAGATGAAAGAGGTGATCCACTGCATTTTTGGAGAATACAGTGATGTCATCAAGATATATCAGAACTATTTTATTGATCAACCCTTTGAATGCCATATCCATTTCCCTTTAGAAAGTGGCTCCAACATTTGATAGGCCAAATGGCATCTTCTTGTAGGCATATGTGCCCCATTTTGTAGTGAAGGCCGTCTTGAATTGGTCTTCCTCCTTCACCATAATTTGATTGTAGCCTGAGTAGCCATCAAGTAGTGAAAACCTCTCGGAGCCAGCCACAACTTGCAAGATTTTCTCCATGGAAGGGAGTGGGTAATGGTCCTTGAGAGAGGCTCTATTCAAGTCTCTGAAGTCAACACACAATCTGATCTCCCCACTCTTCTTTCTGACTGGAACTAAGTTGGCAACCCAACTAGAATGCTTGATTGGGAATATGATCCTTGACTCAATCAGCTTGTCCAATTCTTTTCTCATGAGAGGCTCCATGTGTGGGTTGACTGGTCTTTGTTTCTGCCTGACAGGCTTAGTATTCAGATCCAATTCAATGGTATGCTGAGCTAAGTTGGGATTGAAACCTTTCAAGTCTTCATAGCTCCAAGCAAACACATCAGGGAACTCTTGGCACAGCTGTATGAACTCATACCTTTCTTGTTCAGTTGTCATCTTTCCAATTTGCAATGGTTTGTTCTCTTCCACCAAGATGGATACTGAATCCTCTCTCTTGACCTGAATGTTTGCTTTCTCCTTCCTAAACTGATCATTGGGATTAAAAATGGACTCCAAAGGGATAAGTCCCTTAGGCAGCTTGTTAGTTCTTAGTGTACCACCTCATCACCATACTTGGTGTTCCAACGTTTCTTGATTCTTGGTGAGAACTCAGCTTCTTCTTCGCAAGAAATGGATGATTTGCTAGTCATTTTCAAACACTTGCCAACTGAAATTGTTATCCGGCACTTTGAAGGCCTCACAATCACATGGATGTTTAGGCATGTACCTTGTCTTGTTGAATACTTTCCACAATGTCAAAGGCTTCCCCTATTGCTGCAAGCTTTGTCAGCCAACACTTCGATTCTCTTTCTAGGAATGGATTTGATGCCAAAACCCTCAAAATCTTCCATGAGGTCCCACACCTGTTCTTGTAGCACTTGAGTAGATCATTCTTAGCAGCATGCTGTCCCTTGACCTGATTTACAATCAATTCACTATCCCCAAAGACTTGCAAGTTCTTTATTTTCTTCTTGATTGCCTAATGCATCCCTTGCACACCAAGGCTTCATATTCAGTAGTGTTATTGGAGCATGTAAACTGAAATCTAAAAGCTGAATAGTACTTTACTCCTTGAGGTGAAAAAATCATGGCTCCACCTCCCGTGCCTTGTCTACTCCTTGATCCATCAAAAATAGCTGCCATACCTCATTTTCATCCTTGTGGTTTGGCTCGATGATGCTAGGAATAGGTTGATTTTCTTCATGTATACAATAGACCCCTAGCTCGATTCTTCTACTTCTTGATAAGGATAAAAAGCATGTATCTTTTTCCCATTCATCAAGTTAGATCCGGGATGCTTCCAACCTTGGTGTCGGCCTTAATCGAGCTTGGGTGATCTTCTTGATCAAATGCTTTGAGCAATTGGCATTAATCTGACTTGGAGTGTAAGGCTCAATATGGAAGTTTACAATAGGTTCTGACCTAATTGTGGATTTGGTCCCATACCTCATTCTAAACAGCATGTGTGACCAATCAGCAGACAAATATCCTCCAATCCTGGTTGTGAAGTCCCTTGACAAGAAAAGGGAAAAGAGTGGTGGAAGGTCTATGACTGATACATCTTGTAAAACAACAACGTTTGGACATGCATGCAAGGTAAGACTCAAGTTTTTAATCACTCCAATTGTTGCTACTACTGTCCCATCTAGCTGCACTACCCCTTTGGATATTGTTTCATACTGGAGCCCTAGCTAATCAGCTATTTGTTTAGGCATCATTGAGCTACTTGCCCCAGAGTCTATCATGCAATTGTGTACTAGATGATTTCCAATGATTAATGAAACATAGAAAGGAGGGGTCTTCAACATGTTACCTTCTTTGTACTCCATGATTTCCCTCGGTGGGCAGCATTTGTGAGCACTTTGTCTTGCATCCGAACTTGCTTGATTCAATGTTGGCCAATCCTTCATGGCGACTTGCAGCAGAGATCTCTTTGGCACAGGATGGATAGGGATTCCCACATTGATATATTGACGTTTGTCTTCTTTAGATCAATGATACTAAATGGTGATGAAGGATCTCTTTGTTGTCCCTTGGTTTGTACATTCACTCCTCGCACGTGGGCAGCAACAATGGTATTTGAGTTGGCCTAGGGGATGTTCTTGGCTGCCCTTGTGCATTTGAAATTGGACCTTGCTTGCCGACCATTTGTGGAACCATGGAAGGTTGTGGATTGGTTGGGGCTAATGGCTGTTCTTCACCCAAATTCTTCCTTTTTGACCTTGTGTTGGCTGCAACACCTTGAGAAACTACCTGGTTCATGCCAAAAAAATCCCATGCTTGCCAATTTACCAATGTGGTGTCATTTGGGGCTCATTTCTGTTGGAATGTTTCTTGTTGTTGGTTGTTTCCTTGACTGCCCTCACCATCCACACCAGTAGTTGTCACCATTAATGCTTGACTCAAGGCACCATTGAAGCACATGGATTGGTTATGAGGCTCATTGCATGGAAAACACCAATCATACTCCTGGGCAATGTTGTTTTGTGTTGGCACCAATGCCTTAGAGGTAGATATGACATTTGGATTATAGGGCTGAAATGGTCTATTGGTAGGAGGCCTTGTTTGATTCATATTTGCAATTGGATTAGGTGGCCTTTGTGGTTGGTATGGCTGCCTGTTAGGATGAGTTTGGGGCTGATAAGAAGGTCTAAAACCTTGGGCCTGCTGCCTTTTGAGAGTAACCAACTCATTGCCTAGGTTTTGCAATTGCTTCATGACTTCTTGAAGCTCATTTGGGGCACTTGGAGATGAAGTGGAAGCTTCATTTGAACTCTAATTTCTAGGAGTGGGAGAAGGAGCCAAATTAGGTTTTCAATTGGTGTTTGGACTCTCTAAACTTGGAAACAGTGGCATGGGAGGTCTAGGGGCAAGTTTGCCAGCTTGGATCAAACAATTTTCAGCCCTAATGGCAATGCTATAAGCCATAGGGATAGTTATGCCTCCCATGGACTGAATCAACATAGAAATATCAGAATTTAGAGCTTTGAGATAGTAGAGAAAAGCACCTTCTGCTTTTGGCTTGACTGCCACTGGAATTCTCTCCCAAGTCTTTTGAAATCGGAAGTTGAAATCGGTCAGCTGCTCATTGGGAGCTCTCTTGATGGTTGTCAGCTGCTCCAAAAGAGACAAGTTGTCTCCCTTTTCTCCAAATTTCTCATGAAGTGCTATACACAGCTGATTCCAATTTGTGATAGAACCATCTCCAAGGATTCTAAACCATTGCAATGCTTTCCCCTTAAATGAAGATGTTAGCAACTTGATGACCACTTGCATCTCATTGATTTATGCATTGCACAAAGGTTAGCAATATCTTTAACATGATCACCAGAGTAGTCGATTTTCTCCAGTGAAGTAGGGAATGTTCTTCAAGGCTGCAATAGGAATTGGATGTTGTGCATTGAGGGCAAGTGGGCTGCTGCCTGTGAAGTTGACATAGGGGTTGTTTTGTGCCATTCTAATTGGTCTTAAAACCCTTGTTGACTGAATGAAAGGCCTACCAGGTGGAGGAGTTGAGAGAGTTCTGTTTGGTGGAGATGGAGACCTTTGAATCCTTCTTCCTCTTTTCCTTCTTCTTGGAGATAATTGTAGGTATTCAAATAGCACTTCTTCTTCTCCAACTCTTGACCTTGTGGTGACTCTTCTCATGAGTTTTCAGGCCTGCACTGCTGAAACCAGTTGATTCTTCCCCTTGGAGTCACCAGATATGCAAATAATAGCTCTTTTCAAGCAAGAAAATTACAGCAGATGCACATCAACTTTGCTGCAATAAAAATGAGACCTCTAAGGTCCCACCGGCGTGCCAAAACTGTTGATGCAAAATCACAGCACCCCTGGATGTTGATCAGATTTCTAGGTTGATCATACTATCATCCAGTGTGATTACATAACATTGAATCCTTTCTCCAAGTGTGGGGCTTGCAAAATGAGAAAGGAATCTCCAGAGAAGGCTGGTTCCTATTCCTCTATTCAGATGCACATGAAAAATGCAGAGGGTTTACTCAAAACCTAATCTAACTTGCCAGGGAGATAGGGTAAGAAGATGCATAAAAATAAACCTAAGCTAATAGAGGTGATGCACCAAGGAATGAAGAACACCTATCTTGCCAATAAACACAGACCATTCAAATGTGATGCAAGATCATGCACAGATAACAAAATTTGCAGTGAAAGACTAGGAGGATGCAAATGAACACAGAGAGGGTTGAGAATCATCCACAGACATGCATTACTTGCTCCAAAGATTGATACAATACACTACAAAATGCCAAGAGGTAGAGTCACATTACAGTTTCAAATGGGAGGTTTGAACTCCACAAATTCGCTTGATAAAGAGAAGAAGGGAGGAGCAAAACAGGAATGTTCGACCCTTAGAAAGAAGCCCCTCTTTACAATATATAAGAAGAATGAGAGAGGGAAGAGAGAGGAAAGTCAGATCTACCCCAACCACTTCTAGGTCGCATTTAGTTTATCTTGTTATGGCGGTGGGTGAGAACCTTGGCAAGAGTGGAGGACAGCGAGCGTAAATGGCGAATCGTACATTGTATTAAAGCTGGTTGTTGAAACGTCACTTCTATCTATTATTAAGTGCCAGAAGTGTTTCTCAATTATCTCTCTCCAAACTGAACCAAAATTCAATATTGACCTTGGAATCATGTAGATAATCTCTCCAGATTTCCATTGATATAAAGAACGTGAAAATCTGAGCTCTGGATCGAAAGTTATGGCGATCTGAAGATTTAGGGCAAAAAATAGGCCAAAACAGATCGACGGGAAAATATTTGAGTTTTTCCCATGCTCGCCACTTGGATGACACATGTCGGACTTTGATTCATCCACGGGTTCATCCTCTAAAAATTCCTTTCGGGCCTTTAAACTTGGACACATGGCACTGTTTTATTGGTTCGGGCCTGAGGAGCGCATTTCTTCCTTCTGACACGTGGCACGTTCTGATTCGTTGGTGGCTCTTTCGACTCTTCACATCCGTCACGTCCCTTTGGCCTGGCTGTCCCAAACTTCCTAGGAAAAATATCTCCGAACCACCCGATTCGGGCCTCCTTGTTCTGTTTGTGGCAAAGACACGTGGCAAGATTTGATTGGATCCTGGCTCTTTCGGCTTTTCGCGCCCGCGTCCGATGTCCCAACTGTCCCTGGATGCTGCGTAGACCACCTAGTGGCTCTTCGGCCGATTCGCACCCCAACATCCCAACTCTTGTCCCAAGTGCTTTGCCTTAGTCAATTTTCTCTATATTTCAGCCTCAAGCCTGGCTCTTTGCAACTTTTTCACATACTTTTAAAACGTTGGGTTTTCTTCTTCGATAGGAGGGTTAGAGAGAAACCGAGGGGACCCCAAAACATGATTTCAGGCCTTGAATCATTCTACTTGCTCGGGACTGACAATCTGATGCATGTTATCAAAATTACCTTTAGGGGGAATTTTGGATAACAAAACCATCAAGGGATAAGTCATTGCAAATAAACTTGCGAATCCCCGCTTCCTACCAATACACTACCTTGCAAACACTTTAATGATGAATCTATAAATAATATGGATCATGAAGACACCCCTGTTAGAATGACCTTGTTATTGGATGATTCTAAATGTAGGTAGGGGGAACCAAAATAGTCATAATACCCCCTTAGGGCACACCTATTTTTTTATCCTTAAACTTGAACTTTGAATCAGTAAGTGCTTGATTTGATCTCACCCTTTATCTTGTGTATACCATAGCTTTTTTTCTCTAACCGATTTCCCATGTAAAAATGTATGCTTGAAATATATAATTGTATTGAATGCAAATGAAAACCTTATGTTTAGGGTGTGAATCCTCTTTTTTGGTCGAGGAACATAATAGTCATGTTGCCCCTAAAAATACCTATGAAAAATTGACCATGAATCGGGCCAATGTTGTAATTTTGATGATAAGTTAATGAAGTGCAAAGAGAAAAAATATCTCTGATGCCCACCACTTTTGTCACCCCATCCCATTTTTCCTTTTGGTGTTCTTTTGTATTTTGCAAGACTAAATTTTTCCTAAGTCTAGAATTGGACACAAAAGGCATCCATACATCCCTTTGGTGTATTTTGGAGAAGGTAAAAAGAATCGGGGCCTTCAAGAAGTGAGAATCAACCATGTGGCTAAAGCATGGCAAGGTAGCCCAAGTGGGTTAAAAATTCAAGATAAAGAAGAAGAGCTCGCAGGCCTCCACATGTTGCCCAGGCGTAGATTCAAAAAAAGAGAGAAAAGGAGAAGCACCAAAGATGTGCAAGGTCTCCACGTGTCATATAAAGAGACTACCACCATTGAAAGGACAAAATAAATAAGAAAAGCACTCAATGTCTGCGTATTTAATGTGATCTTGGGTCCTAAAAATGTGATTGAAGAGTTAACTAAAATCAGGGTTGAGGTTTTGAATTAAGTCATGGAGAAGATGAAGACAAAAAATAGGTGGGTTGACAAAATCATGGACACCATTGATATGAGATTAGAGGAATTGCAGAGTTACAATAAAAGCAACAAGAATAAAAAAAAGGATGGACCAATGTGGGGATAATTTGAATAGGAAAACCTTGATTTTTTAACACCATACATGCCCAGATGATGGAAGATGAAGATGTAGATATGAAGACTGAATATCAGTTTGAAATTTTTCTCTCAAACATGAATGTAATTTGATGTAATACATTAGAATTTCATATGGATTTCATAGAATTGTAAATACATTATCAAACATGTGTATTGATGTAATAGTTTGAGTTTTATATGTTGTAAAAAAATAAAAATGGGGATTCTATAGGGGCCCCTACCCATGAAAGATACATACATTCTCAAAACTAAAAAAACAAAATAAACTAAGAAAAGAAAAACATTTAGTCATCCTCTACTTCTACTTTGAAATCTTCTATAAATGGGGGAATTCTATTTAACAACCTATTCTTCCTCGGTATAAACTCCTTTGAGCCTTGAGCTATTTGAGAAAATACAAATGACCCAACAAAATTTTGAGACATCCCCATCTCCATCAATGATTCAACAATCATCTTGGGGTCATCCATGATATTCCTTAGCTCTATCTTATTTTGATAAGAAGATACACATTCCTGAAGATCTAAACCACATGTATGAAATTTTGTTTTCCCTTTTGACTTGTAAGAAGTAGGTTGATGAAGAATAGGATGAGAAGGAGAATTTAGAGTTACTAGAAGAGAAAGTATTACATCCTCGGGACCTAGTGGAATAAGGGCTTTTGAACTAGACTCACACCTCCATCGCCTTGTGAAAGGTGGACGCTCTCTTGGGAGAGGAACATGCAAAGGCCTTGAAAATTTTTTCTCCATTAAAAGAGCACACTTCATTGAGTGAATAGAAGGTTGGAGAGAAAAATTTCCCTTACCTTCCTTAGTAGTATAAAGTGATGCCTTGGAACATTGAGGAGATGAAGGATCTACTTATTCCTCATCAAAAATGACAATTGGGGGCTGATATCTTGTTTTCCTCTTATTTCTTCTTGTTGATGGAAGTAGTATTGTAGATTATTGAGGTGGTAAAAGTGTCATTGACACTTTTTTAGAGAAATAACCCATCGCTAACACTCTTCCACTTTGTGAGAAATGATAGGCACAATATAAATCAAAGTCTTATCATAAAGCACGTAAGAATCCCAGGGAAATACTTTAAACACAAATCCTTCATTGCATAAAAAGGACATTTATATTCAGCCATCCCATCACAATAGGCCTCCTCTCAATCCATAATTTCTTCAACTCTTCTAGATATTTTTGGTGCTCCCAATGGAAGAGATGATAGTACATTGACTAGAAAGATGAGAAAATAGGATTGATCTTAATCAATCTCAAGAGGAGGGAAATCCTAACCTCTGATATGTCAAAGGCCCTTTGTTATCCCTCAGGTCTATAATTTAAAACAAATCCCTGACAAATGCTTCATCTGGGCCAGTTAGATTGAATATTTTATTTAAATATTCTGAGGATATTTATTTCAAACTAGTTTCCACAACTACTCTTTCCATTACACCAACAAAAAAATCCTCGTAGTAGCTTTTCAAGTCTAAAAATGGAAGGAGGATGCATACCAATGAAGAAGTGAAGCTAAATTTATAATGAAAATGGTACAGATGAGTTAAAATTGAACTGGATGAAATCATTTTCATCAAATGAAGAAGGATTTTTCACTCAGCTCACACGAAGGAAATAAATTTGAGAGAGATTGGCATTATGCAACAAAAGATATCTGGACTGATGTGACATAATTTATGGAAAAGTATTCAGCCCGAATGAAAAGATCATGTGTGTGTTATTCGAGATTGATCCTCAAAGGTTAAAAGTATTTTCATATCACATCAATCCATATGGAGGCACCTAAAAACTATCAAAAGGGTTTATTTTCCCACCAAAAGGAGAAATGATTAAAAAAATGCAAAAAGGAATGACATAACATCCCAATCATATGTAAAATATTTGAAAAATGGGAGTAACTCATAATTCCTCCACCTGAAACATAAGATAACATATTAAATTGTATGTTGTGAAGAAGAATATTATTTGGATATTCATGCTTTTGGGGGAAAATGAAGGGTGAATGAGTGATTGAAAATGTATAAATGTGATGAGAATACTCTCGCATAAATGGGGGTTAAAATTTTCTAAGATTTAGAGAAATAAGGGAGAAAACTAGTTTTTACTTTCTCAAGCCAAACTAATATGAGATACGTGGTGTTATAGTTAATCCTCTCCAAGCTCACGGGTTCCCACCCTCTAAAATTTGAAATCTCTATGTCCTTTGGTGCTTGCTCGATCTTTGGACTCCTCTGGTCCGGATCGGGAGTCCTACCTTGTGGCCTCTCGGGGGCCTATTTCCTCGTCCTCCCCAAGGCATGAATAAATTTTGTGGAAGGGTCCACCTCTGCTCCCTATATAGAGAAGTAGTCACATGTACTTTCTAAAGGGACTCTTTCTCTTCATATCCCCTTTTACATCACTTTGTAAAACTACGCTTCAAGAGACTTGTCTATGGTGGGAAAGCGATGGGTTCCATACCTCATGTTAAAGATATCAAAAAATGGGTACACATGAAATGGAACCCTTGCATGTGCCCTATAGATTTCCACCATGCCAAACATATTCGTCCTCTTTTCTTTCAGCTTTAAAGAATAATTTTCATGCACACTTTGCTTAGTGGTCCATGTTTTTTTGGCATTCGGGGTTTCTACATCTAAAAATGGACTCTTGGCTTTAATACGCTAATCGAAACCATGACTCGGGCTCAAATTGGGGTATGCCTCCCGTGCCTTCCTCTAGAGTTTTGGGATCCAATGGTTATCAAAGGTATTTCTCACTCTATGGGCTCTCTTATAACAATTGATCGTGGCCACAAAAGATAAAACTAGATTTATTAATGTTTGTTTCCGTGTCAATGCTGATGTTAGCTGCCCACTTCCAAAATCGATTGATCTCCTCTCATATTTTAGAGTTTGAAAACAACCCATTGACTATGAATATGTTCCATAAGCATGTTCCATTTGTAAAATTATTGGCCATAAAGCACCTGGTTGTCCCACTAAGCCACAACATAAACCAAAAATCCCTAAAGCTTCCCCTAAGAAAAAAGGGAAATATGTACCAAAATTGATCCCTGAAGAGGGTCATGTCATCCCTAAATATAATCCTTTTTCTCTCCTTGAGGAATGATAAATCATTCTTTATGTTCGATGGAGGCTCCACTTACCCCCTAGCTCCCTTCTTCCTTGGTTGTCCTTCCCATAGAGGTTCCATGTGTTTCCCCCCTTCCCTCATCTTCGGTTGTTTTCCCTTCTGTTTCCTCCCTTGTTCCCCTTCCTCTTTCTTCTTCTGTGGTGGCTACGAAGATCCCATTTTATTCTGCCTCCCCTCCTCCATCCCCACCTACCCTCTCCACTAGGGGGATTCTCACCCTTCCCCCTCTTCTCGATCCTATCCTCTAGGATCCCTCCTGTTGGATCCCTCTCCCCCATTCCTCCTACCCTTCCTCTCTTTGATTCTCCACTTTCCCCATCCACTCAAACCTCTGATGACAGTAATAATATTTGACATACTAGAAACAAAGAGCAAAAAACCTGATATAGGTATTAAGAAAATATGTGGACGTATCCCAGGAAGTGTTAAGATTCAACAAGAATCAAATTTAAATGTGGCACAGGGAACCCAAAGTACCATCCCCATGGTTGTGGGGAGAAAATCCAAATCCAAAAAATGAAAATAATCTCATGGAACATCAGAGGTCTCAACTCTCTACAAAAAAATGAGTCCTCAAGGATATGAAATTTAACCACTCTCCTGATATCATTATGCTACAAGAAAAAAACTTTAAAATGATGAAAATCTCTCAAAAATTTGGCCTATTGCATCCTTTGTGACCCAACACTGTTCAGTAATTTAGGTGGTTTATGCACTCCCTAGAATCCTAAAATTCTAAAGGGTGATTGCCTTTTAAAGAATCCCAATTTCATGGACTTTCTCTTCCAAGAATTGGGATCTAATTCTAATTGGATCACCATCAATGTTTATGCCCCTAATATGGAGATACATCATGAAAAAATTTGTTAGGATATTTCAAATTTTATAAGAAGATACGACAATATCCATATTTTAATCATGGAATATTTCAACGGTACTCTCTACCCCTCTGAAAAAAAAGAGGTGCACCTG
This sequence comes from Taxus wallichiana var. yunnanensis, assembly GCA_018340775.1. NCBI lineage: Eukaryota > Viridiplantae > Streptophyta > Pinopsida > Cupressales > Taxaceae > Taxus > Taxus wallichiana. The sequence continues at coordinate 52,040,421 of CM031239.1, forward strand.
CTAGCTCCTCTAGCATGGATGCACTTGCTGACTTCTTACATTGTGAAGAGCTCTTAGATATGGACCTACATGGGGCCTCTTTCACTTGGTCTACTAGAATATTTGTAGGAATCATATCCAAAGAAGACTTGACAGGGAGATGGGATCAATGGATTGGATCTCACTATATTATAAAGGTTTTCTCAATACTTTATCTAGAGTGGATTTGGATCATAACCCTCTTCTACTATGTGCTAACACCAAGTTAAATACAAAAAACCCACCCTTTAGAAAATACTTAGCCTGGCTTGAAAATAACTAGTTAGACCCTCTTATCAAGAGTTGGTGGGATATCAATATATAGGGCTCTGAAATGTTTAAGTTCTCTAGTAAGCTTAAAGAAATAAAAAAACAACTTAAACTATGGAAGGTCAAAGTGTTTGGTAGCATCAAGCTATGCAAGAAAAATTTGACTCAGGAACTTGCAAACATATCTGCTCATGTTGAGGCAGAAGGTAGAAAGAGCAACTTCATAAACAAGAAATCACTCTTCTCAGTGAATACCATAACACCTTGAAAGAAGAAGAGTCATATTGGAGGAAAATATCAAGAGCTCTTTGGCTTGAACAAGGTGACCAAAATACTAAATTCTTCCACATCACAACATCCAAGCACAAAAGTAGAGACAAAATCAGAGAGCTGCTGACTCCGGAAGGTAATCTATTATCTTCTGATCTTGATATTTCTAATGAATTGGTTTCTTTTTATTCTAATCTCCTATAGGAAGAGGAACCCCCAATGAGAATGTTATGTCTAAGATGTTGCAACACATCCCAAAATTAGTTTCTGATGAAATGAATGGAAAATTAACGAAGCCCTTCTCTATGGAGGAAATACACAAAGTTGTCTTCACTATGAAAGGGGATAAAGCTCCTGCCCCGATGGATTCCCTGCAGCCTTTTTCCAAATTTTCTAGGAAATCATCAAGCAAGACCTTTTAAAGTTGTGAATGAATTCCAACTTAGCAATTCTCTTCTAAAAGAATGGAATACTACTTTCATTTCTCTGGCCCCCAAATCTCTTGGTTCCAAATTTGTTTCTAACTTCGACCTATTAGTCTCTATAACACTTCCTACAAGATCATCACCAAGATGTTGGCTACTAGATTAAAACCTCTTATGAATGATCTCATCTCTTCTCAATAGAATGGTTTTTGTAACGACCCATAATTTCACACACAAACAACACAAGAAAATACGAACAATTTTTTTGACACATAACACGACACAACATGCCATGACCCAGTCACAACTAACTCCATGGATAACTCAATACAAGGATGATCACGAAGATAAGACGGGACATGTTCACACCGACCAAGGATAATTCACTTTTCTTTTGGCAATACCACTTAGAAACCACCACATAATACACCTACAGAGGTGTAGGGCAAGCCACAATGAGAAAATTATTGAAGGTTATTTATTTTTATGAAACCTCTTTCGATCCTTAACTTCAGTTTTCTAAGACTCTAGATATGATTTGTACAATTCCCCATACAACGCTAAAATTTCTTATTTTTACTCTAAGGAGAATATTTGCTTAAAGTCTTCTGTATTATGGCCTTTATTTGCTTAATTCGTTTAACAAGAAAAAGGAGTAATTTAATTCCACAAGGCCATTTGTTCACCACTAACGCTACTAAGACTCGTTCTTGCCCACAAGACAACATGGTTTTAAATTCAACACACTTAAGAGAAGAAATACAAGGTGCCTTGGAAAAAGGTTAGAGGGAGAAGGTCAAGATGAAAAACATCTTTACGACCTCATTAGTTACTGCCAATATTTAATTGAAGCTAGAGATCATAACCAGAATTATCAACGATTTTACTTAGGCTTCGCTAAATGAGTATAACCAAAGAGAAGAATTTACCTTCCAAATGGCAGTGAGATAGATTGTGAGATCTCCAATTTGTTTTCTCGGCTTATTAAATCTTATCATCTTCTAACAACTAACAATTCATTTCACCTTAGGGTCATTTTACAAATTTCACCATAAAAGGGATAATGTTCACTAGAGGAGCTAGGGTTATCATGTTATATAATTTTACTTGCAATGATAGTCTCACCTTTGCTTACTTAAATAAGCACTTGCTCTCAAGTTGGTGACCCTTACGTTACTTTATTTGAATACAAATTTTAGTTTAACTTCCAGAATTATTAAACAATCCCATGTTAGTTTACTTATGACACATTATTACTAAGTCATAGCAAGGTTTAACTCAACATTTATTCTCAAGGGAAAAGTTGTAGCAACACTCATTTACAAGAACAAAACAAGATTACATCAATTCTTAAAATACTGATACTCCAACAAAGTCACTCAACAATAGTAACCAAATTTTCTTATAATTTCAATGATAGTCAACTATACAAGGTTTCCAAAGTTCAGATGACAAAGTCCACAATACATTATACTAAGACAATGATCCTCTTCTAAACTTTCCACTTTGGACGTTATTAGAAGTTAAAAAACGTAAAAAGGTTTTGAGCAAAAGAACTTCTCAACTGAGGTTGATGATAAAAAATCTACAAGTATATCCCTCATCTACTCACAAAATCCATCTGTAACAAATTTTCTACAAGAGTCAGTTCGCGAGAACTGAGCAAGATAAGGCTACACCAAAACCACCATAACTGATATCTATCAATACCATGAAAGGAAGCACTTTACTGCAAGAATCTGGGTCAAACCTCTAAATACTATCAAAACTTCAAGTTATAGTAAGTTTCCACCATGCCAATCAAGGAAAAAGACTATATACTTCAGTTAGGAGTAAAAACAATGAAAGTATAACAATCGAAAAATAATGGCCCTTGGCCCTATAAGGAGAAATAACCAATCTAACAAAACATGATTCCCATCAAGTAAATAATTAAATAACAACCACAAGATTACGATTTGATATATAGTACCAACCATCTAGAATTTTATCAAAGGTACCAAATGCATAGGCTATAATATTATATTTCTAGAAGAACAAGAGTTGATCGGCCCAAGAAAAGGGAAACCATGGTTTTCAAGAATTAACACAAAAATCCATGTATAAATGAGTTTCAAACCTGAAATCACATAGAGTATCCGTACAACATAAGTTTCAAAGTAAGGGCACAGTAAACTAGTTTGGCCACTAACTCCAAGAGATTTCCCAATCGTTCAAGAAGGCCAATTCCTTGTGGGCTAGTAGCAAAACACGCGAGAGAAGAAAGGGTTCCGACAAACAAGCGTATACGAAAATGTCTTCAAAATTTTTTATAACCCTAAAGATTTACAAATCTCCACATCAATTTTAAAGTTCGGTTAATTTAAGATAATTTTCCTATTTCCCAAAACAATAATATTTTTAAAGCAACCCTTGGTAACATAGTCAAACACATGACACGTACATAAATATCTAAGTGACATTAATAAAACAAAACCTTCCGCTATGAATCCATAAGACTATCAAATGCACGATGAATTTTCCCGAAGATTAATAACGTTTAAGGCAATTTTCCATCACAAAATATTAAGGTAAATTACGTGCATGGAAAATGACCAATATTAATTAATAGCATTAAAATTATAAAAGAGAAAGAATGCAAGTTAGGAAAAATAGAAATAAATGCCATTAACAATAATTATGAGAGAGGGATTAGACCATAACTATCCTAGTGTGAACGAGGTACTGGATTCACACGATAGAAACCTCGAGCTTAGTAGATCCGAAAAGCTAATTATGGTTCAAGTGGATAGGGGTGGTTAAGGAACTTTCTAAGGATGGCCTAAAATGGCTAGGAACAAGTTAAAGGATAATACGAGAGTCTAAGCACGTGGGATTTGATGCGTAATTACATGCAAACCTTTCATTTTAAAAGTTTTAAAATTCACGACCCAACCCAGATAGCCCAAGTGGTGATCACTCCAATTCTACAACCTGTCTTTCTGATGTCAAGAAGATTATCGAAGGTAACAACATAATAATATAAAACTCAATTGTAGAGAAGAAGATATACGTAAAATGAAAGGATGAAGGTCGAACACTCAAGCAAGGAAAAACATAACACCCAGAGATGACGGCACATGCGTGTTTCCCACTAACACACCGATAGTGATAAAAGTGAAAACAAGAATAGAACAAGCAGAAAGGAGAGGTCTCCTAGTAAGGCATCCAACTGACAAATCAATACAAGGAAATGGTGGTTCGATTTCACGATATATTAAAAAAATAGCAATAGTAGAAAAGTGTAGAGTTATCTTGCCTACTCCTCCAGCTTCGACGAGGCATCCAAACTCCCCAAGGTCCAGCAACAACAACCCTCTAGTTGAATCTTCATCCGTAGCATGCGAGGCACCAACATTCCTCTCAAACCCGAACTCCACTGGACACCTCTTCTTACAATCTTATTATATACAAGTTGAGGAAATTCACTTCCAAGTTTTATCTTACATGCCTCGTTTATGTCTATCTTACGAATGGCTGTACCAGGTCTATTGGTACGAAGGAGTGCAATAACCACATTCCTGAAAGGATCCAAGTCTTTGTTCCCCAAAGAAGATAAAAAGTATACACTATTAACATTTGTAGCAACCTGATCAATAACACTTTTTAACTCGGGTTCAGGTGCAAATGCCCCCTTTGAAGCAGCTACAATAGCTACAACTTCCCTTAGATTTAGTTTTTGAGCAAATAACTTTTCTTTAGCCAAATTTTGTAAAGATTGGTGAATTTGTGACAAATTGCAAATGCAATTGGCTAAAATTTCACGCAATGCTCCAGGAAGAGCAGCTCGAGTTTCTTCTGGCATTGTCCTCGTAGAGATATCCCCATTCCCTGCACCCCTACCTCCAACTTGACCACTGTCAACAAATTTTGTTGACTTATTACCTTGGACCGCACCATTCATGTTTGATTTCATTGGACCACTACTTTTGCTGCTACCATTATTTGAATTTTGTAAAGAAATTTCTACAGATTTCATCTTATCCTTATTTCCCAGTGCGACATCCAATGCTGAATTTCTAATACCATCTTCATTTTCTGACCATTTTTTGTCGAGTTGCATCTGTCATAGGGCTAACAATACCATGTGCCTTCAATGGAATCCAAGGCTCTACCTCATCTAGCTGCTTGATATTTACGTGTGACTATAGCCTCGTTTTCTCTTGTCGTTCTGTCTCTTTCTTCAACTCAACCTTCAAATGGTAGCACCCCTGTTTGCAAGTAAAACGTGGGAGAAAGAAATATCTGAAAAATGTGCTAGAAGGAATGGGGTTTTGAAATTGCACAACTATAGACTGTGCACTTACAAGCTATTTTTAGTCTGCACCAAACAAAACTCCTTACCTTAACTCTCCATGCGGCCAGCAGGGAAGGGTTTCAAAAGTTTGGCACACTCATAAGTCTTCCCACCATATTTTCCAATGCCCCCAACACCATACATGAGCAGGATTCAATGCGGCTAGGGAAGGTGAATAAAACAAAAGGAAAAAGGGAACAGTGCGCAACAAGAGAGACAACTTTTCTCACGTTTTCCAAATGCCCCCAGCTCTAGGCGTGAGCATGCTTCATCGGTGGTCAGGAGAAGTGAATAAAACAAAAGAATAAAGGAACCTGTGAAGAGGGGCAGGCACGCAGCAAAAGAAGCAAGCTTTTCTAACATTTTTCACCATTCCACACGCAGAATCCCCAAGAAGGCACGACTAGAATACATGCAGCTATCCCAAAACACTAGGACTGCACCCAACTAGAGTTTAAACATCAATAAGAAAAATGAACTCAACAAAAGCCTCCCCCCCTCCAATCTCACGCAGCCAACAAAAATGCAGGCGCAGGAAGAAGACAAGGAAAACAAGGGAGAAATAATAATAAATCTCAGTTACAGGGTAAGTGGCCAGCATGGAGGAAAAAGTGCGCTCCATTCTAGCAAAGGTCAAATCAACATTTAATTACAGCCGAATAGGGAAGAAATAGGTGGCCCAATAAAATCTCACACTTTTTCCACCAACTTGTCAGGCATTAACAGCAAGGAGGGAAACAAAAGAAAGGACAAGGACAAGGAATTCCTCCACGCCAAGCATGGCATAAATTTTTAAAACATGGAACAAAACAAGGGGTCTCCAAGGCGTATGAGCAAGAGTGAGAACTATACAAAAAGAATAAATAAATAAATTGCTTGACAAAAGAACCTACACTATAGCTTACAACCCCATATAATTGTCAATCGAAAAAGATAAATTACAATGTTATTTTTATCATTATTTTTCTTGATTTTTTTAATATAAAAATAAATAAATAAATAAAATTATTAATCATTTTACCAGCGACCAATAGGAAAGCTTGACAGGGCGGAGACACTAATGTTTCAGCGGAACGTAACAACATTCAACCCTTAGAATCACAGTTGTCACAGAGAAAGGGAGCAACGATGAATGGGGCATTACGGTTTTATTAGTGGTTGGCTTATTCAAGGAGGTATAATTATGGTTCATGAATCCATTCACTCAGCTCAACATGCAAAGTCATGGGGATGATACTCAAATTAGATATGAAAAATATTTTAATAGAGTCAGCTGGACTTTTCTCATTCATGTGCTGAAAAGTTTTGGATTTGGTAGCAAATGGTGCAGCTAGATTTTAACTTGTATTGCTACTCCTTGTTTTTCTATCCTCATAAATGGCATCCCAACCAGATTCTTCAAAAATAGTAGAGGTATAAGACAAGGAGACCCTCTATCACCTTTTCTTTCTTTTTTTTGTTAATGGTGGATACCCTTAGCAAAGAATTAGAAGCAGCCAAGATCCAAGCTACTATCTCCGGTATTAAAATTACCACTCACTCCCCTATTGCTAACCATAGTCATTTTACGATGACACTCTCTTGAGTGTTGCTTCAAAGTGGTCGAGGATAGATCCCTAAAATAAATATTGGAAAACTACCAATCAACCTCTTAGCAAATGATTAACATCACTAAAAGTGGCATATCCTTTATAAACACTTCAACACAAATCCAAAGTAGGATTGCTGATATATTTGGTTGTAGTATAGTGGACTTTCCTTCCTCCTATCTAGGAATTCCTCTTTTCAAGGGAAAAAGATTAAAATTATGTGGAACTTGGTTATCGAATGATACCGAGAAGAAGTTGGTTGGTTGGAAAGGAGCCCTTCTAAGTGAGGTAGGAAAACGCCAATTGGTAAAAGCTACACAACAAAGTCTACACATTTATTTCATGTCCTTGCTAAAAATTACCTCTTCAAAGTGATTAATTCAATTGAAAGGATTGAAAAATATTCCTCTGTCAGTTCAAGACAAGAAGAGGATCCATTTAGTCTCTTGGAATGATTTTTGTAAGTCGACTAAATTGGGAGGTCTAGGGCTTAGACATATTGCAAATATGAATGAAGCCTTGCTAACGAAGATCGGATGGGAAGTAGCTTATGGAAATTATCATTGGGTGCAACGATTAATATCCAAATAGTTGACTCACTCAAAGGACTTCCTTCTTTCCTCTCCTCCACGTGGTTCTGCCATTTGGAACTCAGTAATTAGTTCTCTCCCTCTTTTTCTCACTTTGGTACTAAATGGAGACTCGAAAATGGTAGTCAAATCAAATTCTAGATAGATTATTGGATTAGGAATAAACCTCTATGTCAGACCCTATTTGGGATTCTATCAAAAGACCCCTCATCAATCGTCATGGAAAGAAAGTTAATGGATACTTTGGGGTTGTCTTATTCTTTTGCCTCATAGCATATTCTAGGATCGGTTGAGTATCATTGAAACTCAAAGTCAATGTTTATAAATTTTGAGAGCCTCCTCTCCTCCTAATATATTCCTTTCTCCTTGCCTACTAATGATCGTATTTGGCCTTTCTCCATTTCTAGTTCCTTTACTGTTTAATATTTTTATGAATCTAAGCCTCGTACCATCTCTAGCTCTCCTCTCAACAACATTTGGCCTAAAGAGACTATTCCTAAAATTAGCTTTTTGGCTATCTCTCATTCAAGAATGCTTTCATATCGGGTGAAAACCTTAAAAGAAGATTCTTCTCTCTTCCTACTCATTTTGTTCTCTATTGTAATGCTTTGGAGTCCTCCTTCCATCTTATTATTCACTATTCCTTCTCCCAAGCTATTTAGAATTGGTTCCTAAAAAATTGGGAAGTATTTGGATTTTTCCTGAATCCCTTCAAGTTACCCTTAATCAATGGTGTTCCCCTTTTCGCACTTGATCCTCTCCCTTGCTTGGAATCTTATTCTCTTACATGGCCTTTAGGGTATATAAAAGGAAAGAAATAGAAGAATTTTCAAAGAACAAAGCATGGACCCTACTTAGGTTGAAAAATGTATCATTATGCTCTTCCAAGACAACCTTAATAGTTGCCTCTAGAATAAATATCAACAAAAAAGTTCAGTTTTGTGACAACAAGAATTGGTGTTAACAACTTGTGATCCAACTCAAGGCTAAACCCTCAGCCTTGGCTCATTGTAAAGTATGGTGGTCCCCTCCCTCTCCTAGATGGATTAAGCTAAACAAAGATGGTGCCTCTTAAGGAAATCCTAGGAATTCAGGTAAGGGTGTGATTATTCATAATAACATTGGTACCCCTCTTGCAATTACTTGCTGCAAATTTTAGTGTTGGGTCTAATCACCTGAGATGAAGCTTTATCTATTCTTAAGGGTCTTGAAATTACTCTCCAAATTGGAAATGGCCCTCTTATTATTGAAAGAGACTCACTCAACATAATAAATATCCTAAATTCAGAGGACCCAAGCCAATGGACTATCAAGAATATTATTGCTGACATTTGCATCCTCCAAAATAGCTTCAAAAAATCAAGTTTCAACACATTTATAGGGAAGGGAATAAGTCAACTGACCTCCTTGATAATATTAGTGTCCTCCATGATAATAGAAAAACTTGGTTAGGAATTTTTCCTAATGATCTCCTTTAAATCATCCATAATGATTGTTCATTTTCTAGTTAGCTTCTTGTGGTCTCTTTATGTTGCTCCTGATTTCAGCAAAATTAGTAATAAGGATTCCAGTCCTTACGATGGTAGTGGTCATAATTACTCCATTATGATGATTTGATGCCCAAATGGTTTATTCACGTGTAGTGAACGTAATACCACTCGGGAAGATCTGAAGTTAAGATGTGCCTTTTCACATCGTAATCATGATAAGTACAGGTGGACACCTAATGTGGAAGCCTTGTAAAACAAAATGCACTATTTAAATTCAGTCCTCTACATATCACTTCCATTTATATCCACTCGAGAATTAACATGGGTGGTCAGCTTAAACACATCGAACCGCCAGTTTCTTGTGCGGAGCTGCAGGATGATGAAGTAGTTTGGGACATTTTAGAAGATAAAGGCATCACTACCTTCTTGAAATAATTTTAGGTTATTCGGCCACTGTCTCATATGGGGTCTTAGCTACCTGATCGAGGGGAAGGGTTCAAATTGGTAACACCTTCTTCACCATTTTGTCTAACACCATTACCTTGGTGACTAGTTTTCCAACTTTGGGGGAGGTTTACTTGAAGAATTCGTTGAAGGTGGAGCTCTAGGAATTCATCAATAAGGGTGAAAACCTGACCAAATATCTTTTGGGATTTTTGAGGGAATCCTTGAATCCTCCCGGAATAAAGTGGCAAAAAGTAATCATGTGCTACTTTACAATTGACGAGTGCTACAAACTGGTTTACGGGCCTCATTTTTTCATCCTTTCACACCTGCGATGGGGTAAGATAATCAACCTATCTACCTTTTTATATCAGTCTTTGGAGCACTCAATCAATCTGGAAAAGGAAGGGAAGGCCCCATTCTCCATCAATGCCTCCTTTATCTTCTCTTTCAATTTTCCTTCTCCCCATAGAGCTTGCTCACTTTCCTATTAAATCCGTAAAATCCCACCACACCCCCACCTCATCTCCTCTTCCTTCCCCTACTTCCCACCCCTCCTCTAGTCATTGTCGTCATCTTAAATTTATCTCGATTCTCATTCATACGTCACCATTGTTCATTCTTGCTTAGAAGGTGTTGTTTTCCCTGAGGTCACCATCTCCCCTCCCCATTCTTCTAGTCAGCCTTGTCTTGACTTCCCTACTATTGGAACTCTTACTCCTATTACCACCCCGGTCTCCATCTTAGATCTTCTTCTCTTAGATGCTCTACTGGGGTTAGTTGCTTTGTATCTAGACTCCCTCAATTGCAGACTTGTGGATATGGAAGAGGAACTATTTGTTGATGTGCAAATTGTCCATCCTAGAAATGATGAATTTGAAATGACTAAGATTGAAACCATTCACCATGATATGTTAAATGATGCTCAACCTAAAGTGGAAGATGCCTAGACAAGGGGATAACTTGAGGGAAAATTTTGAAATTACAATTGATGGTAATCTACCGACTGAGGATAGCCAGGTGGATCTGTTGTCCTCTATCCTTGATAAACTACAGAGAGCCTTCACTGTCCTAAAGGCTTGGGAAGCTTATACTGGACATAATACCAGACTCGCTATTATTAACAAAAACTACTTTGAATTTATTTCCGACTAATATGTTGGTAAAAATTCTGGTTCTATCCATGCTAAGAATACTGTTACATTACGAGCTATAAAAGATCTTATGATCATTTGTACTTTTTGCTATGTTTTTGTTTTGTTTTGTTTTGTTTTATTTTATTTTGTTTTGTTGTTTGGTTTTTATGGAATCTTCTCGGGTATCATTGCTTTATAATTTTCACCGTGTTATTTAGCCAGATGGGATTTTTGTAAAAGTTTGTGGGACATTCTAAAACCCTTGTTTACCCTAATTCAAAAGAATATGAGATACCTAATATTTTATTCATCCGTTCCCAAACCTTCTCACCAAGATGATTGCATTGTACATTCATTTGTAGACATTGAAGTCATAGGTGTTGTGTCCCCTTATCAAAGCGTTGGTGTTTCATGAATTAATTTGTGTGTATTCTTATGAGCAATGTTAATTTTTTCTTAAAGATGTATTACTTTGAATCGATTATCTGCATTCCTGTTGCAAACTTATGTTGATTAATTTCTTTGAATTACATAAATTTTTAGTTTAAATAGAAACAATTTGGCAACTACAACGCATTATTGATGGATCTTTCCTTGATTTTGTAGTAAACTATTTTAAATTCAAGTAGTATCTATCTCGATTTAAGATCTCTGTCGGTTCCTCGAGGGTATTTGGGACATATTTGATCAAGAATTATCAGTATTTCACAAAGAATTTATCATGATCTTTCATGTTTAAATTATTGAGGTTTGTATGAAATCTTGTGTTTTTGGGATTCTATGAATACACATCTTCTTGTTTAATGAGTGATTTAGATCACGTGATTTGTATTTTGCATCAAGAACAATTATATACAACATTTGTCGAGGTTCATTTAAGTATTTTCTATAATCAACTTTATCCTGTTTAACTTCCCAAAAATACATCAAAATCACAACAAATATCCATTAGATCCACCTGAAGTACCCATGCTTGCACTGTTTATGCAAAAATGCTAAAGAGATTTGTTAATTTTGTCCTTCTTTTATCTAAAATATGTAGAAGCAAGATGGGATTGTAACTATATTTAGTAACCTAAGCCTTCTTTAGATGAAATTTACATTTTCTAGTGTGAAAACTTGTGAGAGTTAGATGATTTCTACATTGAACATGTCTTCTTGAGGCTTCCTTTCCACTTCATTGAAAAAGAGAGTCCAAATAATATTTTTCTATCTATTTCTTTCACAAATATATAGATACAAAATGGATCCTCTCACTATGGTTGTAGGCATAACCTAAAGTAGCAGCAGCGTAGGTCATATCCTTTTTGAGGTGTTATCCAATATTTCCCAAGCTTTGAGTGAGAAAAATATTTCTAGATCCATCCCCAACTACGAAGAAATCAAATCCTGGTCTATCTTTCTCTAAGCATCCTGCTTAGCTCGTTGATGTTGCTTGGATTAAAAGGAGGGATCAATTTGGGTACCAAAACCCTCATGGTGCCATTTCCAGGGAGTATTTATGTGAATACTAAGAAACATCGATCTCTGGTAACGTACTGAATATGTTTAGATGCAAATACATGATCTAGACATCATCCTTTGTTGAGATTTATGAAAAATGAGCTTAATCAAAAGTTATTTGCTTGATATTTTCCTAGTTTAAGAAATATTTCCATTAAATTTTCTTGGTTATGGGTAAATATTGACAAAGGATGCTTTGAGATTTGTTAAGATTTGTTAAAATTGATCATTAAGGTTCAGATTGACAAGTCATTTACAGTGATTTACACATCTAAGGTATAAGACCTTAGTGGTGACTCCACATTGTTTATAATTTCTTGTAAATACCAATGCCTCAAGCTTCAATAATTGAAATATTTTATCAAGATATATAAATCTAAAATGAATAAGGTCCTTTTTCAAGATAGATCCTATTAGAAAATTGTTTCCATAGATAGGAAGGAAAAATCCAACTAAGAAACAAGTCTAGAGAGCATTGGGAGATCAAAGGTCAGAAGAGAAAGTAGTGCCTATGGTTGAAAGTGATCAACCTTTGATAGAGGATTATTCTATCTCCTCAGATAGTTTTGGATCAAGTAGTCCCTGCACAAATTTATATACTCCAACTTGTGAGGGGCCTTCATTTACAACTAATAAGGGTATTCCTCATCTCCCTCATTTTTCACTTAGAAGTAATAGAGTGTTCTATGAAATTGAATCATTAAAGGACCAATACTTTGAGGATCATACACCATTACCTCAAATACCTCCTGTCCCATACTATTTTAACCCTCTTGTTGGGACACCTCCTCAAAATAATATGGCTCATCCTCCACCTAGAGCTCCATTTTTTGTAAATGTTTTTGGGCCCATATATTTTCATGGTATGGTGGGTTATCCTAATGTAGTTCCATAAGAAGTGAGGAATAAATTTCCTAAATTTCAAGGAAATAATGCTATTACTAGTGACCAACACCTTAGAATTTTTGTTAATATCATGGAGGATTTTGAGATTGAACATGAAGATGTGTATGTCAAATTGTTCATTCACACCTTAGAAGAGGATGCTTGTGATTGGTATAAATCCTTACCAAATAATTCCATTGATTCATGAGTTTAACCTAATTTGTTTCTTTTTTGGTTAAAACTGAATAGGAAATAGGTTAGGAGGAATACCTGTGAGATGTAGGTCAAAGGTTGAATGCACACATTACTGACTTTTTGATCCAAGATGATTGTGAAGATATTCCCTTTGGCTAGGAGGAATGACCTATATAAGAAACACAACAAGACCACCAAATAGTATTAATAATATAGGTTAGTGGACTTCCTAGTGAGTGTTAGATCCGGGAAGTGGGGTGTTTTATAGAAGGTCACAATCCACTTTCAAATACAATTTAATGCAAATATCATGAAGTAAGGAAATCCTATTGTAGTTATATGATTTAGGTATCTTGTGTAAATATAATAAGAAAATCTAATATAACAGGAAATGTTATGATTAAATCTAGAGGTTTGGTAGGTTATTATGGGTTTTTACAGGTCTGACAGGGGTTTGGGATTGATCGGGTGAGGTCTAGGTTAGTTTTTGTTGATCAAGAGGCTTGCTGGTCAAAAGGAATGAAATAACATAGAGACCAATATCTTTCAGGTGATTGATGTCGGTATAGAGGTGAAATTGATGACAGTTAGGTAAATCCGTTGTCGATAGGGGAAATTGACAATAATTTGATAAAAATGGTTTTGGGGCTTCTCTGTGATTGCACAGAGAGTAAGAAGGGTGTGGTTAGGTTTGTGATATTACTGAGAAGACTCAAGGATATAGAGGGGGAAGTCATGGAAGGGAAAAAGGATATAGGTGGTTGGGTTGGTAGATTTGTGAGGAGGTGGAGATAAAAGAATATAGGAAGAAATAAAGTATAATGAAAGAGGTAAGGAATATATACTTTAAGAAAGCATAATATGATTGAAATCATGTATACTTACTTGCATTTATAGATCTGGTAGGTGAAGGTGGAGGGTAGTTGATCCATGAAGAGATTCTGGATTCAGTGTCATGGCAATACTCTTATAATGTTCTTGTGAGTATTCCAATGCTTTGGAAGGAGAAATGGATGCTTACTTGGGCATATGGTTGAGTATTTCATGTCATCTGGATGTTGAGAGGATTTTTATTCATGCTTGAATGCAATAGTTCTCCCAAAACTAAAAATGACCAACCTAGGTAAAAGGTTGTAAAATTGTATATAAAGTAACTGATGGTGGTTAGGTGACCGATGCCGGTTGAGGAATAACTGGTGTCGGTTAAGGCGGATAAGTCTAGGTTTTCCAAAAATGGCCTGATATTTTCTATTTTGGCATGATTGATATCCTTAATCCGGGTCTCAAGTGATAGAGTCTACCTAGATAAGTATGAGTTCTTCTAGGAGAGGTAGTGGGAGTTAATGCTATGTTTATACTAAGTCTTAGTTGGTGAGGATTTGTATAGATTTAGTTTTAATTAATTAATATGTTTTGAATGGGTCTTTGAGTGAGGTGGATAGGTGAGTTTGTTGTAAGGTTTATGGGTGAGGTAATTAATTAATTTGATTATTGTAATGAAATTAATTAACATGTGTGCACTAGGGACATGAGTGGGTATAGTATGAATTTATTTAATTGACGAGGGTTAAGGGAATTTTTCTTGATTTTCGGTATCTACATCATGGGCTAAGATGAAAAATGATTTTAGATTACAATATGGGGACAAGAATGATCCTAGGTTTCTCCTCTCATAATTTGAAAATATCAAGAAGAACCCCAATGAACTAGTCCAAGAATTTAACACTAGATTTAACAAAACCCTGACTAGATTGCCAATGAAATTGAGGCCAAGTGATGAGTCCTACCTGATAAAGTATTGTGATGCCTTTGACAAGAAAGCAACATACTATTTGAGGAAAAAAACCTTGGGACTTTGAGATAAGATTTCTCCATGGCAGTATAGATAGAAAATAATATCAAGAAAAAGAAAGCCTCCTAAAAGGGAGGGTGTTAAGTTAGTTAATCTGAAAAGTCTCAACCAAGCAAGGGATTTGATTTGGAGGAATTTTTTAAAACTCTAGTAGGAGCAGTAAAAGAAATATCTTATAAAATTGCTAGAGCAGAGAAAGGGATAGGACAAAGTTCTTAGGGCCAACACCAAAATCAAGGTCAAAATAGAATTGGAAATCATCCTAGGGGTGATCATAGATCGAATGAGAGAGGTAAAGGGCCCATGGGATTAGGAAATAAACAACAACAACCAAGAGAGAAAAAATTGGTCCCTGATCCTTTAACTACTAAATTTTCTATGATAGAATAAAATCATGTTATTGAGTGGTGTGATAAATATTTCTTACCACATTCCCCATGTGATCTTAATGAAGAAAGTGAAGAGGTTGATGATGATGTTACTTTTGGTAATGTGTGCATGATGGAATGCCCTGACAGTCCACAACAAGGAGCTACTTCTATTGAATTGCTTTGAGTGCTAAGAATATGGAATGTTTTTGGGACTGCATAAACCGGTATCTCCTCTTCCTTCTACTAGTAATCTTGAAGTTGATATGGTCCAGGATTTTGAATTTCCTAATCATGATTTTGAATATTTAAGGGCATTGATGATTAAGAAATATGATGGTGGAATTCCTTCTGAGGAGGATAGACAGTTATTAATGAATGTAGTGGTGGCCTAGGAGAAAGAATATAATCTAAGAAACATGATTGTTAAAATGGGAGGGCCATAACCCAAACCAAAGAATCCCCTCCTCACTAATATCCCAAAGGATCCCCAAGAAATATGTGCCAACCAAAATTCTAGCTAATTCCAATAAACCTAGTAACCCTTCCCAAGCCATGAAGAACCTCATACCACAAGAAAAGGAAATTATCGTACAACCTTACCCAAGTATACCCCCTATGATATGGCTCAAATTTTGAGCCAGATCAAGGTCATTGTACCCATCATTGAGTTGCTTAGGATCCTTGAGCATAGAAGAAGAGCATTTGAGTACTTGGGATTTAAGGAGGAGGTAGTGACCCTAGGAAAAGATGTTAACAATCTTGATATTCCTCATGTTATTGAAGAATTGGAAGTTCTCAGTAGACATTGGAAAATTTGGGGGAATCCCTTGAAGTATATCTAGGAACTTCCCTTGTTGAATCCCAACTTGATGTTGATCCCTTCTATACTACTTTGATTATTAAAGACAAACTTGTTCACAATTGCATGTTTTATTCAAGAGCTTCATGTAATGTGATGCCCCTTGAAGTTATGAATGAGTTGGATATCAAAGTAATAACAACCTTTGGAAAGTGCATTGCCATGGATTCAAGAGAGGTACCAGTAATTGGGTATGTCAAAGGTTTGGTGGTGCAATTAGTAGCTTACCCTGGTAATTATTTAACCATGGATGTGGTTATTGTTGATTTTCCTTCGAAAGAGGGTATGATGTTATCAAGGAAGTGGGATGCTAGTGTGGAGGTAAGTGTGCAAATGGATATGTCATATGCCACCATACTAGTAGAAGGGAATCTTGTCAAGTTGTATGGGGAGAAAAATATGTTGCACCTAATTGAAGATCCTAATAATGCTTCTTATGAAGTTCTGTATACAGATGTTGATGTTAATAATTTTGTTGGGTATGCAGATTTTGAAGAACATGGTATTGATAAGAGTAAATTCCTGGAACAATTTGGTGTCCCTTGGACCTTGATGTTTGATGGAGCTTGCTCTAATATGGGAAATGGGGATGGAGTTGTACTTATATCTCCAAGCCAAGAAACTTTTAATTTCTCCTTCAAATTGAAATTTGAATGCACAAACAACATTTCCGAGTATGAGGCATTACTCTTGGGTTTGAGGATTTCCTAGAAGTATGGTATAAAAGATATAATTGTTAAAGGAGATTCGAGCTTGTAGTGAAACAAGTAAGGAAATTGTATGCCACGAAAAACCAAAGAATGAAACAATATAAACATGCAATATGGGATTTTATTGAGATGTTTGATTCCTTTAACATTTTGTATCATGACAAAACTCAAAATGTTGCAAAGCAGATAGATTGGTGGTGCTTGGATCTAGGTTTGAAAACTACATTGTTTCTCCTTATTATGATTATGATATTGAAGTGTTGTAAAGATGATATGTTCTCGATAACATGAAACATTAGAAAGTATTTGATGATGTGCTCGTGTTTAGATGTTTTTGTAGAATGAAGGATAATTCAACAATTAGTGCATGGATTAGGAGCCAATGGTTACAATATGTGATGGGAAGGAAACCCTGTTTGCAAGGATATAATTCAGTTGAAAACCAACACAATTCCTAGAGGGTTAGTGGCTTTAGAATCTAATTTTGATAATGCTGATAGGGTGGTTCATAGACACATCTCTTCTTCAAGGGATGTTGAAGAATTCAATTTGGGAACTAAAGAAAAACCCAAAAATTTTGGATAGGAAGTAATTTGAGTAAGGAGGAAAAGCAGTCCTATGTTGAATTGTTGAAAAATATCAAGACTGCTTAGCATGGTCTTATTTAGAGTTAAAAGCATATAGGGAAGATTTATTTCAACATGAAATACCCTTAGAACCTAATGCTAAACCATTTAGGTAGAAACAAAGGCCAATTAATCCACTTCTTTCCCTCAAGATGTAGGAAGAATTAAAAAATTTAAGGGATGGAGGGATAATACAACCCACAAGATATTCTTCATGGGTGGAAAATTTAGTGCTAGTAAGAAAGAAAAATGGAGATATAAGGCTATGTGTAGATTTCAGAAATTTGAATAAATCCTCAATTAAAGACAACTATCCATTGCCAAATATGGATAACATGCTACAATTGGTCACTAGATTAGAATTGCTTTCTATATTATATGGATTGTTAGGGTGCAACCAGTGGTTGTGAAACAATCAGAGAGAATTAAAACTACCTTTACCACCCCATGGGGTACCTATGTGTATGTGAGAATGCCTTTTGGTTTGATGAATGTTGGGGCTATGTTCCAAAGAAATGGATGTTGCATTCTCAAGATACATAAATGATTTTATTGTAGTTTATCAAGATGATGTGACAATGTTCTCTAAACAAATAAGTGATCATTTGAGCCATGTTGAAAAGATGTTGATAAGATGTAGAGAATATGACATCTCATTGAATCCTAAAAAGTTCCATTTTTGAGTTCAAAAGGAAAATTTGTTGGGGCACATTATGTCAAAAGAAGGGGTTATGATTGATCTTGAGAGAGTGGAAGAAATCGGTAAGGTTCTTGTCCCTAAAAATAAGAAAGGAATTCAGTCCTTCTTTGGTCAAATAAATTTCATCGGAGATTCATTTCTAATTTTTTTGAAATGACTATTCCCATTACAAACATGCTAAAAAGGGACCATATTATCCAATGGGAAGAAGAAGATCTCCAGGCCTTCACTTTGGACTAAAAAAATAATACCCCAGATTATAAGAAGGATTTTCAGATATTTTCCTTTACTTCAAAAAACCATTGCATATGTATTATTACAAAAGGATGAGGAAGAAAATGAAAGTCCTATCACCTTTTTTAGTAAAGCCTTACAGGGGGCTGAATTAAAGTATACCATCATGGAGAAGTAATATTTTTCTTTGGTGAGAGAAACTAAAATTTTCAGGCCCTACATCTTGAGCTCCAAGATTGTAGCATATGTTCCCCACACTATGGTCAAGGACATCTTATCAGAGATGGAAATTTCTAGCAAAAGGTGTTGTTGGGTGAACAAGTTACAAGAGTATGATATGGATATATAGACTACCAAGCTGGTTATATGTATAGGCCTTGCAATATTGATGGTAGAGAGTAACCTACAGGTAATTCAAATTAATGAGATTGAGGAAGGAACTATGAATGTCCTAGAAAACTATATCAATTACACATGGTATAAGGACATAATATTCTACCTCTCGAAATTTGGAGTGTCCCAAAACTTAGATAAAAATCGAGAGAAGGAAACTCAAATTGGCCTCCTAGAAATATATCATAACTGATTATGGGTTATCTTGGAAGAATCCTAAGGGGGTTCTTTTGAGATGTATCATAGAGGAAGAATCTCCCAAACTTATTGTAGAATTTCATGGGGAGTATGTGGAGGCCACTTTTCCTAAGAGTGATTACCCATAAGATCTTAAGGGTAGGTTACTGGTGGCCCACACTTTTCAAAGATGCAACCTTTTTGGTTAGAAAATGTGAAAGTTGTCAAATATTTTTAGGAAGAATGAAAGCTTCAGGTGCCCTTCCTTTGTAACCAGTGTCAATAGAAGCTCCTTTTAAACAATGGGGCATGGATTTTATTGGAGAAATCTCAAATCCCTCAAGTGCAAGAAATAAATGGATACTAGTGGCCACATATTATTTTACCAAATGGGTTGAAGCTATTCCCACTAAAAATCAACTCATCAAATTGTCATGGATTTCATCCTGAATCACATAATTTGTAGGTTTGGGGTACCTGCAAAAATAGTTGTTGACAATGCTATGAGATTTAGAGATAAACCATTGGTAGTTATGTGCCAAGAGTATGGGATAAATTTGACATATGCATCTAATTATAATCCTTAGGGGAATGGCCAAGTTGAATCAAGCAATAATAATTTTCTTAAGATCATTAGGAGGACATTGGAGATTAACAAAAGAAAATGGGGTGAGCAGTTGAAATTTGCTTTATGGGAAGATAGAATTACTGCCAAAAGGGCTACTAGAAAGAGTCCATTTGAATTGGTTTATGGAGTCCAAGCTCTCTTGCCCCTACATATGCAATTTTCCTCTTATCAGTTCATACAACAACTTGAGGATGAAGAGGTGAATCCCTATGAAGCAAGGATTAATCAGATTATGGAGTTGGATGAAGAGAGAAGAGAGTCTCACCAAAGACACCTTAAGTTTAGAGAGAAACTCAAAAAATTATTTGATAAAAAGGTGACTCCTAGAACTTTCAATGTTGGAGATCTTGTTTTGTTATGGGATAACAGGCACGAGGATAAAGGAAAACATGGTAAATTTGATGCCTTATGGATGGGTCCTTACTCTATTGACATAAGAATTGGTGAGCACACCTTTTTCCTGAAAGACCTGGATGGAGATTTGATAAATTTATTTGTTAATGGCAGACATCTAAAGCACTTCTTGGATTAATCACACTCAAGGTATGAAATTTTGTATATTATATAGTCCTATTGGTTTTCTTTCTTGTTTTTGTTTTCTATTTTTTTCCTTTTTTTTTCTTGGTCTATAGTGACAAGTTGCCTTGGTGTCTTGATGTGTTTTTGTGATATTCAAGCTGGTTTGGTTTGACCACGTGTATGATTTAAATGAATCCATAACGTAATGGATCTAGGCACTTGGTCTATTGTATGTCTGATTTGTGTGGTTTTGTTATCCCGTAAAATTGGCAAGGGTAATTTTGCAGATAACCCTAACAAATTTTTTTCGGTCCCTCGTCAGGACTCCTTGCGTTCGGAACATTGCAAAATCCCTTCCGGAAATCTGGTTTTCCGAACTTAGCCATTTTTGGTCTTTTTTGGTCGGCGCACTTAATCTCTATGCAACATAAAGTGTTCATGCGCCCCCTTTAAATCCTTCGCGCACGGTTCGAAGTGTCAACACACCTTTTGGTGCACCTCACTATGTTGCACCTTTCTTGCATGTGCCAAGGCGCATGCGCCTTCATGTCAACAATACTTTTGTTGCGCCGTGTTTTGGTGCGCTAAGGGTGCACGTATTTCTGTGTTGACAATGCTTTTGGTGCGCCAAAGGTGCACATAACTTCATGTTGGTAGGTGTTTTGGTGCACCAAAGGGTGCATCCTTTCCATTGTTGACAGTGTTTTGGCACGCCACTTGAAAAAGTGGTTGGTGCATTTATTACCACCTTGCCTATATATAGGCGCATCTGCCCTGTCATTTTCATCAAACAAAATCACGTGATTATTTCATTTCCCTCTTTTTGTCGGCGTGCTTGTCGTTATCGAATCACATTGTGGACCCGCCACACACCTCTCACATTATATAATCCTGGTAAGAGGTCCCTATTGCTCTTGTGTTTTGTGTTTTTTGGTTTTTGGCTGCTTGTTTGTGGAGATTGGATGGAATAAATCTGTGAACCATGGAACCCTCCCCCTTACTATTTTATCTGTCCTTCCCCATGTGCTTCCCCCTCTTTCCAGATCTACTGGTAAAGAGGACTGTCTCGTAAAGAAATTGCTTGGACCCCTTTGATTAAGCTTCTTCACCACCCAAGGAACCCTGCAAAAGAAGCTTAAACCACATGTAAACCCCTCAGAGAAAGAATCAAAGCTTAAAAGTAAGACTGTATTTTCTCCTCTTTTGGCACATCTGCCACCCCTGCAACATGATATACAGTTGCGCAATGGTGCATCTACCATGCCTGTTGCATAAAGAACAGCTGCGCCCTCAAGGCACACTTCCCTTGCTTGTTGCACCCGCTTTCCCTGCGCCCTACTTGGCGCACCAATCTCATGTGTAGCATTGTTAAAACTTGTGCCATTGGCACACCCTACGTCCATGTGACACCAACTTTATTTGCACCAAGGGAAAAACTGTGAACGGCACAGCGCACCCATTATTACAACAACAACATGTTGTGCAGACCTTCCATGCACCACGCCAAGTTTCCCTGTGGCGCATGAAAAAATGATGTTACACACATTAAACCTATGCCCTTTGGTGCATCCTGTACCCGTGTAACATGAAAAGTATCAGCGCCAGCTATAAAATGCATACATATGGCACAGGCGCACTCCTGCTTGCAATAACAAAAAATGTAACCTGCAGTATCCACGTGCCATGCGCCCTTTGGCGCTGTCTTACCCCTTGCAGCAGCCCTTTTCTATGTGCCATATTATTTAACCCTGTAACCTGCAGTATTCATGTGCCCTGCGCCCTGAGGCCTTAAAATTGCTAACTCTTTCTTCTGTCAACGCTTTAATGGAAGATCAAACAACTAATATGACTTTCTTGCATTGGGTTTCACTTCTTCTCCTTGCGTATATAAGAAACGAGTTCGAGTTACATATGTCAACATCAAGCAAGAGACCTACCAAATCTAAGGGCAAATCCAAGCTCACAGAGGAAGAAATGAAGTATAAATATCAGAGGGTCAGGATGCCCGAATCCCAAGCAGAGTGTGACCTAGATATCAGAGACTCAGAACTTGGTCACATTGATATGGAGGATTTCTGGGCCAGAACCCGAGAAGGTCACAGAAGTCCGTGGATGGAAAAACTGATGGGCAGTGGGTTGCATTTTGCTGGAGGGATCCCAGTTAGTGCCGTGAACAATGAGTTCATGATGGTAGTAGCCCGCTGCTACAACAAAGACACAAGATGTGTCCATAATGAGAAGGGTGAGGTCATAATCAACCTCACTGCCCGACACTTTGAAATAATGCTCGGCATTCCTCATCACTGGCACTTTGTGGCCATAAGCCGAAGATTGCATCAAAGCTTGGGATGACAATGAGGATCAGTGTATGCAGTTGATGAACAAAGTATACCTGAAGAACAAGAAGGTGGTGACCAGATGGCCACAAGTCATTCATCGAAGTGAATTTTCAGAGGAACTCAGTGATACAATCATGTTCCTGAGCAGAGTGTTTGGGCTTCCTGATGCCCACTACTTTCACAAGTGGATGTTGAGGTACTTAGAGACGATGAACAAAAATGTGCCAGATCAATGCTTTGAGTGGGTGGAGATCATAAGCAGCACCATATCTGAGCAGCTCCAACAACTCACCACAACGGGGAGGTTCTATATGAACTCCTATGTAGTCTATGTTGCGGCCTCAGAGAGAGACTATCTAGGTTTGATGCGGTGCAAGGTTTGGCCCCAAGTTAAAATATATGAATACTATCTAGAACTAAAGCTGGAAAACAGTATCCCCCAGTTCACAAAGATCAACGATGCCTTCTTCTACGGCATCATCTATCTTCTAAGGCCAAATATGACTCACAGTCGTATGACCAAGAGTATCATCGTAGCTACAGAGAAATGGGGGGCCTTGTTCACTCAATTCCCCACCTTCACTTATCTGAGGGTAGTTAACTTCTTGGGGAACCAACCAAACTGCCGAGATATGCCGGCCCCAAGTTGATCCTGTTGGAGCTGTCAAGATAGCTTATCACCTACCATGAGAAGTGTCTCAAGAGAAAGAAGGGTGGAACTCCTTTCCCCCTCACAGTGGGCAGGTATACTTGTCTCTCTCACCATAAGGCGAAGGATATGTTTACAGAACTAGAGCTGCTAAATCTAAAGCATAACTTCCCAGCAAGGCCCACTTTCGACCCAAGAAATTGTCTCCCCAGGGCCAAACTCGATCCGATCCACATCCCTCAGATCGAAGACATTTATATCGACATATATCATGAGGTCGAGCTCAGGAGGAAGGATCATTCCCGCTTGGCCTTGGCCGAAATCATCCAGTACGGTGTGGCCATCATCCCAAAAGGCTATCAAACTACTGAGCAAGAAGTTGATCAAGTGTACCTTGACACGGGTGGGGATGATTGGCCTTTCGCCGTGATTGACAGAAACAAAGCTCCTCAGACAATAGAGGAAAGGGTCAAGGAAACTCTGCGAAGAACAGAGCATTGGTGCAGAATGAATGGTCTCATTTACCTCGAGTTGATTTCACTACATCTCCATTGGGCAACGCACCTCCTCGGGAAAACAGCTACCAAAGGGCAAGGGGAAAGGCAAAGAGGGTGAGTCAAGCTCCACCCAAGAGGAAGCTCCTGAAAGTCCTCCTTCCACTTCACAAGAACGGGTTGAAATCCCGGAAAGCTTAGAAGAAGAAGTAGTGGAAGATGTTCCGATAGGCACATCCACTCAGGATGTTGCCACAACTATAACTGATGAGGTCCCTTCTGTCCCTTCTCCTTCTCCTCCTTCCCCTCCTCGGTGACCCAAGCGACCATTCCTTTGGTCGTGTCCTCTCCCCCATCTTCTACTGTTCCCCCTTCTTCATCATCCATCTTCTCTTCTCTCACGGAGCTGTCCCCCACCATTTCTTCCCTCATCTCTCAGCTCCCTTCCATTCCTATGTCTACCTCCCCTGCAGTATCCCTTCCTCCCGTGAGCACTTCCTTGGCTTCCCTTTCAATGCCGCCTCCAAGTGTCTCCATGTTTTTCCCTTCTACTACTGCAGCTGCTCCCTTTTCCATTTCTGGTCCTTCTCCCATAAGTCCAGCCTGGATCTCCCAGCACCTGAGTCAATAGAAGAGGAAAGTTCCCATCGCACCGATGGACTTCTCCGTCATCCCATCAAAAGGGGCCAAGAAGCAAAAACCTATAACCCGCTTCTCTTAGAGTGCATCAGGGGAGAGAGTAATGGAGATTGCATACCCCAATCCTTTGAAGGATAAAAAGGATCTGTTTTGACAGATTACATAGTGACTCAAGTCACAATGGGGACATCTTCAGAAAGCCTGCAAGGAGAGGCCCTATCTGCAGTTGATGCCCTTTGCAAAAAGCTCCAGGAAGCAAAGGAAGAGAAAAGGCTGCTAAAGGAGCAAAATAAACATCTTCTCCATGCCTTGCAGAAAATGGGCAGTGCACCTCCTATAATCGCCGCAAAACTCCCGAGCCTCTGAGTCAGGATAAAATCAATGAATATGCAAAAATCGGCGAGCAGGGCATGGCATTTTCTTCTTGGAGGAGCCAAATCCTCAAGGAAAGCAAGGGAGTGATCGCTAAGTTCACCTGGTTATATCAGAATATCAATCGGGCGAACAGAGAATCGGCAGCGAGCGATAGCAGGACCCATCTCCGAAGAGCTGGATCATGCCAGATGCAAAGACGAGACCTTTCGAAAAATGCTCGACTCTTCAGTCAAATATCTGGTCAAGTTTGGTGTCTTTGGACACCCCAGAGCCCTCAACAAAATCCTTTCTACTTTGGATTATCGGGTGGATCAGCTGGAGTTTGTCCTGGAGAAGATCGAAAAAGTAAAGGAGGAAGCCCTGGATGCCATGCATCAAATGGAACAGATTGTCCTAAGAATGTCTCCAGGCTTGCTCACTTCTTCTTTCACCTTAAGAAGGGTTGAGGAAACTATTCATATCTTCAAGGAGATCATTTCACGAGGGTCAGGCGAGGTCACATTCGACGCTGAATCTATCAAAACCCGTTGGCATGTCACGACTTCATTGGGTACCTGATAGAAGCAGAGAATGATTATTCAAAACTCCCAGAAAAGCTCACAGATGAGCGGGAGACCTACGAAGCTATCAGCGATTGACACAAGGATCCTTCCCAGGATCAACTTCAACCCATGATTATCAAATTCATGGAGTACCGTGCCCAGTTCCACATCTCATCACCTGAGCAGCAAAAAAAGGATATCCCCTTTCAGCCGTGGGATGATGATGAATAGTTTACTTCTTCCCAACTTTCTCCTTGTGAAATATCTAAAGTGTGTTAACACAAATGATGACAACATCCAAAGAAGACAAAGAAAGCCAACCACTTAATTACAAAATATCTTACAATAGATTACAAAGTCAGTTGTTGATTTTTGACAACTTTGTGGATGACATCATCCATGGTGCACCATGGGATGATGTCATCCACCAAAGTTGTCAAAAGTCAACAACCGACAATGTAATCTATTGTAAGATATTTTTGTAATTAAGTGGTTGGTTTTATTTTTTCTTCTTTTCTTCTCTCCTTCTATATATACTTGAATACTTGTTGTATTCAGTAGTGAATATTTTTAAAATGAAAAATAGAAGTGGGAAGAAAAGGCTTTGTGCTTTTTGTAACAGAAGAAAATATTAATACAAATATTAAGACTTTGTGCTGAATATGCATGTTATGGGCATCTGATCTTTCTTATGTCAGATCTATGCGTTTATTTTGTCATTTATTCATCAGTATTGCTTTATTCATTTATGCAAGTAGGTTTGGCTCTGTTTACTACCAATCCCAAAACATAAACCCTCTGACCTTTCTACTTTGGAATTCATTTCTTTTCTCCCTTCGGACCTGATCTCTCTTCATCCTCTCTTCCATTCCTTTCTTTTCGTAGTTGGAAACACCCCTACTAGGATGAGATCCCAAACCCCCGAAGGTGGAATATTGTGAGACTTGCATAGATTCCTGTTGGTAGAATAGCAATAAACCAGCTTCACTTTGCTTTGACTCAAAGAGGGGCTATGCCCTACACACTGTTGGCTTGTTTATCCATAGATCTGCCCTAGAGATAGATTTTCAAACCAATAGTTTTTGGCGACTCTACTGGGAATGAACAGATCTATCAGATCTATGATGGTGGTATGATAAAAAATCAGTAAAAATTAGAAAAATCACTACCTGTTTGCAAATTTTAACTTTTGTTCAAAATCTAAAATTTTTGCAAAAGTGATCCAAATTGAAAATTTTCTTCTGAGATCCATAGATCTGGCCTAGTTGGAGATCTTTAGTTCGCTGACTTTTTATAAAAATCTATATTTTTCCGTAGATCTGAGTTTTTGACAGTTTACCAAAATTTTCAAAAGTCAACTCTAGATCTGAAAATCAGCTTACTAAACTTCACCATCATTTTATCCTCGTTGTTCTTTGTCATTAAACCGCAATCGGTTTTCAAAAGAGGGATAAAATTTAAATATTCAGAAAAGTACATGCTGCTGATTTTTGTCAAAAAATCAGAAAATCAGCAAGTACAACCAAAAAGAGTTTTTAAATCTGCTCCACAATATTGCAAATCGGGAAGGTACACTGGCATGTGAACCATTTACTCGTAGCAGGAGAGCTCGTGGAGAAGTCGATCCTACTTTTGATTTGCTTCAAAGGAACAACTTCAGTATAACACCGGCGCACTTTTCATCACTAAGTTCAACTGATCGGTTAGCCAGAAGCGCCTCACCTCCATGAAAAAACCAGTTTTCACAAGGAGCCTCCACATCCCTTTGTAGTGCCTTCCTGCTCAGAACTGTATTTCCAGCCCGTGTTCTTTTTCCACCCATCCAGATGGTGGTACCATGGGGAAATGCTATGGGTCCCCTGGCCTTGCCGCATCCTGTTCACGCGCTCCCACATGGAAACCGAAAGAATTTTCCCAAATTTGACGGGAGCGGAAACCAAAGCACAGATTCACACATATCTACATTCATCATGTCATGTAGTATCCTAGATGTGACTCATGAAGACGTGTCAGTTTGCCTTTTTATGGAAACTTTACAAGGGCCCGCAGAAATGGTTTCAGCATTTGCCACCGGATCTATTACCGGTTGGGCCACCTTGTAGGATGCTTTCAAGGACAAGTATAAGCCTTCAAAATATGCGTTTTCATTGTTATCACATGCAATGATTTTATTGTTATCACATGAGACCA
Source organism: Taxus wallichiana var. yunnanensis (assembly GCA_018340775.1). Classification (NCBI taxonomy): domain Eukaryota; kingdom Viridiplantae; phylum Streptophyta; class Pinopsida; order Cupressales; family Taxaceae; genus Taxus; species Taxus wallichiana. Next base: position 52,067,869 of record CM031239.1, read on the forward strand.
TGCATGATTTTATTGCCAGGTTCAATGCATTAGTCAACCGTGTACCTGTTGCCATGCTTCCAACACCGGAAAATCATAAGTGTTTCTTCATCAACGCGATGAGCTCAAAAGTAAGTTTCCTACTCTTGTAAGAACAAGTAGCTACCTTGATTCTCACCCAAGCCACTGCCATCCGAATTGAAGATAATTTACTAATATCTGGCGAATTAAAAAGGGAATCATCCAAGCCTAAATCTTTGGGCCCTTCTCCCGCTACTTCGTCTGATCTGGCATTTCAAAAGATGGTGAATGACTTACTCGCATTAAAGAAGCAATTAGCCCAAGCTTCCCCCAGTTCCTTATACTAGGATATCCCACGGAGGAATTTCATTTCCAAAAATGTCCCACAAAGGTCGCGCTTGCCTACAATTATTCCGCAGATTGGCGCTTGAGGCTCCCCTGGTCAATGCTTTAGCCGAAATTGAAGAAGAGGCACAAAATTACAAAGAACCTTCATCTCAAGGAAAAGATGATCAAGATGTCGGTGAACCGACTGACAACTCTACTATCGGGTATATGGAATTTGATGAGGAAGAATCCGACAAAGAAGAGGGTACACAAGGGTATGCAAGCGGACAATCATATGCTATTTTTACCTGCTCACAAGGAAAAGAGGTAGAGGTCACTGCCCATGTGTGGAAAGAGAAGGCCGTGTCAAACACGCCTCCAACCATTTCTAAAAGAGGTAATCCTCTTCCTACTCAACCCTCAATTCTTTTACAAAGAAATCTTTTTCCCCCATCTCTCCTCTAAATCAACCTTCTTTTATTTCCATGAAGACTAGTAATCCTACTCTACCATCATGAAGTGAAGGACTCATTCCTTAAACAATGCAACCTTGGCCGCGTTTGACATCATAGATCATGCTAAAAAGACTAAGATCCAAATGTCTGAAGCCGAGTATCTTCAGTCGAACCCCGAACAGCTTGTAAGGTTGACCAAGTATATTCAAAGTCAAGCTGTCATATCTCCCCAGATCTCCCTAAAAGGAATCCTTTCCACTCCTCCTACATCCCGCATAAATGTTGCCTCAACATCTGCATCAGGCAAGATAGAACCTTTCTATCTCTCCCTCCTAATCAATGGCCACAAGTTAAGTAACTACATAATTGATTCTGGAGCTTCCGATAACATCATGTCGCCAAAGTCACCCATGCTTTGGGCCTCACCCTTACCAAGCCTTTTGGCAGATGTTATTCCTTGGAAACCAAGCAGGTTCCGCTGATTGGTCAGATCAAAGACGTGCAGTTCGCATTTGCAGCGTTCCCAGAAAAAAGAGTAAAGATGACCGTCCTCATTGCTGACATTCCAGCAGCCTATGGAATTCTGCTAGGAAGGAGCTTTTGTAGTGAAGTTGGTGGGGAGATTCATATGGATTGGTCTAAGGCTAGGATCCCTGTCAAAGGTGTAATGTAAACATTGGAGCCTGAATCACAAAAGAAGTACTTGGTTACTAACTCTGAGGACCCCAAAGCCCAAATTTTTTTGAATCATCAGGAATGGGGAACTATTTCTTGTCTACCAAGTCTGACAAAATGGTTGTTCTCGTCCAAGAAGAAGATCTTAACAAGATCTGGACTTTGCAGTTTGATGGCAGCTGCGCGACTAGTGGATGTGGCGCCGGAGCCGTGCTAATATCTCCCGAAGGGGAGATTATTCCTCTCTCTTTCAAGTTGTAGTTTTTCAACACAAATAATACTGCTGAGTATGAATCCCTGCTACTTGGCATGCAAGCCGCAAAGGAAAGAGGGATCAAAAATCTGAAAGTACAAGGTGATGTAGAGCTAGTCGTGAATCAAGTTAAAAGGATATATCAAGTGAAGAATGAGAGGCTCAGGCATTACCGCAATGCGGTGTGGGACAGCATCGAGGAATTTGACACTTTTTCAATAGAATCCATTCTAAGAGCTCAGAATGACATGGCCGATTCATTGGCCGCAAAGATCCCTCATGCTCCCTTACCCAAGTTTGAAAAAAGAAAAATACACCATTGAGGTGGTTTTCCACCCAAACGTGCCGGACAATTCTCAACATTGGCAAGTATTCAATGATGAAAATCAACTCATTGCCTTCCTAGAAAAGGTAGAAATTTTTAAGGAACTTCACTTTGAAGGATCCACTTCTACGTGCCATGAATCAGTCACCGGTCAAGACGATGAATCCGAAGGGAATGACGGCATATGTCAGCTCAAAGGAAATAAAATTCCAAAGGGCCTAGTTTCTTTAGAGTGGTTTTTCAATAGGCATGACCGTTTTGTAAAAAAGAAAAGGTGAGATGATACTGGCTCCTCCCCAGAAACCGAACCGGTTAATTTAGGTTCGGTAGAACATCCGCAGTTTGTGAACATTAGAAAATGTTGCACACCTGAAGAGAAGTGGAAGTTTGTCAAACTGCTGAAGAAATACATGGATGTATTGGCATGGTCCTATGCCGATCTAAAGTATTTTAAGCCAAAGGACATCCAACATGACATCCCGTTGAAAGAGGATGTCAACCCTTTCGCCAGAAGCAGAGACATTATAACCCTAAGATCTCAGGTACTATCTAGGCTGAAATTTAGAAAATGCTGGATGGGAGAATTATTTTTCCTATCCATCACAGTACTTGGGTAGCAAACATTGTGCCAATACACAAGAAAAATGGTGAAATACGCATATGCGTAGATTTTCGAAACTTGAATCAGGCATCCTTAAAGGACAACTACCCACTTCCTATAATGGATCAAGTTCTACAAGCGTGCTTCGGATCGAAATGATGTCCATGCTTGATGGTTTTTTAGGCTACAATCATATTGAAGTCTCACCTGAAGACCAATTCAAAACAACATTCACTACCCCCTAGGGCATGTTTGCCTACAGCAGGATGCCTTTTTGCCTGACCAATGCTGGCGCCACTTTTCAGTGGGCCATGGACCTTGCATTCAAAGGTATGATGGGGAAGGTCATTGTGGTTTATTTGGATGACTTAACTATGTTCTCTAAACAACGAAATGATCATTGTGATCATTTAGAGCAAGTATTGGCCAGATGCCGAGAGCACGGGATTTCCCTGAACCCGAAAAAGTTTGTTTTTGGAGTCACAGAAGGAAATTTGCTAGGACATGTTGTTAGCAAAGAAGGAACAAAGATAGATACCGAAAGAGTTAAGGCTATTTAGAGCCTTACTTTGCCTACAAGCAAGACCGACGTCCACTCTTTCTTCGGAAAGGTGAATTTTCTCAGGTGCTTTGTTCCCGACTTTGCTGAAAAAGACTCATCATATATTAGACATGATGAAAGGGTCACCAAATTTCCAATGGAGCGAAGAAGGGAAGAGGTCGTTTGAAGAAATAAAAGCTTCTGTCACTCACGCACTAGTCCTGGTATGCCCCAATTTCTCCAAGGATTTCATCATGTATAGCTATGCACCTGAGCATACTGTGTCTGCCATCTTGATGCAAAAGGATTCTGAGAATGTTGAATCCCCAATCGCATTTATGAGCTCTCCCCTTAAGCCTCACGAATTAAAAATGTCTCAGCTTGGAAAATCATGCCTTCGCCGTTTGTCAAAGCAAACAAAAATTCAGGTATTACATTTTAAATTCTCATACAGTGGTGCTGGTCCTTGACACGGCAGTCAAGTCAATTTTAACTCAACAGGAGTTAGGAAGCTTGCAAGGAAATTGGATTGCAAAGGTCCAGGAGTATGATCTAGATATAAAACCAACTAAGTTGGTAAGAGGCAAAGGCCTGTGTCAACTTATGGCTGAAAACCAAGATTCAGAAGTTCTGGAGGAAAAGATGATTACACCAATGGAGCACAAAGCCAGTTGGAGAAACCCGATTCACTGCCTATGGTCCTATTTGTCACAACCAGTGATGAGTGGTATTCCGATATTGCTTTCTTCCTCACCTACGGTGAATGCCCAGCTCACCTAACTGCAAAGGAGAAGTGTGCTATAAAGCTCAGAGAAGCCAAATATGTCATCTGGGATGACGGTTTATATAAACGTGGGATAGATGGCATCTTCTTGCGATGTGTTGACAAGCCACAACAAGTGAAGTTACTCGAAAGTTTTCATAATTCAGCTGCGGGGGCCATTTCTCCTCTTCTGTGATGGCACACAAGATCATCCGGGCCAGGTACTATTGGCCGATGCTTTTCCAAGGTACAGCTACCTAGGTGGCAAAGTGTGAGCCTTGCCAGCAGTTCGTCAACAAGCCCAAATTAGCTACTTTTCCCCTCAGTCCGGTCGTTGTCGACGAACCATTCAAGCAGTGGGGAATTGATTTTATCGCGCACTCAATCCCCAATCGAGTGCCGGACATAGTTATGTCCTAACAACAACAGATTACTTCACCAAGTGGGTGGAAGCCATACCTGTCAAACATGCCACTTCCGAGGTTGTTTGTAGTTTCATCAAAGAAAATATCATTGTCAGGTTTGGTGTTCTAAACAAGATTGTTGCTGATAATGCTTCCAACTTTTCTTCACGAGAATTTGTTGGTTTTTGCTATGAATACGGAATAACTTTGGCTCACGCCTCAGATTATTACCCTCAGGGAAATGGTCAGGCAGAATCTAGTAACAAAAACTTAGTAACCATCATACGAAAGCTAGTGGATGAGAATCAACGAATGTGGCACAAGTCCGTATACGACACTTTGTGGGCAGACCGCATTACTCCCAAGAGATCTCTCGGTATTTCACCTTTTCAAGTGTTATATGGCACCGATGCCGAGCTTCCCATTTCCACTGAACTCCCTGCTCTGCGCTTGGTATGGGAAATTGAAGATGAGACTTTTAAAAATTCCCTTGAAAAGAGGATCATGTATCTAGCAGAGCTTGAAGAAAAAAGAGTAAGGGTGGTCGAAAAGATCACCGAACATTAGAATCAGTCAAAATATTGTTCGATATAAAATCTAAGCGAGAGAAGTTTCCGGTGGGAGACCTCATCCTTTTGTGGGAAAAATGAAGAGAGCTAAAGGGCATGCATGGAAAGTTTGATTCCATGTGGAAAGGGCCTTTCAAGATCAAACAACTCAATGGAGAGAATAGTTTCTATCTCTCGTATCTAGATGGAACTAAACTCCCACTTCCCTATAGTGGGTAGCATCTGAAAATCTTTAGGAAGTAGAGCTTGCTCTCTTCTTTGTCCGGTTTTCTTCGGTTGTGTGTTTTTTTTTGTCATGTGTTTGCTTTTGTTGTTTGCGTGTTTCCCTTTCCAGTCTCCCTTGTTTTTGACTCTGTTGCCCAATGGATAGGCACGTGAGATATGGGATTCTCTACCCCTGAGGTTCACTCAGAGATAGTCCCTAGAAAGAGCCAGCTGTTATCCCGTAAAATTGGCAAGGGCAATTTTACAGATAACCCCACCAAATTTTGTTCTGGTCCCTCGTCAGGGACTCCTTGCATTCAAACGTTGCAAAATCCCTTCCCGGGAAATATAGTTTTCCAAACTTAGCCATTTTTGGTTTTTTTGGTCGGGCACACTTAATCTCTATGCAACATAAAGTGTTCATGCGCCCCCTTTAAATCCTTCGGCGCACGGTTCGAAGTGTCAACACACCTTTTGGTGCACCTCACTATGTTGTGCCTTTCTTGCATGCGCCAAGGCACATGCGCCTTCATGTCAACAATACTTTTGTTGCGCCATATTTTGGTGCGCTAAGGGCGCACGTATTTCCATGTTGACAATGCTTTTGGTGTGCCAAAGGTGCACATAACTTCATGTTGGCAGGTGTTTTGGTGTGCCAAAGGGCGCATCCTTTCCATTGTCGATAGGCATTTTGGCACGCCACTTGAAAAAGTGGTTGGCACATTTATTACCACCTTGCCTATATATAGGTGCATCTGCCCTGTCATTTTCATCAGACAAAATCACGTGATTATTTCTTTTCCCTCTGCACCTGTCAGTGCGCCTGTCGTTATCGAATCACATCGTGGACCCAATTTCACACCTCTCACATTATATAATCCTGGTAAGAGGTCCCTATTGCTCTTGTGTTTTGTGTTTTTTGGTTTTTGGCTGCTTGTTTGTGGAGATTGGATGGAATAAATCTGTGAACCATGGAACCCTCCCCCTTATTGTTTTATCTGTCCTTCCCCATGTGCTTCCCCCTCTTTCCAGATCTGCTAGTAAAGAGGACTGTCTCATAAAGAAATTGCTTAGACCCCTTTGATTAAGCTTCTTCACCACCCAAGGAACCCTGCAAAAGAAGCTTAAACCACATGTAAACCCCTCAGAGAAAGAATCAAAGCTTAAAAGTAAGACTGTATTTTTCTCCTCTTTTGGCACATCTGCCACCCCTGCAACATGATATACAAATCCACGCCAATGGAGGAGCCAAATCCTCAAGGAAAGTGAGGGAGTGATTGCTAAGTTCACCGGGTTATATCAAAATATCAATCGGTGAACAGAGAACTCCAGGCGATAACAAGACCCATCTCCAAAGAGCTGGATCATGCCAGGATGCAGCATGAGGCCTTTCAAGAAAATGTTTGACTGTTCAGTCGAAGATCTGGTCAAGTTCGGCATCTTTGGACACCCCAGAGCCCTCAACAAAATCCTTTCTACTCTGGATTATCGGGTGGATCAGCTGGAGTTCGTCCTAGAGAAGATCGACAAAGTAAAGGAGGAAGCCCTAGATGCAATGCATCAAATGGAACAGATTGTCCTAAGAATGTCTCTAGGCTTGCTCACTTCTTCTTTCACCTTAAGAAGGGTTGAGGAAACTATTCAGATCTTCAAGGAGATCATTTCATAGGGGTTGGGGCTAGAGGTCATGTTTGACGCTGAATCCATCAACAACCTATTGGCATGTTGTGACTTCATTGGGTACCTGATAGAAGTAGAGAATGATTATTCAAAACTCCCAGAAAAGCTTACAGACGAGCGGGAGACCTGCGAAGCTATCATTGATCGACACAAGGATCCTTCCTAGGATCAACTTCAACCCATGATTATCAAATTCATGGAGTACCATGCCCAGTTCCACATCTCGTCACCTGAGCAGCAAAAATAGGATATCCCCTTTCAGCCGCAGGACGACGATGAATAGTTTCCTTCTTCCCGACTTTCTCCTTGTGAAATATCTAAAGTGTGTTGACACAAATGATGACATCATCCATGTTGCACCATGGGATGATGTCATCCACCAAAGTTGTCAAAAGTCAACAAATGACTTTGTAATCTATTGTAAGATATTTTTGTAATTAAGTGGTTGGTTTGCTTTTGTCTTCTTTTCTTCTCTCCTTCTATATATACTTGAATACTTGTTGTATTCAGTAGTGGATATTTTTTAGATGAAAAATAGAAGTGGGAAGAAAAGGCTTTGTACTTTTTGTAACAGAAGAAAATATTAATACAAATATCAAGACTTTGTCTTTGAATATGCGTGTTATGGGCATTTTATCTTTCTTATGTCAGATCTATGCGTTTATTCTATTGGATATATCTCTACTTTTCTCGAATTATTCATCAGTATTGCTTTATTCGTTTATGCAAGTAGGGTTGGATCTGTTTACTACCAATCCCAAAACATAAACCCTCTGACCTTTCTTCTTTGGAATTCATTTCTTTTCTCCCTTTGGACCTGATCTCTCTTCATCCTCTCTTCCATTCCTTTCTTTTCACAATTGGAAACACCCCTACTGGGATGAGATCCCAAACCCCCAAAGGCAGAATATTGTGAGACTTGCATAGATTCCTGCTGGTAGAATAGAAATAAACCAGTTTTGCTTTGCTGACTCAAAGAGGGGCTATGCCCTGCACACTATTGGCTCGTTTATCCATAGATCTACCCTAGAGATAGATTTTCAAACCAACAGAGTTCTTATCATGCCCGCAAGGGGTACCCATCCCCGATTCGAGCCGATGTTAGTGCTCGATTTGACTTCACCTTTTGTCCCGTATGCCTTAGAATTTTTTTCTTTGACTAGTTCACCCATGTAAAAACCGTATTCTTGAAAGATATAATTGTATTAAATGTGAATGAAAACCTTATTTTAGGGTGTGAATACTCTTTTTGTTCATGAAATGTAATAGTTATGATTCCCCTAAAAATACCTATAAAAATCATTCATGAATCGGGCCAATGTTATAATTTTGACAATAAGTTAATGAAGTGAAAAGTGTAAAAATATCTCTCGATGTTGTCGTCATTTTTACACCCACCAAAGAACAAGGGAACCTCGTGCATGCTTTGGCCTATCACCCACAGCACTTTGGGAAATCACACGAGGCACGTGCGGGTGCCGAGTCTCTCCTTTATGTGATTTTAGTAGGAAACATCATCTATGATAGGAATTTAAAGAGAGTGAGTGAAAATGAGATGTGTAATAATCATAGAGCTCGAACGGCTTCTAGACTAATGCAAATATTCCAACCAGAAAGATACTTTAACGAGAATAGGAGTGAAATCAAACAGAAAGGAAAATGCATAAGGATTCATACTTATTTCATAAACATACATGAAACAAAACTATGAAGATATGAGGATGGACTAGAATCATTAATGATCATACTCCAATAAGTTGATAACCTAATTACATCCATTAGATTCATTATAGAACATCGCAATGCGGAAAAACGAAGTCATACATCATAGATGGATCTACATTCCTTAGATCTCAAAAATAAAATTTACAATCCCATGCCCCTTGATGCATCCTTCTACTATATTTTATCTACATAACCTGATACAACTCCTGCAGCATTTCTACAGAGTTCTGCTCTCTATTGATCTCCTTCCTATTCCTCTACAAGAGCTTGTATTTATAGGTCCCTTGAACTTCCAAACCACCTTTCTAAGGTTTCGGATACATCACCAAATGTCCAGATGTGGTCCTCCATGGGAGAATAATCCTCCAAGCCTGAGCTCTCCACTCTTTACCATGATGGTCTTCTAGAAACCTCCATCGTAAGACATATTCCTTCCTATCTCAACTGATACTAGGTTAGCACCTTATCCATTTATCATGCACAGTCGGGTCATGATTTTATCATGTTTTGTCTAATACACCAAATACAGCCAAGTCCTAAGACATTTTTATACCGGTGCGTAACATGGTCCTTCTAAAACCCTCCTAGAACCCTACCTTGCGCACTTTCTTCTTGCGTGCCCACCCTTCAACTTAGGCCTTGTGCGCCCATGTGCCTTTTTGTACTTAGTCAATATTTTAGGGGCCCAACATCACCCCACACTTTACATGTTCTCTGCCCTCAGGAACACTTCTTTAAAGAAAGAATTACAATAGACTTAACATCTTGGAAAAAGAATAAGGGAATGAAGAATTGGGAAAAATGAATGAATGGGGAAGTGTTATCATTATTACAACAAGATAGGAAAATATTTTCACAAGTTGGCCTCCAAATTATTCCAGGCATCGACTTCATTTTACACCCTCTAGAAGAGGTTGTCGACTAGGTTCTTACCTCCTAAAACCAATTCCATTTCCTCGAGTGTTTAATGTTTCAAACATTCCTTCCAATTTCTTGCCCACGTCCTCAAGTGCATCCATCCTTCTTATAATCTATGGGTACAACTCCTTCAACTAGTTTTTAATTGAACCTCATAAGGTTTCAATAGCTTCTGACTTCTTCTCGACCTCAGCCAGATCCTCTCCCACTCTGCTCTATTTCCTTTGTTCTTCTCTTGGAATTCCTTGAGCTCTACCTCGTGAGTGGTGACTAGAATACTTTCCACTTTATCTCTATCTGTGCAATTGTCATATGCAGCCTCAGTAGTATGGGTAGAAATTTTTACATCAACAAGCACCTTATTGTACTTGGAAATGATTTCTACAACCTTCAATTTGTCCTCCTTCTCCAGGAGCGCTACAACTTCTTATGTGGATTCTAAGGCCAGAGGTTTCCTTTCTATGGTGAGCATGTGTGTTAAGTCTTCAAGGCACTCAAGGGAAGATCCATACTTTTCACGGGAGGTGCCAGTCCAGATACTTCAAAAAAATGGCATATGTGATGGATTCTACCTTCTTATATACCTCACACACCCTTTCCTTTTCTTCCCTTAGTTCACACTTTAGTTGCGTGCTAATTAGTTCCTCCTGCTTCAAGTTCTTGGTCCTCTCTTCTAGCTCTTCTTCCCTCTTTTCTAGCTCTGCCTCTAGAAATTTTACCCTGTCATTCCTTCCGAATAACTTAGCTTCTAGTTTAACTCGAGACCTTATTCAACACATTACAAACTTGTTCATCCAAAATTTACTGAGCGCTCACTAAGGGGTTATCTCCTTTTGACTCAGGCATCTTCATTAGTGCCCCTTGGCTTACCTTGAACTCGGCTCGTCGATGTGGGACTCAATTTCCCATGAAAGAATTTTCCTCATCCGAGGGTATGCACCTTCTTCATCAAACGACTTCATTGCCAAGAGTTGATCTATTGGGATTGTGCTTTGGAAGCATGTGCACAACACCTTGCTTGGATCATCAATGTAGCTCATTCTTGGTATTTGGATTTCCATGCACTTTCCTCCTATGTGCGTGCCCTTAGGAATAGTTACTAATAGACTAGGGCCTCCCACGCTACCGTGATATTTCCTACACTTTCTTCCCTATCTTCATTCATCACTAGATCAACATTGCGCTCTAATTCTTGTTCTACCAAGGCTTCAATGATTTTTGTTGCTTCTCTTTCTTTTGCCTTGTTTACTTCATCCTTAGTGAGGCTTGGAGTCCTCTGACCCTTCATGCTAACCTCTTCACCTCCTCCCATGTCTTGGGCACCCTTCACCTCCCGGCTACCCTTTCATCATTTAAAGAGATAGTCATTTTTTTCCTCTTTGACCTCTTCTTCCGAATCATGCATGCTAAAAACAAGTGGTTCTTGGTCTCCTTCAGGTTCATCTTCTTCATCATCATCCCTCTCACCCCTGTATTTCTCCAAGCTCTTTGTTTCCTCTGAATCAACTTCCTCCATCACCTTTTGTTTCTTCCTAACTAGGGATTCTAGTATAGGAGATTTTCTTTCTCTTCTTCCTCTGGTGATTTCTCCTCTACAATAAGTTTTCCTTGCTCTGGTGCCTCCTCTCTGACTAGGATACCTCTTCCTGCACGTATAAGTACTTGTTCTAGTGCTTGTTCTCGGGGTGCCCACCGCTTGAGTATCTTGGACACTTGGTGCCTTTTCTTTATTTCTTCTATCTCCTTTTTCTTGGGTGTGGTCTTCTTTCTACCTATTAGGTCTTCAAGTATAGCTATCTCATTCTCAAGATAAGCACCCTTCTCAAACTTGGGCCTTATGTGAAGGTATACATGCACCATAGACCTCCTTGTAATAGGTAGAGTAAGGGGTTTCATCATCTGAACTTCATGCGATACATAATTTTCCATGTACACATGCTTGTTGGGGTAGACCAACATCTTGCACATCTCCCTGTGGTCCCGATCTATACTTCCAAGGTCAAACTTCAACTTCTTGGATTCCTTGAATCTATTTAACCCTGCCTGGAAGTATTGAGCAATGAAGGAAAATGGAAGTTTACACCATGGGCTCATGCTTTCATCAACCAACCTAAATATGCTAATGTAGAAATGTTGGTATACTACGAATTCAGCTTCTCCTTTGTGAGCTTTGGCAGTTGCTATGGGATCCTCCATTCTTCCCCAAATGCATTCCTCAAGCACGTATACCACTTCTCAAGATATGCCTTGTGAACGACCTTCATTATATCACAAGTTTATTTTTTGAATCTCTTTACAGCAAGGGGTCTTCCTCTGGTACAAGCAAATGAACTTATCTCGCCCCATCCGCACTCCAATCTCTCGAAAACACAATAAGTAAGAGGACATTTCCAAAATTATCTTGTCACCCTCCCCCATGCACCGCCGATGATCTCATCCGCAATGTACATAGACAAGTTGTAGATGGTGCCCTCTGATATCCTTCTATAGACATTGAGCCATGACTTGTTCACTTGCATCCACCTCTCTTGGTCATTAAATTTTGTTACCACGCATGTGGCCATTCTCATCACCGGGTCTTGGATATTTGCAATATCAAAGTACCTTGACCCCTTCTTGTATGCATATGTGGCAATGGTTTATTTGATGACTTCTTTGTCACATAGGTTGTCCTCTATACTTTCTCCTTTACAAACGAGACTTGTAAATTTTAAAATCAACTGAGAGGTTATGCGCATCTTGCACCTTGTGAAGTGAAAGTGATCTTTTTATATGCATGACATCAGCCATTGATAGAGGTGCTCAAAGTAGGGCGCTCATAGAGTTGTGATAATCCCACCTTCTCTAACTTAACTTTTAATTTGTCGCTATAAATGGGTAACCCTTCTGATGTCCTCTTGTTTTTTTGGTGCACTAAATCCAATGCCATTTCCTTTTCAATCATGTTTTTGTGATGGTTATAATCACTTACTGTCATGTTTCTTAAATGGGACTCCCACTCCTTTCTAAGCAAAACCCCATTTGGGTACTATATTTCTGCATAACATTCTTCATTGGTACTTGCGGTGGTTTCTTGTTGTTTTCCCTTGCCCTTTCCTTTTCCCTTTTTAGTTGTTACAACTGGTTTCTTGGGTGCCATTGTGTAAGTTATCTTTACACTTCAACTTCTCTTTCTCTCTTCTCTACCTTCTCCAAGCTTAGATATGAAACTTTTGAAAAAACTCCTTTTGAACTTGTGACCTATCTATCAAACCCTCACTAGAATATGCCTTTCACCATACAACACTTCTCCACAACTCTCTCTATGCCCGTGAACTATTTACCTCCTAGTTTGTAGATCCAAACTAGTTACTCACAGTTAAATTTCTCCAATTTTTCTTCACATGGATCAACTCTAGAAACCCTAGTTCACAAAATCTCTTCCTTCTTTGTATTCGCAATGTAAATAATGAAGTGTCCAACCTTCTATTTATAGTTTTTCCTACTTTTCAACATTAAATTCTACCTTACCTACCACCGTGCCTCCACACTTAATGTAGAATTTTCAACAAAACCTAACTTTACTACTTTAGCTAACTCACCCAACATTACACGTATAATTCCCCAACCTTCTGGTGTGTAACCAATCCATCTTGATAGGAGAATCTTACGCACGTGTCACTAGTGTCAAGGTACTTTTGTCATGATTTTTTCTCTTGCCTACCTCGTGTTTCTTTTTGTGCTTCTTCCTCTTTTGTACATGGATCCATAATGTAGCCTTACCCTGATACTAACCATCCTTTTTCACCTTTCCTTCCATGCACTTCCTATCCTAGGGCTATTCAACCGAGATTTCCAACGCAATCCTTCCTGGTTCTTCACACTTTGCACTTTCCTCCACATTATTCTACCCCACACTAAAATGATTCATGGTCCTCTCGCACATTCACAATCTTTGAAAAATTAATGAGGTTACCAAAGGCCTAAGGTGTAACACAAAAACAACACTAAGAAAGGGAAACAAAAGAAAAGAAAATGCATTAAGGTAAATTTCAAACAAACGACAACACTTTGCCTTATTTACAAACACCAAGAAGACTTATTTATAGTAGTGCTTTAGCCTACTTCCATCGAAGTGTCCTGGAAATATCATCCCATCTAGTGATTGTAACTGGCATATGTCTAAAGCAATGATGTACGAGATGATGTAGGGGCCCAAACAATGGAATTTTAACTTCCCAAGATGGCGTAAAAACTTTGAATCATATAGTAAGACCATCTTCCCAACCTCAAACTTTTTTTTCTTAATGTGATGATCATGCCATGCCTTTTCTTTTTCTTTTTCAATCTTATGGCTCCACCTGGTGAGTGATCATATTTTTTCTATTTGTATTAACTTGTCAATTCTTTCTTCCAACGACTTTTTCATTATCTAATCCTCCTGCGCATGCTATACATAGAGAAGGTAACATGAATTCAACTGGTAGGAAAACCTTCACACCAAACATCAATTGAAATGGTGTGGCCTTATTCAATCTCTTGTAGGTTTTCCTATATGCCCAAAGAATGGCTGATACTTTGTCATCCCAATCATGTCTACCAACATCACAGATCTTAGCCAATGTGTGACTAAGTATTTTGTTAAATGCCTCTGCAGTTCCATTTGTTTGTGGATGGTAAGGTGTAGTCTTATGATGAGCCACCATGAACTCTGGTAATAGAATCCTTACTGCTCATTCAAAATTGTGTACCCCCGCTCACTATTTAAACTCAAAGGGCATCCATACCTTGTAATAATGTTTTCCCATAGGAACCTTACTACAATAGATGCTGTATAATCCTTAGTAGGTGCTACTTCTACCCACCTTGTCAAGTAATATGTGTAAGTGATTATATACTGTGATCCATTCCTATGCATGCACGGTCAATGTCATAATAGGGCCTACGAAGTCTATAGCCCATTTTCGAATGGATCAACACTGGGAATAAGGCGAAAGGCATTTCATCTCATCACCACCCCGTTTGCCAATACATTGACAATGGTCACACGCCTTGCAATATTATTTGTAGTCTTAATATAGGGTTTCCCACCATAATTCAACCATTAATATCCTATGTACATAGTGTTGCCTACATAGTGTCCACCTGCACTACCTCTATGTGCTTCTTCTATTATGGTTAAGTGTTCATGTTCTAGCACATAATGATGTAGAATATCATCATGCAATATTTTGTATAAATCCCCACTAATCAACAGGTAAGGTGCGAAGTGTATAGCTAACCGCTTTTTATCCAATGCCTTCATCCCTTTCGACACTACACCTATCTTGAGAAATATTGCAATATCTTCTAAGTCTGAGGGCGCACATTACAACATTAATAGTTGTGCATCTAGAATGGTATCCTCAATGCTTTACACTTCCTCCCTTGAATCGATTCTAGACAAATGATTAGGTCTAGAATTACTTTTTCTTAGTTTGACAACCACCATGAATTCAAATTCTTGGAACAATACTACCCACTGACATATGTGACCTTGTAGAATGGGCTTGTTCACCATGTATTTCAATGCCATATGGTCAATGTAAATTATAAATGGAGTTTCTAGAAAATATTGTCTAAACTTGTGAAGCATGTAGATCATTGACGATTCCTCTAGCTCAGTTATAGTATAATTATGCTATACTAGTTTTAACTTCCTACTTGCAAAGCACAAAGAATGATCAACAATCCCTTCACCAAGATGTGCAAGTATTGCTCCAATGGTGGTCATTGAGGTATCAACATGAACATGGAAGAGCTTATCCCAAGAGAGGAATCATAGTATGGGTATGGTGACAAGCCTATCCTTTAAAGTGTCAAATGCCTTCTGTTGCACCTCTCCCTAATGAAACACAGTTTTATGCTTAAGAAACTCTTCTAAAGGTGTGGTGATCTGAACATACCCCTTGATGGACTTATTGTAGTACCCCATATGCCCAAGAAATCCCCGCACTATGCTTTGTCTAGTAGGCTCTCTTAATCCCACAATTACTACAACAGTTGCGGGATCTACTACTAGGCCTTCCTTACATATGATGTGTGCTGATAATGTTCCAAATAGGGTAGTAAAGACACATTTCTTAATATTGAGGGATATCCTCAACTGCCGACACCTTTCAAACATTAACCTTAAGTTGTCACAATGGTCCTTCACTAATCCATATACTGTCTAATCATCCAAGTAGACTTGAAGAAATTTATGGATGAAGTCCTGAATGCTTGTACCATAATGCACGAGAACATAGTAGGTGCATTATTCAACCCAAAAGGCATGACTATATAGGAAAAAATTCCCCACTCAGTGGTGAAATTCATCTTCCTTTGGTCCTCCTTCATGATCCTTACCTGGTGATAGCCCAAGAATCCATCTGTGAAAGAGTAGACCTCACATACTGTAACTCCCTCTAAAATTTCTTCAATAAATGGGGTTGGGAAAGGATCAATGATACACACTACATTCAGGTCCCTGTAATCAACTCAGATCCTTATCCTTCTATCCTTCTTAATGCTAATTACCATTGGACTTATCCACTCTAACTCTTCAACAACTTCAATGATGCTTGAAACTATCATCTTGTCTATTTCATCCTTTACCTTCACGCGTAGGTTAGGATTCATTCGATATAGTCTCTTCCAGACCGGGCGCACCCTCCTTAGACTTAATTCTCATTTCTCCTAAGGAATGGTGAATGCCTTTTAGTTCATGATACCCACACGGAATAAATCCTAAAACTCATGTAAAAGATCAATGATCTTAGAGACTTATTTCTTCAACCAATAGTCTCCAATGATTGCCTCTTTGGGTTTTGCTCCCAAGATAATGTTAACCTTCTTTGTATTTAAAGAGTCATGATAATGCCCGTTCATCAAAACTATCTAACACCTCACGCATCCCCACTGAATGGTCAACGTCCAAGTTTTCTGCCTCTTCCCCATCAATTATATGAACCATCTTTCCTTTTTATTTCTCTATACACACGTGCTCAAAGTGTATCTCTTCTTTTGCTTCTTCCTCAAAGTGTGCCTCCAGGACAGGTTCACCTAGCAAGTCTAGTAGCCTATCTTCTGCCATGACACTATCCCTAATGGTAAGGCGCTTGAAAAACTACAATGCCTTATCCACCAAGGGTTTTGTAATTTTATATTCGATTGTTTGAATGAGATCAACTGCTAACTCTTTCCAATTCCCCTGTCTCGGTGGTGTGTCTTAGTGTGAATTTACTATACATGTACATAACCTTGTAGGGTGTAATACAACTTATGAACCCATAATGAAGGCAGAAATTCTTATGTGCTTCCCATTGAGGCTATCTCACATGCTTGGATATGGAAGGAAGTAATCTCTTTACCATGGTAGTATTTTATAGCTATGGGCGCGTTGCTCTACAAAACCTTATGGAGAAGGAAATTCTCACCTCATGCCATTCCAAGAGGTTATCCCGATGTGTCACCCACCAGCGTGTAATAGTTTTGAGTAGGACATAGCTTAACATCCCTCTTCGTTCATTCTCCTTCTTCCACTAAGCTTCCATCTCCTACAAAAAGATCTCAAGGAAGGCTCCTCTTGAATACTTAGGTAGCTTCTTTCCTCCTAGGTGCCAAAATGTATGTGCCTTTGTCACCTTTGTCACCGATCCTCTCAAATTCATCTGATTAACTCATAGGTCCCATGTACCCAATTATCACGCTATACTAGTGGTGTCACTTAAGGACTGAGCATCCTCAAACTGAATAACTCCTTCTATGAAATTGATTACCTTTGGATCCTTGATTGAGCACACATATATTCTATCTAGGACCTCTTCTCCCAAAGGTTCAGTATAGGGTGTTGATTTTCCATCACCTAGGGTATGATGACCCATTCCTCCTCATTTTCAAAGATTATGTGTCCCTTGTTGAAGCGAAGATCCGCATTATTCTTATAACACCATGGGCAACCAAGTAATGTTGGGAAATTGTTTGCCTCGGAAAGTGCCAAGACTTTGAAGTCCTCAGTAAAATTAGCCCCCTGAATAGTGATAGATGCATTCTTTAAGACACCAATGGGCATTGCCTTTGTTTTATTCATGATGTACAACAGATTCAAAGATGGTCCTAATGTAGGTCTTCCCATATGATGCCAAGCATCCAAGGTGAGAACATTGACCTCCGCATCTCTCTCAATGAGGGTATTACTAAGGAGCCATCCATCCATGACCGTATTTAATGTGATCTCCTTATCATAGTCAAGGCTATGAGGGGAAAGGTCTACATGTAATACCTACTTCTTGCGCTCTATTATGGAGCGTGGTACCTTCTCTCTCAACCATGCTCCTAGCAAGGGATTAATATTCTATTGCCTTAGCATTTTACACACTTCCTTGACCTCATCCAAGTTATCCTTTCGTGGCTCGACCTTCCTTCTTTGATCCTCCCTCCTGACTCGCTCCTTTAGACACTAGATTTCTCCTTGTAAACACCGAATGATATCTATGGTTTCTTGATGTACCTATTTCGATGTACGAGTGGTCCGGGTACTTCTCATGTATTACTTCTTCCCTAGAAACCCGGTTCTTCGCCTTGGAATTTCCTTTCTACGTGTGGTGTCTACTCTTGTTCTTACCATAATAGGTTCTAAGCCTACATCCCACGTTACCCATGACATCCATTGTGTTTCAGAATTCTTAATGCTTGCCATTCAGTAGCACCCTTGTATTTGCAAAGTGTTGTTGACTCATGTGATCAAATGAATCAGGGAAATCCTCATATTTTTTCTTCTTCCCACACCATGAGCACTGTAATAATTTTGGGAACTTGTGCTTGTAGTGGTCTGTAGATCCACAATTAAAACAAGCTCCACGTGGGAACTCACTTCGTCCTCTATGGCTACCATGACCATAGAATCCTCTGTGAAATTCCCTTCCACATGCTCCTCCATTTGTGCAATCCTCATAACGGCAATCATCATCCTTAGAACTACTAGAAATGTTGGTTTAATGCACACCATGGTCAATGGCCTCATGGATCTGGTCAATAAGCCAACAATCCTTAGTATCATGGGTCCTAGAGGTTTATATATTAGAGTAGCAAGATACATTATTCCTAATTTCATGTTGTAAAAAGGGACATCTACTCACATCATAGTCCCCATGACAAACCTCACACCATCACTACAGTACGTATTGTTTTCTAGGGGCACCTATCCTTGGCATAGCCCTCTACTTCACAATCTGTATCAAATTCCACCGTGAGTCTCATGAGCCGAGTCCGTAGAGACATTTTGCAGCTTCTTAGCCATAAAATCAATATGAGCTTCCAGAAATGGGCTAACACCAGTGTCAATGCTCCCAACAACTTTAGCACATAGGGTAGCTTCCAACCCATCATGTGGTCTCAGTGAAAGTATTATGAGATAAAACTCTTCTAAATGAGGTTATAAACCCTCTAATAAACCATTGAGCATGCTATGAAGGGTGAATGTCATATGAAAATTTTTACAGGAGAGTCTTAAACCATGCGTCATACTCCCACACACTCTCCATCATTCTGTGCTGAATCTCCTTAAGGTCGTTGATGCCTTCTATTCAAACTTAGGGATGTGGAATTCTGCTAGGAAGGCATTTTTCAATGCGTTGTAATCTACCACTATCTGATGTAGATCATACCTCTTATACCAGCTATGCGCGTGCCCTTGCTACGTTGTTACAAATTGAATAGCCTTTCGTTCCGGGGTTGTGATCCTATTTTCACACCAAAGAAACTCACACTTGTGAACATGCTTCACAACATCTTCAATACCCCTATAGTCTAGTAAATGAAAAGACATCTCGAAAAACACTTGGAGGTTGTTTGGGTCCTTGTCCTCATGAGCCAGAGCCTTGGTTTCCCCTGTTGTTTCCTCTACCACCGGATCCACTAGATCAACCAAGTCCTATGCCTCCTGACCCACTAGATCCACCGATACACCAAGTATTATTCCCCAGTCTCACCAGTTTGACCCCTAGATCCTCCTACAAACCAAGCAATGGGCCTAAAGTGGTCACGCCTAGGGTATCTAAAGTTATACTAAACTACATGCCCATGGTATGTGATAATGTCCCACTACTAATATTGTACCCTGCGCCACTCCTAGATGTGAGACTAAAAGATTTTTTATCTACACTCTGCCTAAAAATTCCTGCAAACATTGGAATGGTATGTGTAGCCATAGAAGTCCCAAATGAGAAATTATATCTCCTAGGTATAGATCGGTCACTTCCATTGATACCAGCTAGGTTAACAATATTCTTCCCTTGATCAGAAAACCAAGCGCTAGGGTTTGGTCACTAGGTGGGTTCAGATGCACGCCAATGACTCTTCTCTCCCCACATGATGAAATCTCATCAAAAGTCAAAGGGGTCTCTCTCATGTGCTTTCCAAGATGGGGTAGAACAGACTACTCAGGTTCCATGTCCTCTACGTGAATGTCAAATCCTTCCCATAAAATTTTCCTCCATATATCCATCACACTTACACCTCACGTTGTCTATCAATCTCCCTTTCACACGCTTCACTATAATTGATCCGTCTCTCCTCCCTTTCTTTCTTAGTTATAATAGCTATCATCTTCCTCCACCCTATTTTCCTCAATAGCTTTTCAACGGTTTAGCCGACCATCGAAATGCCTCAAAACTCAAGGTAACAACCAAGATCTTCATTTCCTCTGCGGGATAACATGTAGAAATGATCCTCTGGATCCCACGAAACTCAAACCCAACAACGTATGGACAAGAATACGTGGAAAAAGTGTATTCCAGGTGTAGCTAGTCGAACTCCTTTCCACTAATGATCCACAACATGAGTCCACATGTCATACCCGCATCTTCCATCCTCTAGTACTCTTCTTGGGTCCACACGCATGATCTATAATTCCATCTTGATCTAGATGCACATGTTGAGATCCATTCATACAGCTCTCTACCGAAAGCAAAGAATTCTTTTTCATACAAATCATGGAAGAGGTTCTCTTCTATCCATTTGCGTGTAGCAAACTCAGTCCAGTGCTAAATCTGTAAGAAAATTCATCCTTCATGCTCTTAAACCATGATTCAACACTTTCCAAAGTTAAATGATCTATTATCACTCATTGTATAGATCATGATGTATGTTATATCCCACTACAACTTCGAAAAGAGGTCTTGGCAATAGAACCAAGATGTATTGATATTTAAACCCACCAAAGAACAAGGGAACCCCATACACATTGGCCTATCACCCGGCAAATGGCACTGGGAACTTACTCGAGGTACACATAGGTTCCGAGTCTCTCCTTTATTTGAGTTTATTGGGAAAAATCATATATGATAGGAATTTAAAGAGAGTGATTGAAAATTAAATATGTAATCATCATAGAGCTCAGAATGGCTTCTAGACTAATGCAGTTATTCCAACCAGAAAGATACTTTAACATAATAGGACTGAAATCAAACAGAAAGGAAAATGCATAAGGATTCATACTTATTTCATAAACATACATGAAAAAAACTATGAAGATATGAGGATGGACCAGAATCATTAATGATCATATTCAAATAAGTTGGTAACCTCATTACATCCATTAGATTCATTACAGAACATCGCAAAGATGGCGGAATGAATTTATACATCATAGATGTATCTACATTCCTTATCTCTCAAAAATAAAATTTACAATCCCATGCCCCTTGATGCATCCTTCTCCTATATTTTATCTACCTAACCCGATGCAACTCCTCACGACATTTCTGCAGAGCTCCACTCTCTATTGATCTCGCTTCCTATTCCTCTATGGGCGCTTGTATTTATAGGTCCCTTGAACTACCAAACCACCTTTCTAAGGTTGCAGGAGATCATGTCGCCAAGTGTCTAGATGTGGTTGTACATGGGAGCATGATCCTCCAAGCCTTATCTCTCCACTCCTTACCATGATGGTCTTCTAGAAACCTCCATCACAGGGCATATTCCTTCCTAGGCCAACTGTCACCAAGCCGACACCTTATGCATTCATCATGCGCAGCGGGTCACACTTTTCTCCTGTTCCATTAGATTTGCCAAATACGGATAATTCCCGAGACCTTTATCTGCTGGTGTATAACGAGTTCTTCTAAAACCATCCTAGAACCTTTCCTTGCATTCTTTCATCTTGCACGCCCACCCTTCACTTAGGCTTTTCGTGCTCATGCACCTTTTGTACTTAGTAAATATTTTAAGGGCCCAACAGATGCCCTCGCACTTTTTTTTGCCCAATCCCCTTTTTCCTTTTGGTTTTATTTTGTATTTTGTAATAATAAATTTTTCGTAAGTATGGAATTGGATGAGGAAGGTATCCACACATCCCTTCGGTGCATTTTGGAGAAGGTAAAAGAATCGGGGCCTTCAAGAAGCAAGAATCAACCATGTGGATAAAGCATGGAAAGGTAGCTCAAGTGGGTTGAAAAGTAAAGATAAAGAAGAAGAGCTCATAGGCCTCCACATGTTTCCTAAGCACAAATTCAAAAAGAGAGAGAAAAGGAGAAACACCCAAGTTGTCTGGGGTCTCCATGTGTTGTATAAAGAAACTACCACTTTCAAAAGGACCAAACAAAGATGCGAGATGACTTGATGTCCAGCGGATTGAATGTGATCTCGGGTCCTAAAGCATGCAATTGAAGACTTGGCTAAAATTAGGGTTGAGGTTTTGAATGAAGTCAAGGAGAAGATGAAGATAGAAAAGAGGTGGGTTGACAAAACCATGGACACCATTGATATGATATTAGAGGAATTGCAGAGTTACAATCAAAGCCACGGGAATAAAAACAAAGGATGGACCAATGTGGGGATGCTTTGAATAGGAAAACCTTGATTTTTTTAACACCATGTAGGATCAAGTGATGGAGGATGAAGTCATGGATATGAAGACTAAATATCACTTTGAAATTTTTTCTCTCAGACATGAATGTAATTTGATGCGATACATTAGAATTTTATATGGCTTTGATAGAATTGTAAATCCATTATCAAGCATGTGTATTGATGTAATAGTTTGAGTTTTCGTGTTGTGAAAAAAGGAAAAATGGGGATTCTATAGGGGCCCCTACAATGAAAGATACATACATTCTCAAAAACTACAAATAAAAAATAAACTAAGAAAATAAAATCATTCAGTCATCCTCTACTTCTACTTTGAAATATTCTATAAATGGGGGAATTATATTTAACAACATGTTCTTCCTTGGTATAAAATCCTCTAAGCCTTGAGTTGTTTGAGAAAATACAACTAACCCAATTTTTTTGAGACATCCCCATCTCCATCAATGATTCAATAGTCATCCTGGGGCCATCCATGATATTCCTCATCTATATCTTCTTTTGATAAGAAGATACCCAAGTCCAGAAGATCTAAACCACATATAGGAAATGTCATCTTCCCTTTTTCCTTGTAAGAAGTAGGCTGATTAGGAATAGGCTGAGAAGAAGCATTTAGAGTGGCTAGGAGAGCAAGTATTATAGCTTGGGGACCTAGTGGAATAAGGGATTTCAAACTAGACTCACCCCTGCATCTCCTTGTGAAATGTGGATGCTCTCTTGGGAGAGGAATAGGTAAAGGCCATGATAATTTTTGCTCCATTAAAGGAGCACACTACATTGAGTGAATTTAAATTTGGAGAGAATACTTTCCTTACCTTCCTTGGTAGTAGAAATTGATGCCTTGGAATGCTAAGGAGATTAAGGTTGCACTTATACCACATAAAAATGACAATTGGGGGCTAAGAGCTTGTTTTCCCCTTATTTCCTCTTGCTGATGGTGCTGGTATTATAGATTGTTGAGGTGGTACAGGTCTCATTGGACCTTTTTCTAGAGAAGTGACCCGTCACTCCAATTCTTCCACTTTGTGAGAAATGACAGGCACAGTATCAATTAAAGTCTTTTCATAAAGCACGTAAGACTCCCAAGGAACCTCTTTTAGCACAAATCCTTCATTGCATAAAAAGGGACATTTATATTTAGCCATCCCTGTCATAGTAGGCCTCCTCTCAATCCATAATTTCTTCAACTCTTCTGGAGATTTTTGGTGCTCCCAATGGAAGAGATGATAGTACATCGACTAAAAAGCTGATAAAACATGATTGATCTTAATCAATCTCAAAAGGAGGAAAATATAAACCTCTTGATATGTCAAGGGCCCTTTGTTATCCCCTGGGTCTGTAATTTCAAACAAAGCCCGACAAATGCTTCATCTAGGCCAGTTAGATCAAAGATTTGATTTAAATCTTCTAAGGATATTTCTTTCAAACTAGTTTCCACAAATACTCTTGCCATTACACCAACAAAAAAGCCTCGTAGTAGCTTTTCAAGTCTAAAAATGGAAGGAGGATGCATACCAATGAAGAAGTGAAGATGAATTTATAATGAAAATGGTACAGATGAGATGAACTGGATGAAATAATTTCCATCAAATGAAGAAGGATTTTTCACTCAGCTCACATGAAGGAAATAAATTTGAGAGAGATTGGAATTGTGAAAAAAATATCTGGACTAATGTGACATAATTTATGGAAAAGTATTCAACCTAGAAAGACATGAACATGAGTGTGTGTTGTTTGAGATTGATCCTCAAAAGGTGAAAGGGATTTGTATATCACATCAAGCCATATGGAGGTGCCTAAAAAATATCAAAAGGGTTTATTTTCCCACCAAAAGGGAGAAATGATTAAACAAATGCAAAAAGGAATGACATAGCATCCCAATCATATGTAAAATATTTGAAAAATGGGAGTAACTCATAATTCCTCCACCTAAAACATAAGATAACATATTAAATCTGTATGTTGTGAAGAAGAATATTCTTTGGATATTCATGATTTTGGGGGAAAATTGAAGGTGAATGAGTGATTGAAAATGTATAAATGCGATGAGAATACTCTCGCATAAATGGGGGTTAAATTTTTCTAAGCTTTAGAGAAAGAAGGAGAAAACCAATTTGTAATTTCTTAAGCCAAACTAATCTGAGATACTGAGATTTTATTCATCCATTCCCAAACCTTCTCGCCAAGATGATTGCACTGTACAGTCATTGGTAGACATTGAGGTCATAGGTGTTGTGTCCCCTTGTCGAAGTGTTGGTGTTTCATGAATTAATTTGTGTGTATTCTCATGAGCAATGTTATTTTGTTTCAAGATGTATTACTTTGAATCAATTCTCTACATTGTCATTACAAACTTACACTCGATTAATTTCATCGAATTATATATATTTTTGTTTAAATAAAAATAATTTGGAAATGTAAACTACGTTATTGATGGATATTTTCTTATTGCTATGCTAAATAATTTTCAATTCAAGTTATATCTATTTGATTTAGGATCTATGTCAATTCTTGAGGGTATCTAGGGACATATTTGATCAGGAATTATCGTATTTCATTAAGAATTTATCATGAGATTTTGTGTTTAAATTATTGAAGTTTGTGTGAAATCTTGTGTTCTTAGGCTTCCATGAATACAAACCTTCTAGTTGAAGGAGTGCTTTGGATCGTGTGATTTGTATTTTGCATCAAGAACAATTATATACAACATTTTTCAAGGTTCATTTAAGTTTCTATATAATCAACTTTATCTTACTTAACTTCCCATAAATACATCAAAATCACAACCAATATCCATCAGATCCACCTGAACTACCCATGTTTACACTGTTTATGCATAAATGCTAAGGATATTTGTTAATTTTGTCCATCCTTTATCCAAAATATGCAGAAGAAGATAGAATTGTAATTGTCTTTAGTAACCTGAGCCTTCTTTAGAGGACATCTACATTTTCTAGTGTGATAACTCATGAGAGTTAGATGATGTATGCATTGACCATGTCTTCTTGAGGTTGCCTTTTCACTTCCCTGAGAAAGAGAGTCCAAATAGTGTTGTTCTATCTATTTCTTTCACAAATACAAGTTACAAAATGGGTCCTCTCACCCTAGTTACAGGAAAAACCTAAAATAGTAGGGTAGGTCATACTCTTTGTGAGGTGCTATCCAATATTCCCCAAGTATGAGTGAAAAGAGATTTCTAGATCCATCCCGACTACAAAACGACTCAAATCCTAGTATGTCTTTATCTAAGTATCCTGCTTAGTTCATTGATGTTGCTTGGATTGTAAGGACATATCAACTTGGGTACAAACAAAATGCACTAATAACATGGAAGAATTTGAGGTTCTCATCATGGGACAATAGACAGCCACCTTTCTCATTGTAAATATACTTGATATCCACAGAGAATCTTAACTAGTCATCAACCAAATCAAATGGATCGACTGATGTAAAAATGAGGTCTTAAAAAAATACAAAACCATCCTTGAATACTTACTACAACTCTTTGACCACTACAAGATCCAAACCATCCCTCGTTCATCTAACAAATTCATAGACACCATGGCTTCACTTTCCTCTTTCATCCCTTTATCACCAGACAATTCCATATGTTTTCATTGCTATGCATAAAATTGATCAACCATCCTACACCAAAAATGATCTACCCAACATTAATAACATAGAATAGCTCATCTAAAACTGAGTATATGAAGACATATGACCATATTTCCACCAAAAAACTACCCCCAAACCTATCTAGAAATGGTAAAGGGTCCTTTCAACAATGTGCATCCTGCTATGTCATACTAGGGGGTATCCTTCACAAAAGAAGATTTGATACAATCATCCTTCGGTGTCTTAAAACTATGGAGGCTCATCTAGCTATCCAAGAGGTCCATGATGATATATTTAATATATAATTCAGTAGTTTGGATTTAACCAAATGCATCTTATGCATGGGATACTACTGGCATACATTTAACCACTAATGTTCTTACTACATCAAGAAGTGTGTCAAATTTAAACAATATTCCAATCTCACACAAATCCCTAGCCACACGCTTCAACCATTATAAGATCTCATTTGCTATTTTCACAATGGGGTCTTGGACTTATTAGCCTTATCAACCCTTTTTCATCACAATGACACAATTCCATCATCAAAAAAACTAATTATTTCACTAAATGGGTGGAAGAAATCCCTCTTATCTCCACACAAACCGATAAAATCATTGACTTCATCCATCATAACATTATCCGTCATTTGGTAGATTTTTCATCTCTTCAACAATGGAATAGAAAATTCTTGATCATATCATTCTTCAATCAAATTTTGGTCAATGGCATCAACTGATTGAATATGAAAATTTCCATTTGAGATGTGAGAAATGTCATAAGTTAGGGCATTTCACCAAGAAATGCCCAACTTTTAATGGATCTAAAAATTATAATAAGGAAGATGGAAACCCCAAAAGTAGATCTGGTAATGGATCCTCTAACAAGGAAGGAAAAAATCCTTAAGTAAATGAGGGATCTAAGGCTTTAGAGAAAGGAGCTTCTCAGGATGAAAAAATTGAAGGAAAAGCTCCAGAGGCTGAGATCTCCCAGACTAAGGAACTAAAAATTAAGAGATGGGAAAAATAGTCTCAAACCTGGTGGATATAAAGTACAAAAAGAGAAAAAAGGGTTTCAAAACCATCATTAGGAGACCTCACATTTGTAGGAAAATTTGGAGGCCTAAGATTCCACTGATGAAAAAGGATGGAGATGATACAATAGATCAAGGAAAACTTGAAGAATTAGTCCTAGATAAACCAGTGAAACTTATCATGGCGGTGGATGAGAATAAAATATTAGATTATGATTAATATTTTGGTAGAAGAAAAAGGGATAATGATGGAAAATAAATAATATCGATGAATACTTGTAGCCAAGAAAGTGCTAAACTTTGTGAGAAGCTACAAACAAGAATGATATTAGATGTAGAGGAGTTAGAATCGCCTTCAGTAACTAAGAAGATGGATATGCCTTCAGTAGAATCCTACCTAAATGAATCATTGGAAACTATTGTGGAAAATATCTCTAGAGAAAATGAAGAAAATGAGGATGATTCAATAGGTGACTTTGTTGAGGAAAATATTGAAGATCAAGATGTTTTTCTTTCTCCTACTTATGAATAACTCTCTATCAATGGAAAATCAACAACTCCACAGCTACATAACGGCAATACATTCATTGGGAAGGATTGCTATGCAAAAGAGGAGGGGGAGCTTACCCTGGCTTCAATAAAGGTACTCTCTGAATGTGATAATGATTTGAATAATGGTTTCATTAAAGTCAAATCTAAGAAAAGAAGAATGAAAAGTTTTGAGGGAATCCCTGATGTTCTATACAATGATAAAAAAGAAGATTGGAAACTTGGAGGCCTCCACCTCAAGGGTCACTAGATATTGTTCTAAGAGGAGAGAAAATATTTGTGCAAAATAAAATAACGGTAGACCCTCCAAATATTCTTTTAGAAAGAAGAAAAAAGAAAAAGATATTGCAGATGAGACTCAAAGTCAATTGAGCCATCCAGAAATTGCTTCTCCCATATTTTATAGATGAAGATAATCTCTTGGAATGTTAGAGGACTGAATGGGGGTCCTAACAAAGGATGCTTAAGGAACTTAGGAGAACTGGTAAGCCTAGTATTCTTGTTTTATAGGAAACTAAAATGAAAGTTGATACTCTTGCTGGTTGTAAAAATAATTTTTGGGACGAATCAAATTTTGCTGGTTTTGAATCTCAAGGAGTGTCGGGAGGTGTAGCTATCTTATGGGATCAAAAATTCTTTCTGGTAATGTAATATTTGCTTCTCATAATCATCTAGCTATCAAATTTACTACTGCTGATAATGATTTAGTCTAGATCCTTTCCAATGTATATGCACCTAATTCTATTGTTGGAAGAAGAAAACTTTGGGAGGAATTAAAGGATTTTAGAAGCAAATATATTGATGTTAATTGGCTGATTATGGGAGATTTCAATACACCCCTTAACCTCGGTGAAAAGAAGGGTGGAAAATCTGATTTTTTTGTTGGAATGGAAGAATTTTCTGACTTTATCTCTTATCTAAATCTTATGGACATTGAGCTTCATGGAAACCAATTCACTTGGTCCAATAGGCGAGTCAGGAAGATATAATTTAGGTAAGATTAGATAGAGCTCTTATCTCTACTAATTGGTTTTTAAATCGGATTTTCACTGTCTACCCTACCCAGGATTGGGTCTGATCATAACCCTATTGTTCTAAGTTTATTTAATTGGTCCAAACCCACTCATAGTTCTTTTAAATTTGAAAAAATGTGGCTGGATCATGAGGACATTAATGACAGGGTAAAATAATGGTGGCATTGGGATGGAGAAGGAATAACTCAGTTTAGATTGGTGTAGAAATTAAAAAATGTAAAGAAGCAAGTGAGAATCTGGAACAAAGAAGTATTTGGGAATATTTTTGAAAAAATAAAGACTTGAAACAACAGTTGGAGATGCTTGAGCAGAGGGTTTCTTTGAAAGGTATGGATGCTAAAGACCATCATCTAGAAAAAGGAATTACTTTCTGAATTACATACCATTTGCAATCAAGAAGAAACCTTCTAGAGAATGAAATCCTAGGCTATTTGGTTAAAAGAAGGTGATAGAAACACATATATTTTTCACATGACCAAACTAAAACACAAGGCCTATAATAGAATTAAAGAAGTTTCACATGGAAGTGGAATTACTAAAGACCAAAATGCTATAAAAACTGAAGCACTCAGATTCTATGAAAAATTACTCACTGATGACACTAGGTGTAATGAAGAAGAAACCTCTTATCTTTTAGATGCCATCCCTGGAAATATAATTTATAATGAGAAATTTAGAGGTCTCACCAAATTAGTGACAATTGAGGAACTAAAAAGTTTTTTTTTCACTGGAGAAGGAGACAAGGCACCTGGGCCTGATGGATTTTCTGCTAACTTCTTTCAAAAGATTTGGGAAATTTGTTCAGAATATTTTCTTAAGGATGTTAATGAATTTTATAGAATGGGTGATCTTCTCAAGGAGATGAATAATACTCATATTTTTCTATCCCCAAAGAAGATGGATGCCAAATATTTTAAGGATTTTCGACCTATCAACATGGTAAATGTTATTTATAGAATTTTTACTAAAATTTTTGCTACTAGGATTCAACCATTGCTTTGATTTGATTTCAAAACAAAAAGTGGTTTCATTAAGGGAAGAATCATACAAGATGGGGTGATCATGGTACATGAAACCATTCATTCCATTGATAAAAGTAAGAAAGAAGGGATGTCTATTAAACTTGATATGAATAAGGCTTTTGATAGAGTATCCTGGCAGTTTTTGGACAAGGTTCTTTCCAAATTTGGTTTTCCCAATAAATTCGAAAGATCATACAGATTTTATTTCTTCAACCAGATTTTCTATTGTGGTGAATGGGATTCCAGTGGGATTCTTTACAAGCAGTAGGGGCATAAGGCAAGGAGATCCTATATCTCCTTTACTCTTTATAATTATGGTGATAGTCTTAGTAGATCTATTACTAAGGCCATCAATGCAGTTTATTAAAAGGTTTCAAACCTACCTCTACCAATCAAATAACCTCTCATTAACAATTTTCTGATGACACCATTTTTCTACTGATGGCCTCTATTCTAGAAGCTAAAGCTATCAAAACTATTCTTAGATTCTATGAGGCAACTTCTGGACAACAAGTCAACTTTGAAAAGAGCTCGGTGTATTTTTTTAACACCCCTTTGGAAAGGTAGAAGAGAATTGCACTTATTCTAGGATGTAAAACTAGATATTTTCCTACAAAATATATTCATCTACCCCTTGGTACAAATAAAGTATCAGTGATTTTTTGGAATGTATTATTGGAAAAATTTCATAATAAATTGACTAGCTTGAAACGTGTTGTTCTATCTAGTTTCGGAAAGTTCTTTCTTATCAAAAGCACACTTTAGAACTTACCCATTTATATAATGTCCATGTTTAGCATACCTTCAACTATCATGGAAAGTATTGAAAAATTTAAAATCATTTTCTTTGGCATGGTACTGAAGAAATATTCAAATATCACCTAGTTGCATGGGATCAAGTTTGCATGCCTAAGAAATTTGGAGGCTTGGGAATTAAAGATATAAGAAAGATGAATGTTTCTCTCATTGCTAAAATGGGTTGGAGATTGCTAAAGGAGGAGCAGCCTTGGACTGAGCTAATTAGGGTCAAGTACTTGGCTCAGAACCATGTAAACACCTTTCTTTTTGAAGACCAATTGCCTAATGGGTCTGTGTTTTGGAACAATCTACTTCAAATCAGACATATTCTTAAAAGAGGAAGTAGGTGGAAATTGGGAGATGGAAATGATATTTGGTTCTGGTAGGATAATTGGACTTCTGTCAGCTTAAAGGATAGTTTTGAAACCATCAAGGATAGTTTGATTGATAATTATGGCAGCAAAGTAAAGGACTACATGGACTTAGAGGGAAACAAGAGAACTTGGAAAAAAGCTTAAGGTAGACAAAATAGAATTGGAACCAACAGTTTCCTCTCTTCAAGAACAACTTGATCTTATTCCACTAAGTCATAATGATTCCAAGGATGAAATATTTGGGTTAATTCATTTGATGGGAATACACTATTAAAGTTGGATACAACACCTTTTTTGAGAATGTACAATGTGAGTTTAACTGGAGCCAAATTTGGATGCTTGAATTAACTCCTAAGGTAAATATTTTTCTTTGGCTTGTGCTAAAAGGGAGGATTTTAACCAATGATAATCTTATAAAAGGGGTTTCATTATGCCAAATATGTGTTGTATGTGCATGAAATAAGTGGAGGATGTCAAAACCCACTGTTACATTGTGAATATGTTGTAAAGGTATGGGGTCTAATTCTTACAAACTTCAAATTGGATTGGATTTTTCCTAATAATATTGTGTAGGCCTGGAATCAATGGGACCCCCTATAAACATTGCATGGTTAGAAGACTATGGAAATTAGTCTTTCCCTGTGCCATATGGAGACTTTGGAAAGAAAGGAATGAAATCATCTTTAAGAACCACAAACAATTATGTAAAAACGTTCTGAAGGAAATTTTTATAGGGGTTAAAGAAAATTTAGAAAGATTCAATCCTCCTAAAAAAACATTACCCTCAGGATGAAGAAGATATTCTTTCAACATGGAAATTAGACATTGGAATTCTTCATAAAACAGATCATATTTATGTAGACAGGTCCTTGATACATTGGAGGCCTCCTCATAACCTATGGTACAAGCTCAATTTTTATGGAGATTCAAATGGAAACCCTAGATCTATAGTTGGAAGAGGAATAATTTGAGATCACAGAGGCTATTTAGTTGCTTATTATGCAGGAAATATGGGGCATCAATCAAATCACTATGCAGAAGCCTTATCAACATTATGGGGTATTAGAATAACCAAAGAATGCAATATTTATAATCTCATCATTGAAGGGGATTCAATGAATATTATAAATCATTTAAATCAACTTCATCCCCCTAGTTGGACTATCAAAGATTTCATTATTGAATCCATAAATATTTGTAAATATTTCACCAATTGCCAAATTATTCACACATATAGGGAAGGCAATAAATTTTCCGATACCCTTGCAAATATTGGGGTTATTAACAATAAAATGGACATATGGTATGCTAATGAGACACTCCCTAGTCATGTACAAAATGCAATCATCAATGATAACAATGAGAGTACCCTTGAATTCTGCAATCAATATTAAGATGTCCTTCACACATGTGAAGGATACGATCTTGGTAGCTCATCCCCACAAGCTTATCTTGAAAGCTAATTGCTATAATTCCTTGCATGCTTTCTGGGTAAAAATAGAAGCTGATAAAAATCAGATCTTGGGAAGTTATAAGAGAATTCCAAAGGATAAAGAAGGGTCTAACAATGATAGCAAAAGAGGAGATATGGGTGGAGTGCCATGCTAGGTTGAACTAGTTTGTGACCCTTCTTGGAAAGAAAACATGGCTCTTTGGAACTATCTCTAGATTGGGGAATATCAAATCTCATTGAAAGAATCCAAGGCCATGATCAGCATATTTCTCTTCAGTTCATTGGAGGTTGGAAAAATAGAGTTGTGATGTATGGAGACAAGACCATACATGTGATTGAAGAGCTCATCACTGAAATCATAGGCCTTAGCTTAGAAGGTAATAAGGTTTTCAACAAAATAATTGATAAGGTTTCTAAATCTAAAAAATATAGATGAGGGATAAAATCTAGAATTCGTAACTATAGGAATCAAGGTCGCCTCTATCCCAAAGCCATTTGATGAGATCACCAAAATGTTGGTTAGGTACGTGACTCTTGAAGGCAGGTATATCACGGTCCCTCTCAAACATTTAGCTTTTTTGAATCATTTCAGGAGGAATATGAAAGTATGCTTCCCTCATTTCATATTGAATTAAATGGAACAATCTATTCTTCAGGTTCAGAAGCACACTCGTGAAACCCCATTTACCAAGGGATTATCATTCTCCTGCACCGTTATTGCCTTGCACAAAATCCTTCCATTCCTTTGGCCCCTACCCCTCCTAATCCCAATCCCACCCCTATTCCCATCATCCCTCCCTCCACCTCTTTGGGTCAAAGGAAGATAAGAACCAAAAACCCCTCATTTCCTCTCAATCATCCTTTCCCTTCCAAAATAATTCTCCATAGCAGCCAAAATAGAGAAGTTGAACTTGCTCAAATCTTGCTACACATGGGACAACAAGGAGAAATTAGTAAGGCGATGGAGAAAGATGATGATAAGTGGTTGGATGATATTGAGAAAGACCTGGAGGCTTTGAAGAAATATCTGAAGTAGATGAAAAAAGGATGGAAAGAGAAAAATGGAGGAAGATCCTGGGCTTGCTGAAAGCCAAATTCAAGAGATCTATAAGAAATTAAACTCCCTTGACAAAAGGGTTGTGCATATGAAGGGAAAGATGAATATACTATCCAGAGATCTTAAGGAAGTTTACAATTTCTTGGAACAACAAGTTAAAAATGTTTGTATGCTCAACAACATCTTAGAGAATATATGGGGGAGGGGCTAACACAAGCTCAAGTGTTCAGCCAACTTGACAAGAATGACCCCACCTAGGTTACTACCATCACACTTTTTAGTTCCCTACAAGAGTTGAAGAAAATCTGTGATAGAGCATCCAAGTGATGTTTCTGTCAAATTTGTTGAAGACTAGTAGTATAGTTACTATTATTTTGTTATTTTGTTGTTTGTTTACTGGTGGTTTTGTAGTTATTTTGGTACTTTTCTTTGTAGTTACCTTACTGCAGTTGTGCTTTCATGTAAACCATTTGATTTTGATCACTCTCTGAACTTTATCATTGTAATATCTAGCTTTGGAGCCTTCTTTTGTATTGGGGTATAGTCCCTCCCAAAAAACTATTTTCCAATAATAAAAAAAATTATCTGTCACTTTGGAATACCACATAAAATTATTAGAGATAATGGAATATATTTCAAAAACAATAAATTTTAGAAACTTTATGAAACTTACAAAGATCAAGCTTATCTTTTCATCTCTATATTATATGAAAAAAATTGACCAAGTTGAAGCATCCAACAAAAACTCAACAAAATTCTCATGAAAACTGTTGACCAAGCTGGTAGAAATTGACATCTCCAAATCCCATTTGCATTATGGGAATATCTGACCAAATTTCAAACCCGATGTGTGTTATGCTCTTATATTTATTAAAAGACACCAGATCCATTATTCCTCTCAAATTAAAAATCCCATCCTTACATATTTCTCTCAAATAATTTTTCCTAGATGACGAATATCAATCAAGAACACTTATCACAACTTGAATCATTACACGAACTTCATTTAAATGTACTTGAATATATTAATATCTATCAAGAATGAATCAAATGATCCTATAACAATCAAATTAAAATACGTGACTTTAACATTGGTGATCTTATTCTCAAAGAAAACCAACATGTCACTAATATGGAAAAGAGAAAACATGGAAAGTTTTCTCCAAACTGGCTTGGACCATATATTATCACTCATAAATATGGGTCTGGGGCTTATCGTTTATCCTCCCTTGATGGTAAACCTGAAAAGGAGCCTCTTAACACACTACACTTGTGACCGTTCTATTGTTAACTTATCAACTCATGAGATCTTATTCAAACTACGCTGCTGTTCATCTTATCATCCTTGTAATGATTTGGAATCATGTCATCTTCTATCAACATACTTTTCATGACCTTGAATATGGGCACCATGGCTCTGCTCATAGCATATTTTGTATGGACAAGTTCCTTCTCACAATCAAGGAACCCCACAATCATTACTCCCACCATCCCCCTATCTCATCCTATTTCATGACATGATAATGAAATGTGTGTAGCTTAAACACTTGTTTTATCACTTTCTAAGTGGTTACCCAAGGTTTCCCTCATCTCAAAATAAAAATACATATGAGATGGATCCAATGAAAATATAGACCAATCCCTTGAAGAAAAAATATCAAAAATTAAATCACATCAAATAAATTTGTATACCACTCCCTCGAAGGATGGCTACCATGAAATCAAAAGTCAATAAAAGCATAGACCACTCCCTCGAAGGATGAATAGCTAATAAAAAGACACAATAAGGAATTTCTATATTGATAATTCCTCATATTAAAAAGGGGCTTCCTACATCAATCAACCCTCATACAAAAATCAAAAATAAACCATCCTCGGAAATATTCCCACATTGATAAACTTGTGTAAAATACAATAAAATCTGGGGTAAAACCTAAGAAATATCACAAAGAACCCATTTCCTCGTGCTTGCTACACACAACCTTACTCATGTCAAAAAGGATAGATACCATTATCCCACATATATCAATGATACTAATATGACTAACCATCGTGAATCAAATGTTAACACCTAGTATAAGGCCTTATGTAAAATATCATATGTATAAATTAGTTTACCATCATACACTATAAGTTTCCAGAATAGTAAATAAGTAAACATTTCAAATTTTTTCCCTATCAATCTATAATGAATTAATCATTTAACAAGATCACCATCTATCAATAACATATCCATGATCATCAAAATCACATCAAACATATCTAATCTAAATATGCATTATACATACATCTAAAACTAATATAATTGACATCATTAACTACATTTATTACATTACAAACATTAAAAAACTCAACACATAACTCAAAACATCAAAACCATGTGTATATATAAATCAAAATCATGTCTATATACATCATCAAGGGATTTAATAACCTCATATAACAAAAATGTCTATACATCATCAAGGGCTTGAAATATCCTCATGCCTCAAACCTATATCTATACATCATTGAGAAGGGAATAAAATGAATCACCTACATCAAAATCTATCTACAAAACTATCTTGTAAACAAAATGTCCTTCAATCGTGCACTCCTTGGGAAATACTCCCCGATTATCATCTAGGACTCTGGTCGGTCCCTCACCTAGATGCCTAGGTGGCTTCCCCACACTCGTGGCACTACTAGAAGGAACCTTCCATTGTCAAGATAAAAATATGGTATAGTGAGGATTATCTGGAAGCATCTTCCTCACTTTATCCTCACTATATCCTCATAATATCACAACTCATCGCATAAATCTTGGTAGTTAGCCACACTCACATCACCAGGTGGCCCCATATGACCTTTGGTATGAGCCCTATCTTCTTATAACTCAACCCCCGAGATAGAAGGTGCTATCACTCTTAAGGCCTTCCGCAAGGCCTCTCAATTTTTCCTATATCTATATCTGTCACTTCTCACATGTATGAGATCTTCTTACAAAGCACCGAGCTGTGGCTCATCCCATCTCACTCACAAGTCATTATATCCCTCTCAACTACTAAAGCATGGCCTACTTAGCTAATCGGAGGCCTTCTTGGCCTCAAAAATTTCTACATTGGCCTCTAATACATCCACCATATCATCCTCATCTCCACCCTCACCCCTTCCCCCTCCTCTTGACCATGTCAACTTTTAATAGAAACTTGACATAGCTATATATGACTCTCCATCATCTTGTCGATAGGACACTACTACCTCCGACACATATTGAATCAAGACAAACTATCATCCGACATGACCAAAACTCGATCAACTCCCATTGGTCCTCCCTCGACCCTAAACCCACATATCTTGCTACATGGACCTCAAATCCCCTCTACACCAAACCATACCAATAAAATTATATAGGGCCTCTAAATAAAATCCCCACCTTGTAATTTTCCCAATAACTGTCTATAATGGTCCTCACCTATAATAGGACCCATAACTACATGATTAGATCACCACCTCATGAAACCCATTAAATACTCCAAATCTACCCATCTCACCCATGATACCCCACTCATTTGATCCACTACAATGTCCTCATAAGCCTAACACTATAATAATAATGACACATCCAACTTGAACCTCTGTCTAGTACTCAAGGACCACATCTCCCTTGAAACCTATGCAAACAATGTAGGGGCCTAAACAAACATTGTCTTGTAAAAAATCATATCAACAACTACTCGATCAACATCTCAGTAAGAATCATCCTCCGATGAATCCAATAAGGCATAACTACTACGATACCCATCATCATCATCGTGACTAGGGCACATCCATCCTCATCATTGTTATATAAAGATCCATATGAAAAAGTCCCTAGAACTATAAACCACATCAACTCTAGTATTACCTTACAAACTTTACATCATGTCACCCCTACCTACCTCATCAATCACATATACCATCTCACTCTGTACCGATAGGCGTAAGATATTATGTATATCCTCTAACACTACAATCATATCACATTTAGGTATCTAGAACGTGCCCATGACACGATCCCATAAATCAAACAATTCCAATAATAAATCCATGTCTCTATGAATGTGCTTGTAATGAAACATACCACCTAGTTCAACCTCCTCCAAGTGAGTCCAATCAACATATGATAACTGAGATTGAAAATCATCAAGTATCTTCAAGATCATATCCCACATTGTCAACCTCTCTCTAGCATGCATCCACAATAAGACAACATGCCATTCAAAATAATCAATCAAAACTCCATCAAAAACTTTAAAATCAAAAATTCTTTACAAAAATAGTAGAATAACCAAGGACTCTATTTGGATCACTAATGACCTTATCAAAATCACCAGTGACCCATAAATCACTATTGATTACCTCCCCTTTATCTAAAAAATCATCGATTTTCCTCCAAGCCTCATTAAACCATCATTTTCATCATTCCTTGCTAAAATTGCATTTTTTCCTTTTTGAGCCCCAAGACCCTCTAAAAATCAAAGTTGGTCATTGTATATAAATTATTCCTTTATGAATTCCATTTCATATTTCACAAACGTTAGGAAACTTTTTCCTTACCTTCGTTAATTCATATGTCTATAGGTTGAGAACTCATTGGATCCCTTATTAATTGACTTCATGGTTGCATGAGCCCTCCTTTGTGGCAACATCATTTATCAAGAATGCGTCTCTGATGCATTGTGGATACTATGCACTTTCAGAGCCTTTTCTGTAGTTTTTCCTATGAGTTATACATCTATAGTTCAAGAACCCATTGGTTCCCCTATCACTCGAATCTTTGGTCGCAC
This sequence comes from Taxus wallichiana var. yunnanensis, assembly GCA_018340775.1. NCBI lineage: Eukaryota > Viridiplantae > Streptophyta > Pinopsida > Cupressales > Taxaceae > Taxus > Taxus wallichiana. The sequence continues at coordinate 52,105,916 of CM031239.1, forward strand.
AAGCCCATCTTTATGGCAATTGTTTTTCATGCCTATTCTTGGGTAATCTTAAATGAAACACAACATCACACTATATTATCTCATCCAACAACATATTCAAATTTGATATCCAACACAAATAATATCATTTCACTTGTTTTTTTCCAAAGGCTTGTCCATCACAAACCACTTGATAAAAAGGAAAATGTAGACACCTATTTTTGGCTACACCCTTCAAATCCTCATTCAAAAACCCTAAAATTATTCTCACTATCACAAACCATGAATTTACTCTTGTGAAATAAAATTCTACATGTAAATCTTATTTACCTATCCTAAACCACCCAAACCACCTATAACTCATCCTAGACCATCTAACCCCATAAACATCCCTAACCTCTTGCTAACAATTTTAACTCATTCCCATACCCAAATCCACCCATTTGGAAGTGGTTGAAACCACTTCCAAGCAAGTTTCCCTGATTTTCATGGGTCACTAATGATTCTAACAAATCATTAACGATTATATAAGTAACATTAAAAATACTTGAAATGGAACACCCATCTGTTTGTAATAAATATATGACTCATTTGATACTTAGAATACATATCATGATCATATTGGTACCTTCACCATCCCCATTGCATCCTTATAAGCTCTATAATCACCTAAATATTCACACAACTTCATTTCTTAACCTTTCCCATCCAAGGTAAGAAACTGACATTTTGTTTCATATTCAAATTATCATCAAAGCATATAAAAAGTCATCTCAATATTCATATCTTTAATTTTATATCCAATTCACATATAATCAAAGAATTAATCTTTCTCATTACAATCTCCAACTATTTACCTAAATCATATCCGAATGTGTAGAATTACTAGTGATCCCTAACATTTTAGCATTTTAATCATACTTATACAATCTACCATCAAATACCAATCTAGTTTTACTTAACCTATCTATTTTAAAGTTATTATTCTATGTAGATGACTATACCAGGTTAGACACATCCCATCACTAGCATATATAACCTTCCCATTGTTTAAAAACCCTTATCTGCAAACAATTTGACATCACGCATGAACTTAGCCTCGTGTTGCATCACCTTAACACTAGACGTTAAAGATATTGATGTCCAACTCATGATCATATGTGAAGAAAAGGACCTAATCTAATAAGCTTAGTTTGATTACTTTTTGTAATTTGAGCTCACTGTAGCCCTCACCTAGGACACCTACCAATTATAATAATATATTTATACCCACTAGATTTCTAAACCATTCTTGTATTGTCAATTAATTTTATATCATATCACTTGATTGTAAAAATGAGTTGACACCCTTCGAGGAATCCCATTGGTTCTTTGGATTGGCCTTTTCCAAGAAACTCGTTAAATCTTTTTCTAACATCTATCTTTTTTGGCTATATTTGCATGCATGTTATCCCATTCATTGGAAAGAGGATTCTTTCACCTTTGTATTCCATCCACTCATCTTGAAATTGTGTTGTCCATGTAGGTATCATTAAACCCTATTGTCTTCCAATTTTTTGTTTATTTATCATATAATTGACAAACAAAAATTCACCACCAACACACACACACACACACACCCACACACACAAAAACACACACACATGCATATATATGATGATTATGGAAGTTTTGTTCATTACATGTTTATATGTTACTTTTCTTATCACTTTCATGTTTTCTGCATGCATGTATGTGATGATACTCATGATACTTAGGAATAATGATAATGTCATTAGATAGGTAAAATATACGGTAAGGGGAATCATTAGGATATCTTAACCCACGTGATGCGATAATCCAATGGGAAAAAAGGCTAAGACATCTAATGATAGGATGTCAAGCCTGTGTCATTTGGATAAATCCAAGAAATTCCATAAGCCTAAGTAAAGATGCACATAATACCAAAATAATGAAATGGGAAATATCAGGAGAATCAAACTAAAATAGGCTTTATCAAGACTGCGACGCTCCAATGGTATGAGAATCCATGGCGTATAAGATAATAGATCAAATTAGGGAATTTAACCCAAATGAGGATGAAGCAATATATACATAAAGGTGAGAAAAACCAAGTGGGGCCGAGATCCTAAGTGAAGGAAAGATATCAAGCTTAAAAAGTAAAGAAATATTATGTCAAGGTAATATAGATAGCTAGCCATGAGAGGAAATAGATCGTAAGGTGTTAGTTATGATGACATCAACCTAGTGTAAGATGTGACTTATAGCTCGAGTCATAAGATCATCTATGGCATTCTGTGTAATAGTGACTTTCCAAAGTGAATTTCAAATCTTATGGATTTTTTTTTGATCGATCCTCTAGTCGGTGAGAATGCCATGCCGAATATCATTTATAGAGGGATGAGGATCTAGGAAAGGTGGTATTCCATGAGTAGGTTATTGTCTAATTTGTAAAGAGGAAGGTGGTCAGTTTTGAGAGGATTCAACCCCACACTTCGATTCTCGGGAAGATATTTCGGGTGTAAACACTAAATCATGCACTTTGGGTACATTATTAGGTCGTAAAAAATACTATTCATATGATTTTTATGGGAGAAATGTACTAGTTGATCACTATATTTTTCCTTTTAGGTTCCCTTCTAGTCCCCCTTTTAACCTTATGAGCATCATTTCCTAGTATGACCCTTCACATTTCATCTTTATTGGCTCTTCACACTAGCTCCTAGCTAACTTTGCCGGTTCTAGGCACCGTTGTCTCCTCCGGGTGCCCTAGATGTCTTTGTATTTACCTCACTCCTTTTTGGGTCCTTTCTAGCCATTGGGCATCCTTATCTCTTAGGGGTTGATCTTTTAGTGATAAATTATGAAATTTTACCAAGAGAAGCACATAGATATAAAGTTATGTGACCAAATTAAGGGGACAAATATGTAAGTGTCTATATTATCACTAAAGGTTGCATCTAATAAGCATCTAAAGAGAATCATTACATCTATATAGCACCATTGTAAGGTACAAGGGATGGGTTTTTTCATCATACTTCATAGGAGGGAAGTATTTTTTTATTGCATGCACACATCTATTACATATTTTTAAATCTAGCTAGTTTTCTCACTATCAAGTGCGAAAAGCACAAGAGCCACCTAGGGAACAATTCCAAACACACACACACACAACTACATTAGGTATGAGATGTAGTACAATGATTAGTCATAATATCACCATTATGACAGCTAAGGATAGTCTGAACCCTCATTTTTCATCTTTCCTTTTAAGGATTTGATGTCTTTTTGAGGGTTTTATAGAAGGATATTTGTGTTACTGATTTATAAGTACTCTCAAAGTCAAAGTGCAAATTTCAAGAAATAAGTGGTGAATAAGTGTGAAACCCTAGTGATAGTTTTAGAACTAGATATCAAGATTTTCACATTTTATGCCACCCATCGAGGTCTAGGGTGCTCACATGCACCTCTGCCCCTATCCAAGTGCCTGTGTCTAGGAGTTTCGAGCATCTCTACGTTTTTATGAGTGGGATTGTGATGGTCTGTATTTATGTTCTATCATATTCTCCATCCCAAACACACTTTAGGATTAGTGAAATCAACGTAAGTTCCCTAACTCTTGTATTTAATTTCATAAACAAATTGAATAAATTTCTTATCATCTTTTTCATTGTATATTAGTTTTAAGAGTCATCGATTTTAGATTTTAATAAAATATCCATATTTTATTGAATCATTTTGTTATCCAGTAAGTCAATATTTCATGTTGGATTAAAAAATGATTAAATAAAATATGGATAATATTCCTAATCTGATTACTATTGTAGCTATAAATAAATGAATTAATTAAGTGTGACCTAGAAAATTTGAGTTTCTGACCTTTGTCACGATTTACAAGATACTATTTGTGGTCTGTGATGCCCACAGCGCCGCTACCCCTTTCTCGGAACCCCTATCCATCTTGTTCCTCAAAATCTACATTTTCTTGGGTCTTTGTATGATGCTTCTACCTCTCTGTTCATCATGTCAGCAATTCAACACAATCCATATTTCACTATGAATTAGACAAGGCTCTTCTTACCCTCTTTGTAACTAGGGTTTCACATTTTATTGCTTAGTTTTCTTGATTTAATTTATGTACTTAATTTGCATTTATTTATTACTACAATAGCAATTAGATTAGGAATATTATCCACATTTCACTTAATCATTTTTGTGAACCTCGCATGAAATATTAGTTATACCATTCATCACATACATTTTGATACATTGTTTGTATTGTCATTACCGTATGATGCACTCTTGTGATAAGTTTCCACTTGACCATTGAGGGTATACTATACACATGAACCTCACACACTACACATTCCACATCTACAACACATTATTCTAAACATTGCACATCTTTGACATCTTCTTCTTACATCTACTATATATCTTACGCACTGTTCACTTTCTACATATTACACATCTCATGCATCTATGAAATATGGTGAAATTTCTACATATTTTATTCATATATTCTTATATACATAGTATGCACTTTGTGATACACACCATACACATATTTGAAATCATCTTATTACATATACTATGCATCATACACACTTTGTGCTCTTCTACTAAACCTTCTATACATCTTGCACTGCACACTACACATCTTCACTCAGCCCATTCAACACACATCTTCCTAGTGTCACATACTCCTATAGAACAATTCAAATTTTCCATCTCCATATTCCTAGAACATCCTACTTACACATCTCACTATTAAACTATAGGATCAAAACCTTACAAGAAAACACTTCCTGAAAATGAACTCTAGTCTCATGGTTCATACTCAACTGATGAGGGTCTAAATCTAAATTTAACCTAACCTCATCACATTTACATAATTCTACGCTTGTTACTCACAATCAATCAATATTTCTATCTATCTCATCATGTGACATTATTCTAAAATGTACACTCCGTGCTTCACAATCATCACTCTCCTACAATATTATTCACACATTCTATGATCTATACTACATCATCAATCATTCTAGTATCCCATCCTAAGTTTCATGATCAATACTTCTAATGTCACATTCAATATTACACATCACATGATATATATTTACAATCAACTCTTCGTGCTTCATATTCAACATTATTTTTACCATCATATTCAATCCTTCCATCATCTAAGAAACACTATTCTACAATTTACACTTTGTGCTCTCTTGATCACATATTTCTACATACAACATCATTTCAAACCATTTATTGATGACACACTCTTGTTATATGGTTCATTATTGACTGCTGAGGGGTCTTGTATAAATGAACCTAATCTCACTCATGCATATATCCATACTGGGGGCACACTTCCCCTATCATACTCACACTACATTCCATTCCATCTCATCCACAACATATTACATATCTTGGATGCATTTACTCTTGATTTCTTATGCTTACATGTATGACTTATTACACACACTAGATAGATATCTTATATGTCATTATATTTATCATACACACATGCATGTTCACTTGAGTTCTAGTTGAGATCATAGAATATACACGATCAATATACGCAACATGGATGTTTGGCACAATACCTCATACAAGTCCAGCATTGACTCCTAGGGGCATCCAAACTCACACATATTCTAGGTGTTATTATTTCAATTTTCATAGCACATCCTTATATTGGATCATACATGTTTTGACATACTTTTTATCTTTCTAACATGCTAATGGGTGCTTCATGTGTAACATTTTATTTGAAAGTGTATTTTCCTACATGTTTATCTGATGTTTGCTTAATATTATTTTCCATTATATACCATTATTTGTGGGATCTTCACTAAGATTTTTCTTGTGTGCACACTATCTTCTTTTGGCCATTTTGGCCTCGATTGTCTTTTGACATAGTGAGTGATGTCCCATGTTTAAAACTCACTTTTCAATGTCTACTTTTTCTTCTTGTTTGGCAGTTATACAGATGAAAATTGACATGCAAAATTCAACTGCACCGAACCCCGAGGTTGTGCCAGAGAAGATGATGTTAAATGTTTATAGCTAACTATAGGAGGATCAGTGAATAAGATCTAGTAGTGTGATCTCTGGTAGCCGAGTTGGCAAAGAGGATATTTAAAGGATATGAACGGGTAGTGTAAATCCCTATGGTTTTTTTTTCCTAATCGAATCTAAGTGCTAAACTAGTTTGAAGTGTACAAATAAAATAAGATGAAACTAAAAATCTATGCTACTGTTGAAAGGGAAACTAATCTAAACAAATCACAAAACCGAAATATTGCAATTACAAACAACAATTTTCTACTATTCTAAATGATCAAATCTACTTATACACTAAAACCAAACAAGAAAAATAAATCGGTGTGGTTATTCACTTGTGTTGACTATTGAATCTAAAATAACTTAAAACAAGAAAATTTCCAAATGATCTATGATATTTAGACAATGTCCTACAAATATTCACTCCTTCGATCCACAAGGATTTGAAGAAGAGGATGTGTCACCGAGGTTTGCTATGAAAGATTCAAACAAACTTGGAAATTAGCTAATTACTTGTAAATGAAAGGAAATTGATTTCTACTCTATTTGATATGATGTAACAATAATAAAATATAAGGATAAAGGAAATCAAACAACTAATCCAACTTGGAATTCACAAAACAGAGGTAAATCCAAATTGCTTTTGTAATTTTGTCCCTCGATTTTCCTTTCTTTCTCTGAGTGTTCATATGATTCTAAGGGATTGGGAATGCAAGAAAAGTGGAAGGAGGATGGCACTTGAGTAATGGTAGCTTGAAGGTAGTTTAGATGCAATGCAAGTAGAAGAGAGATAACACAAGAGATATGAGCTTGGCTATGCAATTCCTAGAAATATTATGGTAGCAATACAATACAAGATACATAATAATTATTAGGCCTTTTACTTGAATACAAGCATGGAATTATTATGAATGGAGGATGGGAGGTGCCTTCATGCTCAAGGAAAGAAGAAGAAGTTCCAACTAATTAAATCTATTTAAAAATAGGAGGAAGGAGAACCAAGCAATCAAAGCTAATTTTAGACAATTTGGCTCATAGATGCATGCTAAAAGTGAAATTAAGTGAACCGTCACATGTTAAAACACATATGATAGAATATGGAAAAAGTAGGAAGGACCACCATCCTACGTAGGGTGATGGTTTTAGGACCAATGCCCTATTTTAGGCGGTAATTTTAGAACCACCACCCGAGAAGCATGGCGGTCTTGCCCACTAAAGGCCAAAACATGCACAAAAAGAGGCAGGAAGCTAGAAAAAGTGTGGGAAGGCTAAGTAAAGATGTCTAGGAAACAAATATACACTTTGTCAATGAGATTTAGAGCTCTAACACCTTTTCGAAAGGATAGGAATCATCATTGGGGAATTTTGTAACTATTTTCCAACAATGTAGCATATGCAATTTTGGGTGCGTACATATTTACCCCTCAAAGAATATTATTAGCCATGAGAAGGCGTAAAACATAGAGTCTGAGTATGGCGTTCCCAAAATGGGGAGTTAAAAGCTATACCGACACACCCGTGTCAAATTTTTTTCGTCTAAACTCATGTTACTCCGTATAACAAAAAGAAGACTCAAGTGTAGATGGATAAAATATGAAAAAATAAACACTAAATTAAAATGACAAGAGGACTTACCATTTGAGTGGGGATATAGAAATGTACCCGTGCAAAAACTCCTTCCCCGTGAACACATATACTCAAAACAAGGTCAAAATAACACACACACACACACACACACACACACACATATCAAAATAAACTCACTTTTCAATTCATTTGTGCATATCGGCTTGGTGATTTTTGAGCTCTGGGCACATAGTGACCATTTTTTTTTTTTTTTTAGTATGGTTGAATTGGAATGGATTTGGGAATGGTATTTTATGTTAGGCTTCAACCTTTGCTATTTGAATACCTTTGAGAAAAACTCCTAAGAAATTTGTAACTAGAGTGGTCATAAGGGGCCTCAAAGAGGCGAATTTTTGAGGCCATAAATTACCATTATTTTGTCCTTCCAAGTTACCTTTGAAAGTGGATTTAAATGTAATCTAGGAACTTATAGTTTGCTTAAGATAGAATATAGGATATATATCTTGTTCATTCTTTAGAAATATTTTGTTATCTATTTTGTTGACTAATCCTATTGATTATTTGGGAAAATATGCAATGTCTTATATATATAGGCCATAAAGGAAATATAATGCTAGTATTGAGAAAAGTGGAATTGATCATGGATGGTATATCTAAACTCAAATCTGATTTCATATTCATATTCCTCTTGAAAAATTATGCAAGTTCAAAAAAAGAATCATCTCAATCCGAGATCGTATGCAAAAGTTATAGTTGTTTTAAGTTCACTCAAACTCATAGGCTTAGTTTTGGAACTCGCAGAGTTAGTTCCAAAACATGCGAGTTAGTTCTGAATCGGCGAGTTTAGTTCCGGAACTCCCAGGCTTAGTTCCTGAACTAAACAAATTTTGACAGTTTTTGAGGAATTGTGAAAGATCAGAGAATCCAATGGAAAATATGAGAGAGGTTTTTGTTCATAGCAATGTGTTTAACAAAACCTCATTCATATTTGCTACAAGTATTACCAATAAAGAGAGAAAACTTTTAGTAAGTCATGCAGATCGAGGAAAAGTGTATAAGATGAACACTAAAAGTTCCATAAATAGAAACAAAAAAATCAAATGCAAAATCTAAGAGAGGTTTTTGTTCATAGTAATTTTTTTAACAAAAACCTTATTCATATTTGCAACAAGTTTTACCAATGAAGAGAGATATAACTTTTAGTGAGCTGCAATCCGAGGAAAAGTGTATCAGATGAGTGCTAAAAGTTCCATAAATAGAAACAAAAATTCAAATAGAAAATATGAGAGAGGTTTTTGTTCATAGAAATGTTTTTAACAAAAACCTCATTCATATTTGTAACAATTTTTACTAATGAAGATAAATATAACTTTTAGTGAACTACAATATGAGGAAAAAGCGTATTAGACAAGCGTCAAAAGTTCCACAGTCAAAAAAAAGAAAAGTCAAATGGAAAATATGAGAAAGGTATTTGGTCAAAATAATATTTTGAGAAAAATCATCCTTCTAATAATGTATAAGAATAAAATCATTATGATTCTTGTTACCAAAAAGCAAGGAGAAGATTTGAGAGCAAATCTTCCTAAAATAAGTAAGATAAGATTTTATCTCAATAACATATCTCTCCATATTTTGTGGAGATGGAGATCTTAGTTCTTGGGATTGGAATAAAGATAATATCATATTGTATTTCCTAAAATAAGGTGTTGGTTGGATGCATGAATTATAAATGTAACCTTCCACACTTAGATATGTAATGCTTTTCTCTAAGGAATAAGGATTTGTTCTTTCCTCTCAAATATTATGTAGTTTTAAGATCTTAGAAGTATGATTTAAATCCTCTTCCAAGGAATGAGCTGGCCACTCATTCCAAGGAAGATGGATCTATGTATTTATGTTTATGTTTATTCATTTTTCTTTAATTCATTCTGTTGTATTGTTTTTATCTTTGTATTGTGAAAATTTAGTTTGTTGTGAACCTACAGTGTTTCGTTTAATTATGTTTATTTCCAATTCAACAATTTCAATTCATGCAAGTGTGTTTTTATTTCTTTTCATACAAGTGTGATTTATTTCATGCAAACTTTATTTCTGCAAGTGTGATTTATTTTATGCAAGTTTGGTTTGTGTTTAAAGGAGTTACTTTCCAAGATTTTCTTCTCTTAATGCATACAGCCTTTAGACACCAACCCGGATTGACATTATTAATGGTGAGGATTGACGACCCTCATCATAGATAGGAAGAGTGCCTTTATTGCTTAGTCTCCATTTTGTGAGGCATATATGATGTTTTGATATTTCATGCTCATTGTGAGTGTTTTGACCGCACCTAGTGTGTGATGACATTGTACAAAACTATGACACACCATGATATGTACATATATCTCTTTTTGGATTGGTTATTCCTTGCATAGAGTTGGCTTACATTGATGATTTGATTCATGTGTGTACTCTTAGATGTTTAGAATTTTCAATTTTCTATGATTTTCAAAATGCATGCAATGGACATGAATGCTAATAGAATGATTTCTTTTTTTTGCTTTGTAATGTTGATATATGATAATGCAATCACATTGTGATGTTGAAATTTAGTTTCTCTAAGCAACTTTTGGTACTTCATATTGTTTTGGAAAAATATGGCAAAAGAGTGATATGATAAGTGAATGAACTTTCCCCACTCCTAACTCCACGCAACCAGTAGGATGCGAGGGCTCAACACCGAGAGCCAAAAAGGGCACAAGTTATGAAATTTGTTGAACGATAATGATGAGAGAAAGAAAAGGATTTGGCAAAACCAAATTGAGACACTACAACCTCACTCTACTCAAGTTTTCTTCATAGTTTAGAATGTGAATTGATTTCCAGTTTATCTAGACTTAGATCCGTAGATGGCCACTTGGTTGAAAAAATATGGTTTTGAGGTTTTAAGCTCTTTTGGAATTTTGGACATCTAACTCACTTTGTTTTGATTTATGATTTCACAACATTTGAATGAACTACTTCTAACTTTCAAGTTTGTCAAAGAGACCCCCTACACCTTGCCCCATGCTATCAGTAGGAAGCATGGGCTCATCACCATGGGAAAGGCATAGGTGAGTAAGGGCATTTATCTCCTTTCCCAACCCTACATCACTAGTAAGAGATGTAGGCTCAACATCGAAGGTTGGTAGGGAAAAGAAATGTGTAAAATAAAAATATTTCTGTGGATTTTCATTTGACTTATTTATCTAGGAAAAATGTCTAGAATGTTCTTATTTCCAAAGAGATGTTTATGGGATATATGTGACACCATGAAGCTTCTAAAACATACCATAGACAAAGACACCCAATCTAGAAGAAATTGTGAGTAGAACCAAGTATGCAGGCCTTGGTATGGTTAATGTCAAAGCTTGTCTTTTCTTGCTTGGATTGATGAAATGATTTGAAAAAATTGATGACATCGTGAATATTTTAAGAGATATGATTTGAATGTTTTTCCAATATTTTCAGAAGTTTTTAGGAATTTCTATAAGAATAAGTCCCTTGATCAAAAATTTACAAAATGAACTGGAAAATGAAAATGTAATGCAGATGCAGTAATGTACATATGGAAATACAGTGAAACTACATGTCATGATACCTAAGGTGAATAAATTTGATGAATATGAAATTATTCACCCCTAAAAGTACACAATGGAGAACCATGATCCTCAAAATTTCCATTCTCTTGACAAGGACCTACCATTATGGGTTTAAACTTACAACCCTTGCCCAAAAGTGTATATGTCCAATCATTAAAATTGTTTATCTAAAAGAGACGTTCGTGCACCTATTTGTCACATTCTTGAGACATGGTGTGTGGGTGAGAATGAATATGTTTCTTGACCTTGTCTCCTATGTAGAGCGTTGTGTTCACTTGTAACTCTTGTTGAATGATGAGGCCTTGCCCCATGGATATGGAAGGCTTAGTTTCGGATGAACATGGGTTGCAACTAGGGTTTAGAATAGAACAGCCCTCGAGATGGTTTTTAAGGGTATCATTTCAATCTCAAATTTCCCTTCTTCATTATTAAATTCTATCATGTTTACCCCTAGACCTAGGTCGTCGGAGGGAAGAGATGCTAAACCGAGAAGACTGCCCATCCCCTGTGGTTCAAATGGGAGGAAGATCAGATCATCACTCTCTAAGAGTTTCATAATTTCCAATGTGGTCTTAGTGGACACTATTTCCATAGATATTGATTTACCCTTATCTATTTTTTCCACCTCAAATGTTTTTGGGTCAATGAATTCAACCTTTGGAACATCCAAGGTGATCAGGACTAACTCTTTTGTTGGAGGTGGTTTGTTTAATTGATTCGTAGGAAGTTCATACTCCATATGGACTCCTTTCTTCTTCTTGAGGTTTTCTAAGTGTATATTAAAGGGCTTAGGATCCCCTTAAGTGATGAAGACCTTCCCCAAATGGAGGAATCTAATCTCCTAGAATAGGGTAGAGGGGATAGCCTTCATTCGATGAATCCAAGGTCTCCTAAGGATAATTTTATAACTTGTTCCCTATCGATAATGTACAAATCCATCAAGATGGTTTTTTGACCAAGCATGAATGGAAGAAATATGGCTCCAATTGAGGTTTCTTTAAGACTATCGTACCCCTAAAATGTTTCTTGTAGAGGAACAATTTGTCTCTCCATATCCCAACTTCACGAAAGAAAGAGAAAGGAACCAAATTTATAGAAACCTCATCATCAATCATGGCTCTCTTAATGCAATTGTTATAAACCCATACTTGTAAAAATAAGGCAAGATCACCTCTTCGGGAAATTTCAGCGTTAGATGGCATCTTGTCTATATCGAAAACAAACCCAGTATCCCTATCATTCTATCTTGGAGGATGTATGTCAAAGTCAATATGGTTTATTTGAGTGCTAGGAGGTGGTGTAACATGGATTAGATGACCAATACCTAGTGCATGGAGCAAAAATAATGATGTAAAGGTGAATTCTTCAGAAAATCTAGAAACAAAATGTGAGAAAAGGTCTTGTTCAAATCCAATATTAAATTGTAGGATCCTACTAGTTTTTCGATTGTAGGAATGTCATCTCATGGGAAGGAAAGAGTGGGAAGGAATTGTGAAACATAATCCTTCATCTAAGTTGTTGCATTAATTTCATGCTTAACCTCTAGCTCAACTAATCCAAATATTTTTGTGTTATCATTTGAACCAAGGTTAAGAGCGGCCCAAGATTTATTGCATGTTGAGGCTTCATGGTCATTATTTCCTAAAGGAATGTATTTTTGTGTTTTGTGAATTCACCTTGAAATTTTCAGGATGTGAAGGGAGTGGATCTCAAAATATGCTTGAATTAGCATTCTGAGGAGGTATAAATCTTGTATAGTCAGATTGCGAGTTTTTTTCAGGATTTTCTAGGAACATGTCTACAAAGTGTTGCCTTTGGTTTTGGGAATTATTTGTAGAAACTTTTTGTAATCATGGAAATTCCTATTGTCATCACATCAAACCTTATGGAAACCACAATATTGTCTTTTATAAACATCTTGTTGTTGTTGATTATAACCTCGATTGTAATTTTGAAATTGATTGCTATAACCATGATTTGTTTCCCCTTGGCCGTGGTTTTGATATTGGTTTGGGCCTTGGGTTTGATTTTTATTTTGAGAGGGATAATTTACGCTCAACTATGTTGACCAAGAAACAATGCTAGGAGATATTTTACTACCCGAGTTGTTGTTATTGTTATTATTTCCATTATTTGGAAAACCAACGTTCTTGACTTGATCAGTAGCATTATTCGTGGTAGCACCATGATTGCGATTCACACCCTTAGGTCCTTTGTTGTTGGCACCATTTTTTTGATAATTTTCATTATTTTTATTTGGGGATACCAATTTCCCATTGGGACCATAGGTCTTATGCCCACTATCTATAGAGGCTTGGTCAATCCAAGCACTCCTTCCAATACTTCCTCATAACTACGAAAAGGAAACTTTTGGACCTATTCTTTAGTCTCTTGGTTAAGTGAGTGAAGGAAAAGATCATAAAGTTATTTCCGGTCCATGTTAGGTGCACTTGCAGAGGAATATAGAACTTAGGACCATCTCTTGATGAAATGGGTGATAGATTCATTTTTCTCCTCTCTAATATGCAAGAACTCCCTAATCCCTGTACACAACAACTTGTTCATGTCAAATGATTTGATGAACTCAGAAAAAAATTGTTTAAAGGAATGTATAGAAGCTTTAGGTATCCTATAATACCAATCCAATGTGATTCTTTTAAGAGTATTTAGAAATATCTTAGCCACAACAACATCCCAAGGAAGCAACTCCCTAATAGCAGTAGTGTAGGCCTTGATATGAGCATTTGAGTCTCCTTTTCTATTAAATTTTGGAAGATACGACAATGGGCGTGGAAGCATGATACCACGTATGGTGAAATCAAGAGGCTCCTTTAAGTACTCAGCGTATGTACCCATTGCGTAAGATTCCACCATTGAAGATCCTTGATAAAGAGGTAGAGGAGGAGGAGTTGGATAAGCTACATTATAAGAATTGACAAGAACGTATGGGGTCCCTTGATATGGCATGTAGGAATCAAGTAATGGTATATGGGTCCATCTGGGAGTTTTTGAGTACATATGCATGTAAGGTGGGATAGTACCACGATATGGACTAGTGGGCATAAAACTAGGGAATGTCACATTGCCTATTGTGGTGGCATTTGAGAACACACTTCTAGCCAGCCCTTGCGTAGGATAATATTGTGAAGGATGAGGACCCATCCCTAGTGTGTCTAACCCTATGAGAAGATCACTTAGATTTGAATGAGCCAGATAACCTTGTTGTACATGATATTACATTGGTTTTTCTTTGGAAGGAATGTATCCTTTGTTGTCAAATGGATACCCCACGTTATGCCCTACTACATGTGTTGGTTGTGAAGTCTGGGAAATTTCTAGTTCTCTAATCCTCCCTACTAAAGTATAAATGAGATCATTGGGAGAGGATTAAATCCCTTGTTGGGTGCTTGTGGCATAGGGTTTGATTAAGCGGGCTCACGATACCCTCTCATGAATTGTTCAATATTATAATTCTTGTCTTCCTCAGAAGTAAGAATATTAGGATAGGTATTCAAAATCTCGGAGGTTATGCCCTTCATTCTATCCAAAGACTCGTCTATCCGATGAAGATGATTATATATTCATGTAAATAGATCATCCTCTATTGATTGCATGGAAATGTGAGGTCTTGAAAAGACTATGTGGTAAGAACCTATTCCTTTTTGATAACAATGTGGTTTGGATTAGGTTGACCATATTGTATGTTTATAACGATTGATCAACCTCCTCCATCCTTACATAGCTAATGTGGTTTGAAGTGTAACTATGGGAGGTTTGGACGTTGCTTTTGTAATTGTTGTCCCATATCAAGAGGGAAGGGGAATGTTGTGGTGTAATGTTGGTGTAATATATATAAGAACCTAATGGCCCAAAAAACTCTCTTCCATAAATATTTTAGAAAGTATAAAATACTTAATAAAATAGGGGAGAAATGGAGAGGTGAGGTAATAAAAATGAAAGAAAAGGAAATAAGAAAGAATTAATCCTTCATACTGGGTTCACCAATTTTTACGGATGAAAATTGAAATGCAACCTTCAACCACACTCAACCCCGAGGTCATGTCAAAGCAGCTAATGTTGAATGTGTGTAGATAACTATAGGAGGATCATTGACTAAGATATGGTAGTGTGATCTCTTGGTAGCTGAGTTGGCAAAGAGGATATTTAGAGGCTATGAATGGGTAGTGTAAATCCCCTATGGTTTCTTTGCCTAACTGAATCTAAGTGCTAAACTAGTTTGAAGTGTCAAAATTAACTAAGATGAAACTAACAATATATGCTACTGCTGAAAGGGAAACAAATCTAAACAAATCATAAAACTAAAATATTGCAATTACAAACAATAATTTGCTTCTATTCTAAATAATAAAATCTACTTCTACAAAAAAACTAAACAAGTGAAATAACTCGTTGTGGTTATTCACTTGTGCTGAGTGTATTGAATCTAAACTAAATTAAAACAAAAACTTTTCCAAATGATCTATGATATGTAGAAAACATCCTACGAGATATTCTCTCCTTCGCATCCATAGGGATGGGAAGAAGGGGATCCATTAGTAGAAGTTGCTATGAAAGATTCAAACCCTCCCGAAATTAACTAATTACTCTCAAATGAAAGGAAATTGATTTCTACTCTATTTGATATGATGTAACAATGATAAATTGTTAGAATGAATGAAATCAAACAACAAATCCAACCTGGAATTCATAGAATAGAGGTAAATCCACCTGTGTAGCAATTTGTCCCCTTAGTTTTTCCTTTCTTTCTTTGAGTGTTCGTATGATTCCAAGGGATTGGGAATGAAAGAAAAGTAGTAGTAGGATGATGCTTGAGCAATGGCAGCTTGAAGGTAGTCTAGATGTAATGCAAGTAGAAGAGAGATAACACAAGAGATCTGAGATTGGCTATGCAATTCCTAGCAAGATTGTGGCAGTAATACAATACAAGATACACAATAATTCTCATAAATTTTACTTGAATACAGGGATGGAATATATAGGAATGGAGGATGGGAGGTTCCTTCATGCTCAAATAAAGAATAAGAATTTCCAACTAATTTAATCTATTTAAAAATAAGAGGAAGGAGAACCAAGAAATCAAAGATAATTTTAGACAATTTGGCTCACAGATGCATGCTAAAAGTGAAATTAAGTGAACTGTCACATGTTAAAACACGCGTGACAAAATCTGGAAAAAGTGGGCAGAACCACCACCCTACACAAAAAGAGGCAAGAAGCTAGAAAAAACATGGGAAGGCTAAGTAAAGACGTCTAGGAAACAAATATACACTGCGAATGGGCTTTGGATCTTGAACACCTTAAAAGGACATGAATCATCATTGGGGAATTTTGTAACCATTTTCCCGACAATTTAGCACACACATTTTTGGGTGCTTAAAATAGCTTATATATTATTTTATATATACATGTGTATCTTATTTGCACTAACACTTGTATTATAGCCACTTTTTTAATGTGCATTAATTTCTACCAAACACATTCCCTCCTACATATCACTATTAGTTCCTAATGAGCTCCTCTTTTGGGAGCATGCTCCTAGTGATGTCACATGTATCCTAAGCAAAGGGGTCATATATTGGGTGAAACACTCACCCCATTCAAGAGTTACTGATCATAGTCTAGTAGTCTATAGTCACAGATTCAATACATTACACCACGAGTTAGCAAAATCTACATACTAAAAATCATACTTGGATCCTTACTTCAACACAGACACCAACACCCAAAATAAGACTTGGGCACCTAAGATATTTTGTTCCTTTAAGGGTGCCTGAGACTAGGGGAAGATACACCTAGTTTTTCGATTTTAGCACCGATTTCAACATTGTCATAGAGGATTTTCATAGGGTAGGCGGTCCTTCAAAGACTAGGTAATCACATTTGGTTGCAAATATTTGCATTGGATCATAATTGTACACATGATCCACAAAGTGGTTTTTCTACATTGGGAAGCGAGTCAAATGTTGGAGAATTACACTATACCTTTCTCCCTACACTACTTTTGTCATGGCATAGGATCTCCTAAAAACTAACATTTAGTGCACTCAACAATTATTGGAAGCGAACAAAGTCTAGAGAATAACACTAGACCTTTATCCCTACACTAATTTTTCCATGTTGTGAGATCTTCCTAAAAGATCACTCTTCATTGAAATTTTTAGGATCCTCTCCACACTTTTTTCTCATCACAAATCAGGTGCATAAGTTCTTTTTCACTTTTCACATTTTACATACTTCTTACATGATTTTACACATTTTGATCATATACATGTGTATTTGACTACTTGTTGGTTCTTCTCCTTTGCATGCCTCCTTATGGGAAGGGGAAGTCAACATCAACACATAACAAGCAAAGTCATAAAAATAGGTACACCATCAACAATCTATACATGCATTTCCACCCTAGGGTCAACATCATCACTTTTCTTATTTTTACTTCCTCTTCTATAGTTTCCACGCTTCACACTTTTTTATCACTCCATGCTTTTCTTGTCTTAACATCCTCTCTCTATATTGATCTACATGGTTATCAGGTATGCATCTTTGACTAATTTATGTTACCGATATTTTCTCTCAACAACATAAAGTGGGGAAAACGTAGACACTAAATCACACATTTTTGGTACATTATTAGGTCCAATCACATACTACTATTCATATGATTCTTACAGGATAAAACTACTACTTACTTACTATACTTGGGCTCTTAGGTTCCCTTCTAGTCACCCTTTTGACCTTACGAGCCTCATTCCCCTGTCTAACCCTTCACATTTCACCTTTACTAGCTCTAAACACCAAAGTGCCCAATCAGGATGCCAACACCTAGGTGCCCTCATCCCCTCTGGGTACCCTAGACCTTTTATATTTATCTCACTCCCTTTTGGGTTATTTCTAGCCATTTGGCATCCTTATCTCTTAGGGGTTGGCCTTTTAGTGATTAGTTATGAAATTTGAACAAGAGAAGCATATAAATATAAAGTTATGTGACCAAATTAAGGGGAAAAAGATCTAAACATCTATACTATCACCTAAGGTTTCATCTCACAAGCATTTATAGAGCATCATTAGATCCATCTAGCACAATTGTAAGGGATAAGGGTTGGTTTTCTACATCGCACCTCATAGGAGGGAAGTTTATTCTATTGCATGGACACATCTATTACATATTTTTAACTTTTATCGATATCGACGACATGCACAAGAGCCACATAGGGAATGATTATGCACATATGCACCTAGAACTACACTAGGTCTGATATGTAGTGCAACACTCAGTTGTCATATCACCATTGTGATAGCCGAGGATAGTCCGAACTCTCATTTTTCATCTTTAATTTTTAGGATATTATGTTAATTTGAGGGTTTTGTAGGTGATATTTTTATTCTAAGTTATAAGTGACATTAGTGATCATAGTATGCCCTTATAGAGAAAAACAACAAGGATTTCAGATCAACTAATGACCCTATGAAATTTTTTATGGACCTTCTTCGTAGACCCTAGATCCTAAGAAGGGATCCTAGTTTCTAGGTGCCCTATTACAACTTGAATAAACTCACTCCTCACTCTTCCTACACTTTTGCATTTTTTTGGGCTCATTCGTGACCTCCTATGTTCTAGTTTGATTAGTTTTCCACCTTCGTATATTGCCAAGAATATTGCAAAATCAGCTAAGTGTATTAATTCTTCATTGCACTTAGGGTTTTAATTCCTTTTCTTATTTTCTTGAGTCATTTATGTACTTTACTACCATATCTACTTGTTGTAACACATATTAGAATTTAACATAAGTAATACTATCCATTTATTTTATTTTGGTTAAATAATTGGGAGTGTGATGCTTAGTACACATAACCTAAAATTCAGCGTGAGTATGCATGCAATACCCATGGTGAGAAAGAAAGAGGGGAGACAAAGTGGAAGGTTATGTAACATTTCTAGTATGGTCTCGTTTGACCTCAGCTTTGAGCTTCTTCATGTTTCATCAATAATCTATATATTTTGAAATATCATGTCTTGGGGCCTTGTGCCATGTGTAATATGGATCATTCATAGGGGATCGGGGTGCCCTAGGGAAATAGGTAGGGGAAAGTCTCACGGTTTGTCAAGGGATAATGCTAATAGGTGAGGAATACACCGATGTGATGGGTAAATATGGTGTTTATAGAGATATTTGTGGCCCATTAATTAAAGAAAATTATATGGGGCCATCCACTTCTACAAGGTAAAATGATTTGAATAAATATATGGTAGAATCGAAAGGTTTAGTACAAGGTAAGATGGCTAGTTACGTAATATGAGCCTCGGGCACCAGTTGGATAAAATAAGTATCAACCATACTCAAGGATTCTTCTTGTATGAGGATAACATTAATGTTGTGAGTATGTTGTGTGTGAAGGATATCCTAGTAACACAAGACTTCCCTATCATGAATCTAGGAATAGCTAGCCAGGTGGGGATCATCTAAAGTGTAACCATCATTGTAGTCTAATGTGGAGGAATCTATCACAAAAAGTAAACTATAGTCTCTAATCGAACCACATGATTTAGTAGATGCTATGGTGTACCCAAGATGATAACAAAAATTAAGACTCCTTGTTGTGAGAAAGGTGTCACGAGAAAGGAGATAACTGTGATATGATAAGCTCAATAAGATAACCCCTTGAATCTTATATATCTCCTTAGTGAAAAAATTTCACACATTAATAAATAGAGGAAGAGAGTGCGCTCATGTGATGAGTCCAAATCCGAACTACAAGAATATTATAAAATAGAGGAAAGTTTAATACCATGAATTTTACTTGGAAAATTCTAGGGATAATAGTAATAGGTAACTAGGTTCATCCCATGGGAGGCATTTTTGGTTGTCATACCCTTGAAAAATGGTTCATGTAGATTTTAAGTTATCTATGGAGTAACCAAGATCCTTAATGAAGTCTAATGATGCGACACATGGGAAAAATATTTTTTTGATGAGAGTGCATTTAAATATAGCATGGCTAATATGAACTAAGATGAAAAGAGGTGGATCATCTTCACAAATAAAAATATTTCTAGGGTTCATGGAGATTATAGGGAAGCAAATGCAAGAGTGAGAATCTATGGCTAGGTTGGTGTGAACAAAAATCTCCTTGAATCTGACATTGATGCTTTCCTCTAAGCCATGTAATGTGGGACTCTACCGGAAAGTGGCAATAAGGGGATATTCATATCAAATAATGTTGCCATGAGATGCTTGCAGTGGAGAGGTGATGTAAGCATGAGTTCTAGAAAAGGAATTTGGATAAGGAGTTGGGAATGTTTTTCAAGAGGATCCCACTCGTCATGATTGAGTTGTGTAGTGGGATGAGAGTGATGGGTATCCTTAAGAATAAAGCTAGAAGAAACAAGGGTAATGGGGGATATTTTAGAAACTATTTTTTTCTTAGTTTCTACACTATCAGCCCTATAAGTTTAAATTTAATAGGGGCTAATATTTCTTATAGGAAAATGTTAGACACCATCAGCCCTTTAGGAGATTATTCATAGGGGTTGATAGTGCTTTTAGTAAGGGAAGTAGTACTATACACCATTGGCCCTATATGATGTTTTCTATAGGGGCCGATGGAATTTTGAAGAGTGAGATTTATGCTTTGAGAAACCTAATTTATAGGTACAAAAGGATATAGAAATTTTTTATTTTGAGGTTGGAATGATGTGGGGTATTTATGCTCTATATAGTCTATGACATTACTAGCATCATTCATGGCAACTTTGTTTTCAGGAAGATAGTTTATTTAAACTTCATTAGTCATAGCATGCTATTACTTCTTAGAACTCTCACCAGTATTATGGTTAAGCATGGGATTCAAGAAGACCTACAACTTCTAATTAGCTTGGTTAATTACTTTTTGATGATATTTTCATTGTGTTACATCATGCACTTTGACTTCTTCAGTAGAACATTCCTAAGTGATGATGTCGTGGTCAAATTGGGAGCCTAAGAATAATTTGATGGAATTTGTGCGTAGTGAAAAATAATTCTCATGGAAGTGACCCCAATCAGCGTGCCACCAATAAAATATGCTTTCATCATGTCATTAAGGAATAGGTCAAGAGGGATCTAAGATCATGTTAAATGGATTAGGTAAGTGACATTTCAACTCTTCCTTGCTCAATGGTTAATGATAGTTAGGCTGATTTTTGCTATTTTTAGTTTTTTGATCAATGTTGAAAAAATATTATTTAAAGCAACAAGAGAAAGAGTATCGAGACTCCATTATATGTTTTATTCTTGTTCTTATAACGTTGGAGGGTTTGGACCTATTTATTGGGTTTTGTCTTAGGAGGAATTATCTCTAATTGTATGATGAGATAATATTTCCTTTTATCTTGTTCAAAATATTCTTATAGAGAGGTGGGATAAAAGGACCTCACCTTTTATTGAAGGTGATGTTCAAGATCTCATATTAAAAGTTAGAGGAGGTTTTCATTAGGATGGTTATGTTCAAATCGTGTAGATTGTCTTCCAATATTTGATGAAGGCTTGTGTTGATTCATTTTCATATTGTTTAAAGTTAATAAAGGAATTTATTTTGTTCTTAGGTAGGTCATGATATTTAAATTCATTCACTAATGCTATCACCAAGGACTCTAAGTCAAATATGAAGTTAGGAGGTAAGGTATAGTACCAATCCAAAACACCTCTAGTGAGGGTTTTGGCTAAGATATTGATGGTAATGTATGAATTGCTTATGATCCAATTTTTATAAATATTTCCAAAGGTGTTAATTTGAAGGGAAGGATAAGTGGACTCATCATAGGAGATAGAAGAAGAAATACCCCCAATATCCATGTTGTAAATGTAAGGGTGCTAGAGGCTCTTGTTGGATTGATCTTAGGATTCTTTTTTGATAGGGGGTTGGGTGATGGGAACCTCATTGGGAAAATTTGGTAAAGGAGAGGGCATGGTTTCCCAAGATCCAGGTTGTAGGGAAATTGACTAGTTGAGACACGTTAGCTTGCATTTGAAGAAAATTAGGAATTGGGCCCTAATAGCATATTGTTATTGATTCATATTATCAATGAGTTAAGAGGATAAGGTTAGTAGGGTGAGAATTTGGGGTATTTTAATATGAAAATTATTTAGGACCTTTCCAATTTTCTACCCTATTATAGAGCTATTTAGAGATCATTTCTTCTTTTTCATCCTTGTATTATGGAAATTATGCGAGCAATTTCTAAATCTCAAGAGGGTGAGTAGAAGTATTTTCATGTTGATTTTATTCTTACTCATCATAAAATAGGCCATTAAAATAGGTAGGAGGTTTATTTCTAGGGAATACGATGACAAAAAATCTATGCGAAGGGGACTTTAGCTTTAGGATGAAAGGTTTTAGTTAATGTCTGCGTATAATAGAATCGAAGATCCTAGGCAAATATAATCCAGGATGGAGTGATAATATGGCTCGGGGAAGGTACTAAAATGGGACTCGATGATGTTATCGAATGTGTAAGAAAAGTTACAAAGGAGATGATGGAATCGAGAAAAAAATCTCCAAGAACAAATGGTATCGCCCCCTAGGCGATGACATCTGGGTAGGCTATTTTTTAGGTTTTCTAAATTTTGGTGATTTGAAATGAGATCAAAATTAGTGATAAATGATTTTAACTAGTTTGTGCATACTTGAGAAGGTATGTAGGATTCACATCAGGTTCACAAAAATGTATGGCAAGCCAAGAATGTGTCTCAATGTCTTACACTCCTAAGTCTTCTATTTTGTGATGGTATGAGGAAACGAATAGGAGACACACATAGACCAAAACACAATTTATTGATTTAAAAGGTTATACAATGAGCACTAAGGTCGCATATCAAGAGGGAAGTAATCCCTACACTAGGTCAACCTAATGTTTTTAATGCTTGAAGTCAAGATAAAAGAGAGTACCCTTTTAGGATATCAATTAATGGGGGAGGGGTATAGATCAATGGGAATATGAGATAAGCATGCATAATTTATGATACTTCAATATAGCTGAAATGAAAGTAAAGGAAAGATAATGAATTGCTCATATAATATCATTATGCTAATAACTTCAATATACGTACAATATTAAGCTAACATAGAGGAAATGAACTAATCTATACAAGATTATAAAGAGAGTTAGAGAAATTACTAGCGGGGTGGTTTCGACACATCTATCTCTCAATAGAAATAGTACATGAAGAGAGAATCACTATGGGTGGAGAAGGGGAACACCATTCATGTCCTAGACTCACTATAGATGACACAATAGTGCAATAAATCAAACAATCAAGAAGAGTGTCCAATCCCAAGTCAAATGCAAGATGAACCAAGAGAAAAGTGAGAAGATGGCACAAAAGAGCACAAAAATGGATAGTTCTTATGATATTTCTTCCTTCTTTATGAGTGTTTGGGTGTGGTGTGTATATATACCTGATGTAATCACCCATGAGAGATGACATCGAAAAATGGAAACCTAACATAAACACCATCGATGGCATAAGCCAAGGAGACCTAAATGTAAAAATGGTACAATTTTTCATGGATCAAGAAAGAATAATTGAAAATGTGCCGATGATGGACTATGATGCAAGAAATTTTTGGGAGTGCTAGTGTGTGTGACAAAGAAGGATAAGGATAAATAAAGCTAAGACCACATAGTGATATGTATTTCGTGACCTATCTCTAACCTATAATGACCATGTGAAAAATCATACCCCATTCTTGGTAGGCCCCTTAAGGAACCTACTAAATAAATAGATGCACCAATGACCCATATATGCACAAAGGAATTATTAGTAATATGTATGAAAGATTAGGATGAAAATTTAGGTGTATACACATTCTTCCTTGCTTATAGTACTATATGTTTCACCTTTCCTTATCATGTTACTACGGTTCATAGAATGTTTTATCATTTTTCATACACACATGAATATTTATTGGGTGTATTGAGGTGAAGGTAGGCTACTTACAGGTTGTACCATGATGTATGATGTTTAATTCTCTCTATTACAAGTCCTACTGAGGATCTTGGGGGCATCTACCTTTTCTCACTTATTATTATTTTATATCATTATAATATTGCACATTTTCATTCCTCTATTCAGATATTACATTATCACATGATATTTATATTTCCTAACATGTTAATGGGTGCATCGTGTGTAGCATTTACCTTGCAGGACTCCTTACGAGTCATGATTATTTGATTTTCTTGTACTTTTTTGCCATTGTTTCTAGGATATGCCCTATGTTTTCTTAATATCTTTCTTAAAAATCCTTGATGGCTATGATTATCTTGTGACATCCCGAGTGGTTTCCCATGTATGCAACTAGATACACACTATGTCCTTGTTTGCTATTTTTATTATATTCTCTTTCTTAGTTTGATTATTTTTCACTAACACTTATATGCTAGAATTTTCTCACTTTTTAACTTCTTCCATGGTAACTACCATGTGTAATCCCTACCCCCAATAGTATTCATATATCGTAGGTGCACATAAATTTAAACCTTCTTCATTTTGGATCCATTCACATGTTCATCTCACACACCCCAAATGAGTGGGGGAAAATATTGGGAGAAAATTTTCACCCTCAAACAATTACGAAAGAAAAACTACGAAACACAAACAACATGATCAGAATAAAAATTATGTTACGTAATCGAGCTGAAATAGACTTCGCCAAAATTCACATCCTAGATAGAAGTTCCTAGAACAGATAGGAATTCTTAAGTACTAGTGCCCCACATGGAAATTCTTGTCCTAAGGGAAAAAATGATATAGATTAGTTTCAATAGTTTTTTTATTATTATTAGTAAATATTTTTAAAGGGACTATACCATGTTACAAAAAGGGCCCAACAACCAGATATATCTATAAAGAAGCGACAAAAAAGGATCAAAATCTAGATAAAATATTATGTCCAAAGTAGCCTAGAGACAATTACGAGCATGAAACAAAATAGAGCATAAACTGTAACAAAACAAAAAAAAGTAGCATTAAAACAAAAAAAAGACCAAAATATATCAGCAACTAAAACAAATCCCCCCAGCTCGAGTGAGTTTACTTCTTGGATGCTCTGTCATTTTGGATTGGATCATTTGTAGTGAGGTGAACAACACCAATGTGGTGATGTGTGTTGGGTCAGAAGCATTCAACTGCGAGATGGTCTAGCTCCTCTCTTTTTCATTCCCCCAAATAGTGCTAGGGATCCCACTAAGCATGGTAATGCTTCAAACTTGCTGCTCTAAAAAGTCACTGATGGCTTTGAAGATAGCCATGTTGTGATCATGTTTATCTTTTTCTCTCCCCAATCTATTGTCCAGGTGAGTCTAGTGAGTTTCAATAGTTGCACACTTACAGGTCTTCTCCATTTTCATTACTCACATGGTCAGTTTTAAATTGCAATAAATTACAAACATGAATTAACTACTTACTCAGGAACCAAAGTAGGAAAGAAAAATGAACTAATAATGGAATGATACCTAGGCAATAAGAAAAGATAGTAATATTCCTAGAACAATGTGTCACCTTAAGTAAGTTACAAATCATGTTTTTGATCATCTGCGAATGGCATTTATCTGTGGGGAAGCATTAACAGGTTGGAAGGAAAAATAGACCACTCTCATAATACACTTTCCCTTAGCATTGACATGACACATAAATTTAAAGTTTAGTGTTGGGACGTTCAAATACCTAGTTTTGTGATAATGTTCCCAAATCCTTCATATTATTCCAACAATCTCCTAAGCAACAAGTTTACAAGCAAGAGAAAATTTCAACCCCTTTCTCTTTCAACATTTTAGGTGTACTCTAACCCCTTGGTTTATATTTTTTCTAAATACACATTTCCATTTTACATGTTTTTCAAGTTAAAGTTCAATTGCATTTACCTAGAGAATTAACTACACTTGTTTTATTTCAAAGGTCTTATCCTATCACAATGAAGGAAAAACACACAATAAAGTATGAAGAGAAAATCTTAAGCACACTTTGGAAAAGATGATATTCCAAGGAACTACTCACACATCATTATCAATTCATGCACAAAAAGGTCACCCCTAGGATCTTTATCATTCCATTCCCTTATAATTCCATGGTACACATATTTCACTATTCCGTTTGGCACGCTATAACACTCATTCGACATGTTATTGGGCACAATATTCATTTGACTCTTTAATGAACACTTTTCTTTTCTACTTTACGTTACCAAATCCTTATTCACCAACATAAAGTGGGGTAGATGTAGTCACTGAATAATGCACCTAATATGTATATATAACCTCTAAATACTTCATTTATATTCATTATTCCTAATCAAGCAAACTATTCATTAACAAACCCTTTTACTTTTCTTTAACATTTATTTTATCTTTATTGCTTAATATTTCTAGCTTGTGATTTAAATTTTTACACACTATCTAAAATCTTTATCATCTCTAGTTTCACTTTTACCTTTTTGAACACCCTATATAGGACCTCGCATTAGGGTCGGGAGCGCTCAGTGTTACTTTCCCCTTTGGGTGCTTATGTCCTCCTTCACCCTTTTTCCGATCTTTTAGATATTACATCTTTCTTATCTTTGTTTATCACCCTTGGTTGGCATTTTACTTTTTAATGAAAAAAATTAATCAAAGGAATTGCGGCGCGCACGTGCGCGTGTGTTTCTTATTTAACCTCATTATGGGGAAATCATTATTAAGAGGCACATATTATTACCTTGAGCTAATATTTTCTATCTACTACACCAAAGACTACATTTTGGGACCACATAATTCACTTGTATATGAGGGTTTATTCTGAATTCCATACCACACATTTATATTGGGACAAATTAGTCATATCTCACTATTCTTTATGCAGCTAGCACAAGGTAATCCTAGCTCAAGGGATACTATTTCAATTACACACACTATAATTACATTGATTATGAAATGTAGTGCGGTTCTCGATTATAATCAGATTGGAGTGACCACCGAGGTCAATCCCACTCAAACATATATGTATTTTTATTCATGTAATGTGTGTTTGAGTATTGTGTAGGTAAACTAGAATCTATTTTACAGTACAAGTGTAATATAACAAATGTGTAGTGAACATGATGTGACATATAACAAGCATGAAGAAATAAGAAGCAACAAATAAAGAAACATATCATAAGCTATTCTCAGAAATGCCAACACCCAAAATAAACATTAGCACCTCGGTGGCCTGTCCTATTCCACATGGTTCTATCCTGTTAGTTTCCAAATAATGATTTCATACATAGATATTAAAAAGTCTAGGATTAGTTTTTCTAGATCATTCACTAGCCCATAATTAGTATAGATTTATAGTTATAAGACGAGTCATTCTCTAAACCCTATCTATCACTCTTTTTTGAATTTCCTTTGTTTGATCTTAATTTTTTTGTTATATCTATCTGATTAGTAGTTTCCTTATCTTATATTTAATTTTATTAGATCAAGAAGAAGAAATTTTGTTTACGAATTATAGGTGTTTCATTTCACAAAGAAAAAGAGAAAATAAAATCTCATGCTTAAGATAAAATATATGTCATTTAATTTTTATACTTTTACGTAGTCTTCCAAAACATCTGAGCTAAGTAGCCTATTCATATCAAATCCATTTTTATCAAAATTTCATTGTCATTGTTGGATGGAAATTTCAAGGTGATAGTCGTATGACTTGATCCCAATTTATTCAATGTATAAAAACCTTATATGCATGCTCCTATACTAGATTTAGAATAATTATTTAAGAAGTATTGGTGTATTGTACATATACTCCTTAGCCTAATCAATGTAATTTAATATTATTTATGTTACATTTAATTGTAGTCAATTTATTCCTATTACACAAAAGGAAGATTGCTAAGGCAATTTATTTTGGAATATTCTAAAGATTACTAAGGTCCCAGTAGTAAGTAAAAATAATTATAAATCATTACTTTGTGAAAATGATTCAAATAGAACTATATTTGTATACATCACATTGGGTTTTATACACTAAATTAGTCTAAAAATTGAATCTAGAATAAACGTTTATAGTTGATGACAAAAAAATTGTACATGTATATCTTGTTTAATTTTTTCAAACCAATATATGCAACCATGTAGATGGGAAAATATAAACACAATTTAAACCCAATGATTCAATTTAATTTTTTAAAAACCAACATTTTCATCATCATCATCATCACGGTCATCCCACAGATATAATTATCATACCAAAAAAGTTACGAACTACTTGAGTTAGGCCTTGATTGATGTAAGCTAATATGTTTTTAGAAAGATAAGTGTCAAATTTAGTTATTTAATAAATTATATATATGGGTATATCTAGAGTGCCATATGAGACATGAGAACAAACTAAAAAATAGGGAAGGTGAGAGTCTAATTTTAAATGATATTATTAGTCCCTACCCAAAAGAGTATTTATGCAATCAATTTTCATAAATTAGTTTTTATCTAGTGATTAATCTACCTACATAGTTTCCAATCAAAAAATTTATTATTTCTTAATTTTTCCATTTGATAATGTTTATAGATTTGAAATTCCAATTTATTTAGCCTATTAAATGAAGAAAATGATTTTAAACATATCAACAAACTTTTAGATCTTACTCTTTCTTTCACTTAAATCAAGGCTATTGAAAATAATACTTGACTATCACTATAACTATTGTGTATAATCATATTTCCTATATCATTCATTATTTATTTGTATTTTTGACCACACATAACCTCGGGAAGTGCCAATAATAGTATTAGGTAGTGTGGACAAAAATAAGTTGAGTTACCTTCACACACGATCCCTAATGAAAGGACTTTTTATCGTTCATAATGATGAATTATTTGAGCATTTTTATGCTTAAATAATTTTTATTTATTAATTGAATTAATTATTTTTAATTTAAATC
This sequence comes from Taxus wallichiana var. yunnanensis, assembly GCA_018340775.1. Lineage (NCBI taxonomy): Eukaryota > Viridiplantae > Streptophyta > Pinopsida > Cupressales > Taxaceae > Taxus > Taxus wallichiana. The sequence goes on from CM031239.1 coordinate 52,135,123, forward strand.
AAAATAATATTATGTTGGTATTTTTATTGTCACTTAAATACAATCAAAATTTAATAGTGAGCTAAAAATGATAATTATTTATGCATCCCACTAGATATGCACTAACTCCTTTCTAATTAATTTTATGTTTATGCATGGAAGAGACTTTACATTTTTATTATTATCTTCAATATTGTTATTTTTACTAATAATTTATAACATTAAGATAAGTTTTATTTACAATAACTAGAGATGTATTAACACAGATGAATATAGGAACTTAATTAATTTGATGTAAAATATGAACTTGTTTGGAGTAATTATTTTGATGGTGAATATATTTATCAATATGGGTACAACTCCTTTTTGAAAATGTTCATTTTGATTTCAAACGGAGTAAAATCTGGTTTCCTGAGCTAACTCCCAAATTCAATTTCTTTTTTGGCTTGTTCTTAAAGGAAAAATTCTCACGAATGATAATTTAATCAAAAGAGGGTTTATTATGCCAAATATGTGATGCATGTGTAAAAAGGAGGCTGAGGATATTAAACACCTTTTGCTTCATTGTGAGTATGCTTCAAAACTTTGGAGTTTCATTTTTTCAAAATTCAATATTTGTTGGACCTTGCCAAATGAGTTCTTACAAATTTGGGAACAATGGGACCCCCATATAAACACTGCATGGTTCGAAGACTCGGAAATTGATCTTTCCTCAATACCATTTGGAGTCTATGGAACGTAAGGAATGATATAATATTCAGGAACAACAAACAAATCTGTAAAAAATCTTCAATAAGATTGTCAATGTTGTAAAAGATAATATAGAGAGATTTAAACCTCCCAATAGTAAACAATATCCTAAAAATGAAGAGGCTATTCTTTCAAATTAGAAAATTGATATTGGAAACCTTTAGAGACAAAGGAATTCAACCAGTGATAGGTATTTAATACATTGGATCCCTCCTCCCAATTTTGGTATAAGATTAACTTTGATGGTGCTTTAAAATGCAACCCTGTGAACTTCACGGAGGAGGAATCATAAGGGATCAAAAATGTTGTTTAATTCAATCAATATCATTCAATAATAATGTTCAATCAACATCCCCTAGTTAGACAATACAAGATTTTATTCATTAATCTATAATTATTTGGCATGCCTTCAATACCTTAAATATTGTCCACACCTATAGAGAAGGTAATAGAGTGGGCGAAACATTGGAAAATTATGGGATTAATAGTAACTTTAACACTTGGTATAATGAGGATGATATCCACAATGAAGTACAAAAATATATGATTAATGATAAATGTGATAGATCACTTCCTACTCAAAATATTTTATGAGATATCCTCCACTTTATTGGGAATGAAAGCTCACACATGTAGGATAAGGAAAATCATTTATTGCCATAAAATTTCGCATGCCCGTTGGGTTTGTTCAAGGATGGTTAAAAAGTGGATTGGGGAAGAAAGAAACATCTTTTTTACCTATTTCAAGCAATTTAAGTGTAAATTTGAAAGAATGGGTGGAGCTCCTTGCCAAATTGAACCACAATGTGACCTGCGTGGAAGGAGAATGCTGATCATTGGATTTTTTTCAGCTCATAGGGGTTTCCAATTTCATTAAGAATATTCAAGGGTAAGATCATAACATTACCCTACATTTTTCCATAGACTAGAAGCAAAGAAAGGTGAAGTATGAAGGGAAATAAATTTAGATAACAGAGGAGTTAATAGCTAAAGTTACGGGCCTTAGTTCGAAGGGATCAGATTATTCAAGAAGATACCGAGAAAAGAACATGGAGGCTAGAAAAATTGTTGAAGCAGGAGGAACTTGGTTTGTCATAAGCGGGCACCAAGGTAAATTCCATCCCTACGCCATTTGATGAACTTGTCAGGATGATGGTTCATTTCATTACCCTTGAAAGTAGGTATATCATGGTTCCCATAAAGCATTTTGTTGTTTTAAACCATTTTTGTAGGATCCTGTTTGTTTGCTTCCCATATTATATTTTGAAGTCCATGGAATGTTCCATCATGGAGTACAAAAACAATACCCTTACCATTCCCCCCCACTACCTAGGGCTTAATCTTCCTCCTTTACTTGCACTACGTTTCCCATCACCCTACCATACCTGCTACTTCTATCATTTTTCCCATTCCTGACTCCCTCAACCTTGTTCATATCGTCATCCCCACTACTATCCTTAGGTAGAGGAAAATAAGAACCAAAAACCTCTTTTTTTTAAAACACACCCTTATTCCTCTGGTAGAGTCCTTTCTAGTATAAAGGACATCGAAAATGCACATAATCTATTACACATCAGCACCACGGGGATGAACAATACTACTTAGGAGGAGAAGGAGGATCTTCTAAAAAGAATTGAAAACATGGAAAAGCGTTGGAAAGTCTTAAAAGGAAATGCAACAACCGACTAAAAAAAAGGGAAAAAGGAAATTGAATGATGATGTTGACATTGGTGAAAAACCCATCAATGAAATCTACAAGAAGCTAAATTCCATGGATAACAGATTAGGGAATTCTAAGGACACACATGATCATAAAATTTCAGATTTTAGAGCTATTTTTGAATTTTTGGAACAACAGGTTAGAAGTATTAGCATGCTTAGCAATATCTATGAATAAATTTGGGGCACAGATGCTTAAAGGAATTGTGTCCTTTCTCAACTAGATTTCAATGATCCTACACATGTCAGTACTCTAGCTCTCTTTACCTCATTGCAGATTGTTAAGTCAAGAATTGATAGGGCTTCTAAGAAATAATCTATTGTGGAGCTATCTTGGTGTTGTTTTGATGTTGTTACTTGCTACTTACTCACTTTGTTTTTGTAGTTATATACCTATCTTGTCTCCTTTTTGTAGTCACTTTTTTACTATAGCCAGGCTTATTATAATATCTAGATTTTGATCCATTTTTATATTTCCTCCCGTTTAGTTAGCTTCTTTGAGCCTTTTTAAATAGGGTGTAATCCCTTCAAAACTATTTGCTAATGATAAAAAAACATGGATGAATACATGAACCATTAAGTATTTGAAACATAATTATTTTTATTTTTTTATTATATTCTAATTCTCTACTAGTATTAGTTCTAGATACATGTTAAGTATCATTTTTTATTCTAATATTAAGAACAAAATTACTCATTTATGTCTCTTAAATCTTGTTCTCATATTCAAGTTTAGAAAAAAATTCAATCAAATTTATATTTTGGATATTCCAATCCTTCAACATTTAGATTTTTGCAATCAAACTCTATCTCAACAATAATTACATAATAAGGGACTAACCACTACATGACGCTTATTGAAAATGACACCGCTATTATGTAAAAAAATGAAGGTCATTGGGAAGGTTTAAGAGAAACCAATCTAAAACTGCACACATAAATTTGGTATAATATTTATAGAAAAATCAATGAGATACTTGAGCATATAATAGAAAATGATATTCCATAAGCATGATACCAACATCATAGGAAAATTAAACTCTATTGAAAAGTGGCTAGTATATGTAAAAAAATTGGAGCATCCACAAAAAAATTGATGAAGAGATTCAAAACGCTTGGTGCTTTATTCCAAGTTTCAATAATATCATCTGAGGTTATAAGGAGATATGAATGAAGATATCTAGTTCACTTTTATTTGTCTGTTTCTTTCACTTTTTAGTATTTCTATTGTATACATTTTTGATACTCATGGTGGGAAAAAATGACATAATTTTCATTTCTTCATTTTTTTTTAATGAAATTAACCTTTTTTGTGTTCTTCTTGTTATTTTGGACTCACTAACCAATTTTCATGGGTTTTGTGGAGTAAATTACAAATAGTTTTAAAAAACAAGTCAAACAAATTGATTTTTAAAAAATTGTGCAACTATAGGTGATCTGTACTCTTTGTAATACAATCTAATCTAACACAACACATAACTTGTGCTATCTATTATCTTATTATTTGTTCTACCATCTTATTGTTTATACTACCATATTATTGTTTGTACTACAATCTTATTGCTTGTCTTTCTTGGATTATTTCTTGCACTATCATCTTTACGCTTGTGATACCCTCTTCTTACCGCTTGTGCTACCATATTATTGATTATGCTACCATTTTATTTCATGTGTTAGTGTTGCATTTATTTCATTACCATTCACTTGGTTGTGCTAGCATCCTAAGATACGTGCATTAGCGTTATGTGGTAAGTTTACATATTTTTTTCCAATTTTCCAAAGATCTTGTTTTCTATTTTTTTCCATTTTCTTTATGTTTTAGACTCTACATTTATAATTTACTTAGCTATAACATTTATTATATCTTAATTATTCATTAATTATTTGTTCATTTTTCTTTTGATCAAATCCAAGTATTCTCTTTTCTCATGATATTGAGTGAGCTTGAAAATCGAAAATGAATTCGATCGTTTTTTTCTTCTTATATCATGATTACAGAAAAAATACTATTTATTTTTGTGTAGGGCCACATCGTTTAGATATTTTACAAAAATAAATAAAAAATTACTAATATATTACATACAAGTTTCCTTGGTCAAAGATAAATCAAACTATTCCTCAATTTTAACAAACACAACATTATCATTGTAGGTTTGGATATGGGTTGGTACCTATTCAATAACGGATGGGAAGTACATGGTAATATCCTAAAAATCATTGTGAGGAGTACCACAAGAACCCCAAAGCACTGGCATATTTAGACCTGACCAATCAATGAAATGGGTAGCACCCCATCTTGATAGAGTAGTATCACCCATCAAGAAAACCAATCATTGTATATGGTAACATACCCTTTCTTATTTTATTGATGGGTATAGTCCATATTTATAAATTTTGGGTACGTGTACTAATTTAAACAAGAAATGGTGACTAAATTTTCTAAATCCTTAGAAACTCGACAAATCGGGCAAACAATTTTTGTTACTATTTATATTGTTAGTTTAAAATAGTTTTGAAAATTAGTTATAAAAATATTATCTTCCATTACTATTTATAATTTTAGCTCAACATATTTTATGTTCCACATTTCATGTTATCGATATTCAATTCAACATGAAAATCGAGTTGTAAAAAATCTTATCTCGTTGTTATTGTTTAGATTGTTAGTTTAAGATAGTTTTGAAAAGTAGTTATAATAAAACAAATCTTATCTTCTCTTATTTTTGGATTCTTAATTTAAGATAGTTTGTGTTCCACATCTCATATTTATCTAAATCCAATTCAATTTGAAAATCAATTATAAAAAAACAAGAATATTATCCCTTCCAAATCCAAAATCAAAATAAATTTTTTCAAATCCAATCAAGGTTCGATTAATTAAAATTATCCTATCAAATTCTTATCTTTTGGATATTCACTTTGTCCAAATCTAATCATATCAACCCTATCAATCGAGTCTTGTCTTTTTCATATTCACTTTATTCAAAGTTAAGAAAATCCGAATTACTCGATTAGAATCTAAACTAAATCATATACAATCATTCAAAGAATTATATTTTTAAATATTCACTTTATTCAAAGTTAAGAAAATCCCAATTAGTCTAATCAGACTCTAAACTCAACCAATCTTGAAATGTCCAATCCTAAGTCTATGACTATTTCACAACAACTCATCCAATGCAAAGTATTTGTCTTTTTCTCATGACATTATCAAATAGTCAAAGAAGGAATCTATACAAATACCTCTCATGGATATGACCAAAACAAAAGCAGACATTTCAAGACATGCTTACACATGCACTCCATAATTTACATGTTCCTAAGGGTATCAAACATAGCCATTTATAAATTTAATCACGAATCATTCCATTTAAATATTTAATCACAATCCTTCACCAAGTAGTCCAATTCGTTCATTTGGTCATCTTGACCTTTTGAATCCAAAAATATAAAATAGTAATTCATTCTATATTGAATCATTCATCACCCATCATAAAATAAAACAAAAACTTATCAATAATAGAGCGACATTGAATATATGTTCCATAAAGTTGTTCATATGCCTTGGTCATAATCAAGAAATTATAGGAAGATAATAAATGATGGAGGAAGATGGCCTCAATTCTTTCCTCAAGAGTGAGGAAAATAATTTTCTCATTCAATACCATGATATCACGGCCAAAGAAGAGGTGTATTGCAAGAAAAAATCTAGGGTAAAATGGTTAAAGGATGTAACATATTTGACAAATTCCTCTTGAAACTGCAAACGTTGATATATGATTTGTACTTAGAAGGTGTATTATTTTAACTGTTGGAAATCATGTTTGAAATGGAAAAATTATTCCTGATTCAAGGATTCATTTTGCTGTGTTGTTGTTACTTGCAATGAATCCATTTTTTCTTGATATTTGTAAGGTTGTATTACGTAATGTTTTTTACATACTTATCTTTCTGTAATAGATAAGCCTTGGATCAATTCCATTGATCCAAGGTATGCTTCAATTTTTCTTACCTAATCAGTTTGATAAACTGATATTCGAAATGTAAGGTAATAAGGGACTGAGTCTTTATATGTTTTAAATTTTATGGATCCTTCTTTTGGAGTCCTTGCTTTGCATTTTTTGTAAATTATGATCTTGGATCTTCTTGTTAATAAGTTTTAGGACACTGAAGGGTGTAAGAAGGAAAAGGATCTACTATAGGACTATTTAGGTAAAACCTTAGTCCTAGTTGTTAAGATATATCCTAACTGAATTTTAGCCTAAGGTAAATTGAACTGCTTTATATATATTTTATAAAACTATACATGTTGCACCCTAACCTAAGTTTGTATGCTTTATGGGTGTGGGATTTTGAAATAACCTAAAGTAATAAAGGAATTATATATGACCTATTACCTAATACTAAACTACTATGGGTTATGACTTATTCTTTGATGGCATGCTTAACTATGGTAATGTTGAATTACCTAAGGTAAATACTTTTATCTAGCCTAAGGTCGAATCATAAACTAATGTTTATCTAACCTAAACTAATGTGAAGATAAAAATGGAACCTAAGGAGTTGCATGGCAATTGAGAGGTGGTGGAAATGGTTTCTATGGCATTTAAGTGATTGAATTTTGAGTTTATTGAACCCAACATGCCAATTTTGGCGAAGCATGGAGAAAGGAGGGAATGTCTAGTTGGCATCATCACTTAAATTAAAAATGCATGCTTTGGTTGAAATGGAGCTCACCAATTTTGGATGGCGGTGGCATGGAGATTTAGGCGGGAGAGTTGGCTGTCCTTGTACTAATGAGTCTTGGACTTGGCGAAGAATCCACCTTGGTAGACATACAAGTGGATTTTTGGAGGTTTTCTGGTCATTAACTCATGTCAATTTTTACTCTGCATGGATTTTTTGGGTTCTTTGAACCAGCAGTTATGTTTTCAATCTTTTGCTATTTTTGGCACCTCTGGACTATTTTTGATCCAATGGAGGCATAAGAGGCATAAGAGGAAAAATTTTTGGGTTGTTGATTTTTTGGAAAAGTAAAAATTGTGGAAGCTCAATTGGAAACATTATGTGAATCAACGAGATGAAATGTCATGCATGATAGGCTCTACCCATTAAGTTGTTCTACTTTTTACTAAATGTCTTCATTAAAACAACTCTGCTCTTGGAAAAAAATGGGTTTTTAAATTTGTGTTGGTTATTTGAATTCATGCTTGGAATGTTCTTTTTATTTTTATGATTATGAATCTATGCTAGATAACAATGAAATGTGGGTTTTTGTCCTATTGAATATAGAAGTGAATCATGTTTAACTAGTTGGGACTAGAATGAGGTAAGATATTTGTGAAACAAGTTGTTTGTGCAAAATAGATCCTAGGAAAACATTGTTTGCTATAGTTTCGTTTTGGTTTGTCCTTATCTTTTGGAAGGAGGTAAGAAGGGTATTCTTCTTAGTTGCATCTTTGGTTGTTCCAAGTATTGTTACATATTTTGGAACTGTGTTGATATGGGTGCTCGGATTGAATGTTATTTTCAAATTCAAACATGTTTAAAAACAACAATAAATAAATTACTTCTTAACTTTTCAAATAAACCTTATTTGCTTCGAAATTTACACTTCATTGGAACTGTGTGAAAAAGGTTGCTTAGATTCATTGACTTTACACTTCATTGGAACTATGTGAAAAATGTTAGTTGTCTTTGAATCTAGTTGTCACTATGGAAGCTATGTGAAAATGGTTACTTTGATTCAATGAATTGTGAGTTCATCTTGTTCGAATATAACATTAAAACTAGTTCTTATTTTTTGAAATTTTTTATTTATTGGGTTTTAAACCTCTAGAAGACTGATCTAAAGTTGGAAAATAAAAGTATTTTTATATTGGGAGATAGTTCTAGTGTTCATTCTATCTGGTTTGGAAAGTTGATTTATTCCTGATTAGCTCTTTCTTGAGCTTGCAAGATGTTGACCTTGTTATATTTCCTTTCTTGTAAGGTAGAAGATGGTTTGATAATGACTTACCTATTCTTGATCTAAATGAACCTATTGATTTAGCTTGTTGAAAGTAAACTTTTTAAAAACTTAATTTCACGATTTTTGTGAAAGACTTAACGAATGTTTATTCATATTTTCCGAGATGAATTTTTTTGTTTAAGGAATTAATCAGTACATCTTGAAGGGTTTTCTAGTCCCTTTCATTCATTATGATTTATAAATAATAATGAGGGATTTTATTAGTTCCTTATGTCTATGTTGTTATGTTAACAATCTTTGAGGAGGGTGAAGGTATTGGTGAATTAATGTTAAGTTCGATTGGGACTATCGTGAGGGATAGACTGAATTAAATTTGGTTATTCTATCCCTCTCTTGAGACCGAATTGTGCACCTATAGTGGAGTCACCTTGTTTTCCATTACATATTCAGTATGATAGAATTAATTTTCTGTTATTTCTCTCCTTACTTTACTATTGTTTCATTTATACCTAAAATATGGGAGTGTGAGACTTGATTGAATATTGTATTTGTTTGTTGAAAGTGTTGACTAAGTTTTGGCTTTATGGGTGAGCCATTTACTGAATGGGTAAATTGTTACAAACAGTGATAGAAATACTTCTTGTATTGATGTTTAATGTAATTATTTCAAAACATATATTTATTAATATAGCTTATGTGATATTGTTATTGCTATTGTTTTATCTTTGGAGAACTTCATCTTTGATACCTCACTTGCATACAACATCACATAATTCATTCGGTATCATTCAATGCATGTATTCTTAGATTAATAGAAGTTCAAGGAATTTTGTGATTGGAACTATCCTAGTATTTTATTCGAGTTATGTCCTTCGTGATTGAGAAAGAATGATGAGGTTTCTTTTCTTTTCTTATTAACTAACTCCCTTCTCTTTTTATTCTATGAGATAAGGTTTCCATCATTGTTTTCTTAGGAAACCGTAGGAGATTTTATGTTGTAATCTCTTCTCTGAGTTGTGAAATGTAATACAGATCTTCTCAAATTAGGAGGGAAGTTATGAGTGGTTTCTCTCTCAGTTCACCTTCTTCCCTCTTCTATGTTACTTTTGTTTATATAATTGATCGGTTCATTTTTGTTACTTAACAAGATTACAAATGAGTAGTTAGATATAATCTTACTTATTCACTTTGACTTGTGTTGAATGGAAACAATATTTGGTAGAGTATGACTATTGTGTAATGCAAGTGTTTGAATGAATACTTTCCTATTTCTAACCTGTTGTGGCCTAACTTGAGAACTTAGGCTATATCTTGGGCTTTAAATTTGGATGTAGCATCCGAAATAGGAATCTCTTGTTTTTATTATGTTAATAGCTTTACCTAAAGCTTTCATGAAGGTTGAATTAGCTTGGCTATAGATGTTTTCAGATGGAATATGCTAAGGCTGAGTTTGATGGTTCTTGCTTCTTAAAAGTAACTCTATTTTTGGAAAATATTGGATTTAGTGTCTTGCTGGAAATTCAAATTGAATGAAGTAAGAAATAAACAATAGGTATCTTTAGTAGAATGAGATAAGTAATTATGAAATATTACTTATCTGATTTAATTATTTATAAAAATAATGACCGAAGGGTGCTAATTATATCATGATCTTTTCTAAATGTTATGTTGGTTGATCACTTGTTCTTCCTTTTATGATTGTTATTTCCTTATGATGTATCTAGTTGTTTAGCTTTATTGTTTCATGAAAGAAGAGTTAGTTTTATGAAATAGTTAGTTGAGAGCACATCATTTTAATGCTTAGTGCTTATCATGCTCAGTTTAATGAACTAACCTGTGCTAGAAATTTTTGTAGACGTACTTCGTAAGTGATAAAGGAAGGAAATAAATTTAATGATGTTAATTGTTACTTAAAGACTAAATATTTTATGAAGAAATATAATTTATTATGGAAATGTATTGAAAGAGGAAAATGTTGTATTCATTTCTGATCTTGAGGATGTTTGACATATGTCCGAAATCCATGGTCTGTAAAATATGTATTTCACCATGATGAATTGAAAAAGGTTTGAGAGTTACCTTTTCTTGTTGTGTCATCCTCTTTGTGCATTATGTGAAGAAAATTTGTAATCTTATTTTAATTAATATTATTCTTGTGTGAATGGATCCTTTTTGGTTGACATTAAATAAGTTGGATGGAAGGGAATTAATTATAATATCCCTGAATTGAAATGTAGATTATTAATTTGGAATGTATAGATGTTATTTTACCTAAGTATTTATATTTTATTAAGGATGCCAATGAAAATATAAATTAATTATGATAATTTGCATAATGGGAAGGGAATAATGAACCCTAACTCATGACAAGAAAGAGGAAGGTGTACTTACTCTTGAGCTATACCTTGATATGCATAAAGAAAATGAAAGGAAAAAAAGAACATTTATCAATTAGAATTCATCTCAATGAAGTCTACTATGATTAGACCTGTTATGGAACTTAAACTGGCTATGAATGGTTGTGTAATTCTAATTAAATATTATTGAGGTTGTTGTTATATTTTTAATTAAGTAAATCCTAAGCCATGAAGTTTTTGAATAAAGAAAAAAATGTAATCATGAAGTTTCTGCATCACTTTAACAACTTGAATGTGGATGTCAACCTTAAGGGCTAATGGAATTAGGGTTCAATAGGGTTGTTGCAATTAAATCTTAATTAAGAAATATATTTGTATAAATAACTTCTTGTTGGGGTATGTACATCGAGATGGGTGATTCCGTCGGATGTTGGCACACACCAAATGCAAAATGGTACCTTTGTGAAGACTTGGGTCTTCACGAGGATACAGAGTTACAGTTGACATGTTACAACACCCTTTAGAACTGAATCATCTAGATCTACATAAACTTTGACTTGTTCTTAGTTTTACTCTAGGTCAAGATAGGAACATGTTTTGGTACAAGGGATAACTCATGATGAATTAGGGTAACTAGACACATGCAATCGAATTAGTTCGATTGAGTATATCTGTGTACCCTTAGTCACCGCGAAAGTTCCTTATACCAAACTATGTGCTAACTTGGGTTATGGTCATACCTCAAAAAAGTGGAATGACAGGAGTTGGTGAAGACCATTCTAGATAACAGAGGAGTGGGGTGAAGGACATATTCCATTTGACGAGTATGCCATCTAGGAATAGTAACATGAAAAATATGTTAGAAATCTTTGGTAGAAGTATCACAAGCTACTGGTTGCATTGTCCTATGTCACCTAGTTTAAGAAATGGGATTTCAAATTAATATTGGTAACAAATATTCAAATAGGTTTCTTAAACAGAACACATTCAATACCAATAATAGGGTAAGAGAACCAGGTATACTTAGTATAAAACACCTTGAGTTAACATGGAAGATGGGTTAGAAACTGAGTCAATAAATGAGAGATCAGTAGTTCACCGAGTCATTTACAGCTACATATGGTTATATATTATGATATTGATTGGCATGGAATGTGAGTTCTAAATTATGATTATTTAGAACATAGAACATTATGTATAAAAAAATTTCCCCTTGTTTCTAAAGAATTAAAATGGGAATGTTAAAATGGAGGACGATAGAAATACCAAGTTTTTTCACTTCTCTACTACCACTAGGACCAACCAGCTCAAGATCAAGGAAATTAGAAAAGATGATGGCGGACTAACTACGAAGAAAGAGAAATCAACGATAGTTTTATTAATTATTTCAAGGATATTTTTTTCCCATGGAAGGAATCAAAAGTGGATACTCGTGATAAGGTGTTTGGGCTCTTCTAGAACATTATATCTTAGTAGGAAAATAGAGAGATTTTCTCATTCCCAAGGAAGAAGAGATCAATTTTTTTGTCTACGATATGGAACCTAATAAATCTCCTAGTCCTAATGGTTTCCCTTCTTTTTGCCAAAAATTTGGGAGGTGATTAAGAAGGTGTTGGCTGAAATGGTTCAATATTTCTTTATAAATAGACAAATCCTAAAATAGATCAATAATACCTTATTGATCCTCATTCCCAAAATGATGGGAGCAAAGGATGTTAAAGATTTTAGACAAATCAGCCTTTGTAATACTAGCTACAAGTTGATAACTAAAATTCTTTCTCTCAAGATCGAAAGGAGATTGCTAATTTCAGTTCACCTAATTGAAGAGATTTTGTTCGGGTAGAAAAATTCTAGACAACATTATTGTTATCTAAGAAGCTACTCACTCTATTGAAATTTTTGGTAGATCTTCCATGCTTGTCGGGTTAGATATGCATAAGGCCTATGATAGGGTCTTGTGGTCCTTTCTTCGACCCATCATGGCCAAGGTTAGTTATGATGATATCTTTACTAACATGACCATGGATTTCATATCCACTTTGCTAGTTTATCTATTATTGTTAATGGAAAACCTGAAGGTTTCTTCCAATCTAGGCATGGGTTGAGATAAGGAGACCACCTTTCTCCTTTCCTTAATATTAGAGTTGTTGAATCTTTAAGTAGACTTTGCAGCCATGTTTGTTCTCTTAATCTTATCTAAGGTATTAAAATTTCTAATGACCTCCCTTCTAATGTCTTAAAAGTTTGTGGATGATAATTTTCTGATGGGAAAATATTTTATTCAGGAAGCCTCTAATTTCAAGAAAGTGTTTCATAAAATCTTATCAATTTCCACAAAAGTGTAGTATTTTTCGTAAATGTGGAGGACTAGTTTCAATTTAGACTTTCTCACATCCTTTAGTGCAAGATTAAGACTTTTCTAGACACCTATCTGGGTATGCCTCTTATTCATAAGAGACCAGATCCTTCTATTTGGAACAATTTGCTAGAGAGAGTCAATAGAAAACTTGCCACATGGAAGGGAACCCTCCTCACTCAAGCTGGAAAAATTCAGCTTCTCCAAATATTTCTTTAAGGAATCCCCATTTATGTTATGTTACTCTTAAAATTTTTGACTAAGATCTTAGATTCACTTGAAAGGATTTAGAAAATGATCCTTTAGGTAGGGGCAAAGGAGAAGTTCAAACTCCCTCTTATGGTCTAGGATAATTTGACTAGACCCAAAGAATGTGGTGTCCTTGGTTTGAATAATATAAAATATATGAATGAATTTTTAGTGGCTAAAGATGATTGGAGAGTGAAAAAAGAGGAGGGTCTATGGGCTGATATCATCAAGAGGAAATACTCAAGGAATGTTTGCAGAATAGAGACTTTTTTCTTGCAATAAAATCTCCCCTGTGGATTGATCTTCTAGAGATATTTTTTCACTTCCAAGGAGATATTGAGTAGAGGTATAAAGTGGAATATTGGAAAGGGAAATAGCCTTCATTTCTAGAAGAATTTTTGGTTGCAAGAGAATCTGCTTGTTGAGGAGGAGCTTGGAGAAATGTGTCGTAGGTTTTTGAAGATATGGGTAAAGTTTTGGTCAAGGACTATTGGGAATTCTCCAACAAGAGATTTAACTAGGTTGATCTGGTTTCCCCCTAATTTCAATGGGGATAGGTGTCCTTTCATTGATCTTAATATTAAATTAAGAAACTTTTACATTCCCAAATTTCAACATCAAGAGGACACAATCATTTGGAAAGAAGAGGAATTTGGAGAATATAAAATAAAATTTGTATATCTCCTTGACTTAAAATATTATTTTGAAAAGGAGTATTGGGGTAAACTCGGGTGAAATATATTTTTCCCAAGGTGAATATTTTCTATTTCCTAGCTGCTCAAAATAAAATCATCACTTTGTGGATAACCTTAGGAAATGGGGTATGGTTATTCCCAATAGGTGTGTTTTTTGTAACAAGGAGGAGGAAAGTGTCAACCACCTTTTTATCTCATGTCCTTTATCTCAAATGGTTTTAATTGAGGTTATGGATCTTTTCAAAGTGTAGTGGTTTCAACCCAAAACCATTGAGGAATTTATTTTGCAATGAGAGTGCCCCTTCAGATTTCTAGTCCTTGTGGCTACTTGGAAGATGTCCCACTCTCCTTTTTTGGTTCCTATGGAAGGAAAGGAATGCCCTCATCTTCAAAAACCAAAAATAAAACATCAAAAATGTTAGTGCTACATTGATATCCTCTATTAAATAAAATACCAAACTTTTTAAAGGGAAGATAAAAAATGTCTATCATAGGAAGGAAGAGGAAGTTCTCAAACAGTTCACCTATAGTCCTCCCCGAGTTAAATTACCTCAATCAACCATCAAATGGTCCAAACTAGATGAGAATAGTTTCAAAATAAAATTTTATGGTGCATCAAAAGGTAATCCTGGTCTAGTTGGGGAGGTGGTATCATCAGAAATCATGAAGGTGATTGGATCCTTGCTTATGTTGGCCCTTTGGGTATTCAAATTAATATTATGATTGAGGCTAGAGCTTTGTTATGGGGGTAAATTTAGCTAAGGAGAATGGAAATAAACATATTCTTATTGATGGTGACCCTCTACTCATTTCTAATGTTATCAATAAGAACCACTCTCATAATTGGGCTTTAGAAAATATTATCTTTGATGTTAGGGAAAATCTTAAAGGTTTTGATTTATTTTCTATCAACCATACCCCCCGCCTTGGTAATAAAAGTGTGGACATGTTTACTATTATGGGGATGAATTATCTTGATTTCAAGGTCTAGCTTAAAGGTGATGACATCCCCGCATCAATTAATGATATTATTCAATATAAAAGATCACAATAATTCCTCTATCTCTCACATGAGATATATTAGTTGGCATGACTATCATGGTAGTAATATCGAGTATAGGGGTTAATCTCTAAGAAAGGTGATTTTGATATTATCAATTTTAGGGTACAACTAGTTTTTATTCTAGAGAAAAAACTGAAACCATGGGAGGTGACAGAGTTAAGGTGGAACCTTCAAGCCATATCAAAATTGTCGACAATCCTTCTATGTGGCATATGCTCAGAATTGGGGGATTTAGAAAATATATTACCAAGCTGCATTATCATGATCCCTCGCTCACCAAGGATTTTGGTCTGGTGTGGAATGAGGGAAAGGTGGTTTTTGAGGTATGGAGATTGACATAACCGAGGCAGCCCATAGCCTAGGTCACCGAAATGGAGATGAAAGGGATCAAAATTTTCAAGGACAGGAATATGTGGGACCATGAAATTAACACTTTCTTTGTCGTGAAAAAAAAGTGCATTTTCCCACTAATGGCATAGCTTATTCATGTATACCAAGGGTGTGGAAAGACTTATCCCTTAACATTATGAAGTATTTAACCTTGCAAGGCAAGTATCATAAGATCTATACCCATCATCTATCTTTCTTGAACATGTTTAGGAAAAAACTCATGATGAGAATTCCTTTCTTTTATATGTCTTTGTCGACCTCTATGAGATATTTCTAGGGGGAGGTTAGATACCCCCATTAGAGAAGGCCTCATACTACTACTATTTAAAAATGACAAACCAAAGTGTCACCAAACCTATGCCCCCTATTGAGGAGAATGATGATATCACCTCTGGATGAATGTCTCACCAAGATGGATGAGGGCAAGGATGCCCACAACAGAGCCAAGGAGGGAGAAAATTTAGAAACTAGGGATAATTATAATGAAGGTACCTCAAAGGGAAAAGGTACAATGATTGTGGATGAGGACTCGAGCTATGAGGACATGAAGAAAATGGTGCAACATTTGGAGACTGTTGTTTAGGTTATGGAGGAGGAAAACTATGACATTAGGGAAGGGATGCTAGACAACATTGAGGCTACAAAGAAAATATGCATTTCCCAGAAGAACATCAGAGGAGAATCTATTGAGTTGGAAAAAATTGTTCACGATATGAGGGCTAGACTGTAAGTAGTGGAAGAGGGACTGAAAAAATAAAACACCATTCTAGTGCCGAAGCTCCAGGGACAATGATAAGGGTGAGATTGAGACTAAATCCAAGGGTGAGGAAGAGGATAAAACCCGGAAGGAGCTAGAGCATGAGAAAAACAAGGTGTAGCCTGCTACCATGTTGGGAGAGCCTCCTAAAATCCAAAAGAAAAATTAATATTTTTGTATCTGAGCTTGAACTTTAGGCAGAATTCTAATGACCTCGTCTCTGTTTCTTTTGGTTGTTTGTTTTTTTTTCTCTTAGAATTGTATTTTTGGATCTTATGTCTTTAGAGTTAAGCTTTTTTAACTCCCCTTACTCCTATTTCTCATCCTACGTATTTTTGTGATCTCACACGATGTAATATTTCATGTAATTCCTCTAGGAGATGATCCCCATTTTTACCTTATCTAATAAAAAATCAAGAAAGTTCAGAAATAATATCATCACTATTTATGTTTATCATAATAGTGAGAGATAATGTTCATATACTTTCACATTATCCATAAAGGTTGGGCCTCAAACATCGACACATTCTATCATTTTTTTGATGTTAAAACCTCCTATAATATTCTACTAGGTTGTCCCTAGATTTAGGCTATACAATTAATACCTTCCACCTTTCATTAATGTACAAAATTCCTTTACAAAGGTAAAGAGTTTACTCTACTTGTTGATACAAATCCATTTGAATATTGCAAGATCCTAGAGGGAAGATATAATCTTTTGAATTTTTTTCCTCATACGAGATAGATCTACATCTCCTTGTATCATTCCTTTCACAAAACAAAACATCATTGATCTAGATATCCTTTAAAAACTTCAAACTTATACATCTAATTATTTGCCTAAACCTAAAATCCTTGATCCGGAAGACGATTTGGGACTTTAGATTCTCCAAAAATATCCCTAAACAATGATAATATGGTACAAAATTTAGAGAGATTTCCAAAGGTACCATGAACACTAGAAAGAGAGGTCAAATTCTCAAGTTATCGTTGGTCAAAATTTTTCATAGTTCGAGACTCAACAGGTCAATCAAGCTAATTAGACAACAACATTTGGAAAAAGTGAAGTGTGGGAAAAATTGCAAAACAAATCAGGTTTGTGACGTTGGTCTCGATGCTTGTGTTAAAATGGGTGGGATCCACTCTTTGTTTGATAGAGGCCCTCAACTAGGTTCCACTCTGTTTTTTTTGGATGGAGGGGTCTATTTACCACTACGACATCATCACTTACCACATGGTGGGTCCTCAAGCCACCACATGGCCTACCACCATTGATCAAAATGGGACAAGTCAAGTCTAAGTTAATATACACTACTTAATGAGTTTCATAAATTACAGGTCAAGCTCACTATGCAACTCGAGTGAGCTCATTAGAAAATCAGGCAAGCTCACTAGATAGCTCGGTGAGCTACCACGCCCCCTCACGTGGTTCACAGTTCACTTAGGCCCTATCAATAACTACTTCCTTCCATTATAACAAAAATGTAATCATTTCCACGTGGGATGAAAAAGAAAGGAAATTTGTGGTCCAAGATTTTTTTACAAGGGCGGTTGCTTCTCATTTAAACCTCACCTTGCTACATTATCCCATCAATGTGAGATTTTAATACCCACATATAATACAACATGGTGGAGGGCGGTTGGGGAGATTTGAACCCCTAACCACCCTTTCACAAAAATTATTTCCCACCACTATGTAATTTAGGCTAGATAATGTTATATAAGGGATCATTGGTATTTGTGAACACATACGTTTGTAACTATGCTTTGGACCTAACAAGGAAGATTTGCAAAAGGCCATTTTTGAGGCAATTACGAGCATTTTTGATCTGAGAGTAAATTGGAAAGTTGTCTATAATTATGAGACACTCCTTGTGGATGTATTTGTTTTACCATTTTGGAGATTTTTGATAACGTCTTGTGTTTCTAAAGTCACTTGAGCACCTAGATTCTAGTTCGGAGCCATATGGTGAACATCTCATTTGAGAAAAAAATGGGAGATATGATCTTCTCGCACTAGACATTATAAGTCGAGTTATTATAACTCAATTGACATGGAGGATATTATTGTTCTTTTGATTTCTAGTTGGGATTCATTGAGTATCAAGTGGATTTTATTCTTCTAAAGAACAATATGGATTCATTACAAATCAACTAGATTTTATTGTTCTAAAGACCGGTTCAAATTCATTACGAATCAAATGGATTTTGTTCTTCTCAAGAACAATTTAGATTCATTACAAATAAACTAGATTTTATTCTTCTAAATATTAGTTCAGATTAATTTTGAATCAATTGGGTTTTTTCCATTTAAAGGACATTTTGAATTCATTTGAATCAATTGGCATAATTTGGTTCATTGTTTCACATTCATATATTTATTTCTAATTTTTTATTTTATTTACAAATCGAAGTTTTTAATGAATCAGCTTAAACTTTTGAAAATTAAGACATAGGTGTTTTCTAAACTCATGTATCAATCGCTTTCAACGTGTGTTCATTTTTACATTGAAATTTTTATTAAGTTGATAATATTGTAGAGTGTATTCAAAATTTGAGAAAAGTACCTATATTTTTCCAAGGTCAAATAAAATTTTGGGCTGTATTTTCAGATTAGGTTGGTATCGGAGCGGGGTGATTTGACAATGTGATTTCTTAAATTTTTTGCAACTGGTTTGGT
Source organism: Taxus wallichiana var. yunnanensis (assembly GCA_018340775.1). Lineage (NCBI taxonomy): Eukaryota > Viridiplantae > Streptophyta > Pinopsida > Cupressales > Taxaceae > Taxus > Taxus wallichiana. The sequence goes on from CM031239.1 coordinate 52,154,089, forward strand.
TTTGATTGGATAGGTACAAGTGCACTATGGGAAATATGTCTAAATAGGAAAAGCTCGATGATATTGAGAAATTAAATCACTAGATCAAAGAAGAGAAATATCACCTCGATCTATGTATCACTCCTTAGAAGAGGAGAATGTTCACTTGAAATTAGAATTACAAGCCAAGGATGAGCTCTTGATAAGTTTGAAGTGTGGTGATATGAGAAAGGAAATACCTACAACTTTAAATGTTGAAACCATGACCAATGAGTGTACTATAAGTTATTCACAATGTGATTCTTCTTCCCATTTAGATTCAAATTTAGGTAATGATGATTTTGGTTCTTTTGCAAAACATACTAAAGGCATTGGATCTTGATTATTGTTGAAAATGGAATTTTATGGAAGATGCCTTGGAAAAAATGTCTCTAAGGAATTGCTAATTCAATACAAAGCCGAGAATCGTCCTCATGTTGTAGGTTTGGGTTTTCCTAGTGTGGGAATGGATATTGTAGATTTCTCCAAGCATGCTTGATAGGAGACAAGCACTTGAAAGTCAAGTGAATACCCCACTAGTCCTGTAGGAAGATTATGAACAAGAAAATGGCACTTCATTATCACATGATGGATTTGGTAAGAGTGTTAGGATTTATAAGGAATGCATAATCGACTGATTATAGATCCACAAAATAAATGCCAAAGATTATAGATTATGTCATGTAAATTACAAAATGTGATAAAAATAGCTAAAAGCAAATATCAAACAAGTAAAGAGATTGAAGACACCATATTTAAGTGGGGAAACAAGAAATAAAAACCACATTGAATAAAACATTGTCTGTATTTAATAATTCAAAAGGATTTGACCCAACACTTTTTCTTTGATCCTTAGTATTTTACAAAATAATTGTAGAGCTATGTCTTGCACTCATTCAATATAATAATCATCAAATGATCTTCTAGTCCGATCTCAAGTGAAATCATCTAGAAAAATGTAAATGTTACTCATAGATAATCCCAACAAGGATCACCCTAATCAATAGGGTGGGTGAATCAATCAAGCCACTTCACTCTTACATATATAAGATCTTTGTGGAAGATATTCATAAGAAAGTTTGATGAACAAATTATAATATAATATTGGGGCATACTTTGCAGTGTTAGATATCCCACTAGAAATTATCACCCTAATACTCCCCTTAATCTTAAGAGGAGAAGAACATTGAAAAAAACATGTTAACATTTTTTCCTTATGCCAAGATGGTTGGCATCCACACACATGTGTTCAAGTGAGTTTTTCTACTATGTGGTACATTACGATGGGTTTGTATTTTCACGCTACACTAAAGTAGAGTTTTATGGGTTTTTCAAATCTACAATATACTACTACAGCTTCCCAAAACTTATAGAACCTACGCCAAATTTTTCTACAAGCTTACGGTTCTTTAGTTCACTAGAGTCCTGTGGGTTTTTCAATTCTACGGTATAGTACCACAGTGTCCCGTGGACTTATAGAAGCCACAAACAACTAAAATATATTGTGAATTTTATCAAGACCTTGAAACATATGTTTTTTCATGGTTCAAAATAGTGTTCCAAGGATCCTATAAAATCCACAATACAAAGGAACATATACAAAATAAATTCTAAGGACAAGTGCTTTACATATGAAGACTTATATCAGATTATGGAGCATTTTATAAACAAGGAATTCCCATAACTAATGCTTTGTTAGGATTTACATGTAACTTCACATAGTGAGACACACTTACTTATTATATAATTGAAGATGTATTGGAAGTTTTCAATAGATCGTTAAGAGGTGGAATTTCCATGCACAATTCCCATCAAGGGAAACTCACGGTAGGCCCAACAAGGCACAAAATTTGTAGAAATTTACATAACGTAGAAGATTTTTGAAGATATCTACAACTTGATATTTAATTTCACAGAACTTGATATCAATATCACCATTCAATACTTTCTCTTGAATAAATCTCATATTAAATTTGATATGCTTGGTCCTTTGATGCTAAACTAAATTTTTGGTAAGATAAATATAACTCTGGTTGTCACATAAAAGAGTAGTTCTCCCTTTGACACTCATGTGCAGTTCATGCAACAATATTTTCAGCCACATAACTTCCTTTTCATCCTCCATAAAAATTTTATATTATGCTTCAAAGAGAAGATAATTTTTTTTGTTGCTTCTTGCTACTCTAAGTGATGACACATGCACCAGACTTGAAAACATATCCAAAAGTAGACTTTCTATCTGCAACATCACCAAAGCATGATCGAATCATAATAACCAAATGATTATGTATCATTAAAAGAAGAATTAAAAAAGCGATAATTAACTATTCCTTTAATATGTTTCAAAATTATTTTTTTGCATTTTTCAATGAATCTCATAAGGTTTTTGCATAAATCTTGAAACAACACCTACTACAAATGAAATATCAGGTCTAGTAATAGTCAAATAAATTAGAATACCAGCTATTTGTCTATACAAATTTGGTTTAAGGATCTAACTTTACACCAACTTCAAAAGGAATGGAAACAAGATTACAGCTTAGTCATGTTAAATATTTTAATCAAATTCATATCATGATGATATTGAGATGCAACAATAGAGTTGTGATCTTAAAATATAACCATGCTAAGAAAGTGATTTAATAAACCTAAATCATTCATTTCAAAAACTGCTTTAACTTTTCTTTGATCTTAACAATTAAATTTCTATCACTTCTAGTAATCAAAAGATCATCAACATACAAGAAAATAATGATAATATGATTGTTTTCAAACTTAAAAATAAATCATTGTAAAAACAATAGTTAGAAAAGCTAAGATCCTAAAAGAAACTATTAATTTTAGCATACCAAGGTCTAGGAGATTTTTAAGACCATACAAATAATTTTTAAGCTTACAAACATAAAGTTCCTTACTGTTTATATAAAACATATAGGTTGCTTCATATAAATTTCTTATTTTAAATCACCATTAAAAAAATCATTTTTGACATCCATTTGGTGAATTTCCCAACCATATTGGGCAACCAATGCAAGAATAATTCTAATAGAGCTCATTTTTTCTACAAGAGAAAAAGTCTCAACATAGTCAAGAATAGGTTTCTGAATGAAACCATGAGCTAATAGCCTTTCCTTGGACTTGTAAATTTATAATACATAGTTATATTTGATCTTATACAACCACCTAGATCCTACAATGCTTCCCTTATATGGAGGAAGGACAAGTTCCCAAGTATTGTTTTTAATCAAAACATTGTATTCATCTTTCATAGCTTGAATCCATCTATCATCTTGAAAGGATTCTTCAAAATATTGTGGTTATACCTCATAGAGTGTCATCAAGGCATGATAAGAGTGTTGACTATGAGTTAACTTTCTAAGATTAGCAGGATGAGAGTCTTAAACAATAATTTGAGCCCATTTAGGAACCTTGTGAAGAAATAAATTTTGAGAAGACTCCCTCTCAATCTCCATCATATCTAGATCAGGATAATAAACCTCTTGAACTTATGTTTCCATAATGTTAAGAAAAATATTATCAGGCTCTATCTCGGGAGTAGTAGAGGAAGGATCATGAGAAGCATCACAAAATGTCTTTTCCAAGAATTGAACATTTCTGTTTTCAACAATGTCATACTTGAAAGGATCATAAAATCTCAGTTATGTAGTTCTACATCCATAGCCAACAAAAATACAAGAAAATGATGTTGGATCAAGCTTCTTCCATTTGTATTTTGGTATGAAGATAGAGGCAGACTACCAAATATTGTTAAGTGAGAGACAACTGGTTTTTACTTTGTCCATACATCATAAGGAGTAGCTTGATGAAGATATTTAGTAGGCACTCTATTTAGAATATATACTAATATATTCATGGATTCTACCCATACAAATTTAGGCATATTTTCAACATGAATCGAGTCCTAGCCATTTCTAAGTAAGTCCCATTTTTCCTTTTGCAATGCCATTTTGTTGTGGGAAACAAGGAGTGGTCGATTCTCTTTGAATTCCACATGACACACAAAACTTATCAAAAAAATTTCTGACATATTCACCTCCATTATCAGTCCTAATTATTTTAATTTTTATATTAGAATAATTTTCAACTAAATATTTAAATTCCTGAAAATTAGACAAGACATTAGACTTCTTCTTAATAAAATAAGACCAAGTCATTCTAGAGAAGTCATCAATAAAGAAAACAACATACAAAGCTCCACTGAGAGAAGGAACCTCAAGTGGACCTCTCACATCACTATGAATCAGTTCTAATAACTGAGAAGAATTTGGATCATGATTCTTGTGAAATGGTTGAGCATGTTTCTTACCACATAGGAAACTTTCACAAGTTTCATGATTTGAATTTATTTTGAAAGACCAAAAAAGTATTCAGTATAGAAATTTCATACAAGATTTTGAAATTTAAGTGACCAAGTATTTCATGCCAAAGTTGAATATCATTCCTAGAAGAGGAAGAAAATCAAAACTCGGACACAAAACTATCAAAGATATAAAATCCATTTTTCGAATACAAAAAGCAATAATATTATTGGAGTTATCTTTGACATACTATTTATCTTCCAACAAAACAACTTAAAAATTTTCTTTAGTTAGCTAAAAGCAAGAAAAATATTCTTTTTCAATGAGGAACGTATAAAACATTCCAAATAACCCCATTTCACAATTTAACATTCCCACAATATTTAGATCTAAAAATGGATTTGTCTCTAGATAGATATTTTCCACTCAATTGATAACATATGAGAGGATACCAGGAGTACAAGTCATGTGCCTATATGCACCACTGTTAAGAATCCATTCATTTTCATTTGAGGCTGAGAGGGAAGTATACAAGGAAATAGACTGCTCAGCCACATTTGTTGGATTTTTCTTCTAATTTTTCTTATGATTATTAGGATTGTTGTTATTCACATTCTTGACTGATTTGTTAGTCTTTACTCTACAATCAGACTCTTTATGCCCAAATTTCCACACTTGTTACAAGTGCCATTAAATTTGAATTTAAAATTCTGATTTTTCTTAGCATAATTGAATTTGGGATTGGATTTAAATTTAGATATGATATTAGAGTTTTGTTTAGGATTGTTGTTATTCCTATTATGAGCAGACTTATGATTATGAGAGAACAGGGCTTGAGAAGTAATCTCTTTTGAATTAAAATTATCCATTACTCGCTCTTCTTGAATTAACAAAGAAGACAAAGTATCCAAATCAGGTAGATCATTCTCATTATGATACTTAGAATTAAGAATAGATATATAATTTCTAAAATTTTCATGGATATTTATCTAAATTATAAAATACATGAGCTTATCTTGAAACAATTCACAATCACAACCATCCAATTGAGCTATAATGTTCTTAATTTTGGATAGATAATTGATTATTTTCTCATCCCCTTTCATAGGAGTTGTAAACAATTTCATAATAAGCTTAATTATTTTTGACAAATGACTTCCTTCATGTATTATCTCTAATTACTTCCAGGCATCAACAGGCGAGTCCATATGACCTATATGCATTAAGAATTCATCTTTTATGATTTGCAAAAGGATGGACATATCCTCTTGAGATCTCTAACAGAAGGAGCTAAGATTTTTGGGTTTTCTCGTCTTCCAAAGGGGTTGTTTCGCACACTATTCATAATATCCCATAACTTCTTATCCATAAAACAAGATTTCAATCAAACTCTCCATACGCTATAATTTGTTCCATTCAATATCTGAGGCTTATCTAATGCAAAAATAGTATAAAAAACCTTTTTAATGCTCAGAAGACAATGGAAACAAATACAACTAGAAATTCAAATCAAAGAAGCCAAACATAAAAAAAAAAACAAGCTACCTATATTATTTTTAGTTATATGCTTGCAAATTGATTACCAAAAAAATTAAAACAAGCCATAAGGCCGCAAAGCATAAGATATAAGATTTTCAAATTTTGGAATCCTTGAAAAAGAAAAATAGAATTCCTGAAGAACAAAGACTTTGAAAACCCACAGAATGAAGAAAATTAGAAAACCCATGGTACAAAGAAAATAGAAACCAATTGTCTAAGTAAAATTTTTAAATCCACGGTACACAAAGTTATAAAATATGACATAATAATTGATAAATATGTGTGTAGTTAAATACTTGGTTTAAAATTTCACAATCATGCTGAATAAGCAAAATGAAAAGGAACTTGAACACGTTTAATTGGTTTGCAATCGACAGATATCTTGAAAAAGTCTTAGTCAAACAATGCCACTTGTCAATGATTGAGTGATCGATAAAAGACACTTGGAAGCTTTCCACCAAACTTTAAATGTATTGCCTTGGGAAAAATTAAAGTCCCTAAAATAAGATAAACTTTAAAAATGAAGTTTGCATTAAAAAAAAAAAAAAGATATGTGTCATAATATTAGTGGCTAAGTCAAAGTAAAGAATGACACCCCTGAAAGACAAATTCGACTCTTGCAAAGAGTAACACATCAAAAATTAATATACATGTCCAAATGCAATTGGTTCACATTTCATAGTGCAAAAAAAGACTAAAGGTAGAAATCGACACACCTGGAGCCTTTTATATGGATCACTTTTCGCAAGACTGATAAACAATGATAAAGGTGAAAAGGTGGCTAATTCTTATTAGATAGCCACTTCCATAAATGAAAATATTGAAAGATGTGAAATATGAGCAATTCTATTGGCTCAAATTTCACAAATCTAAAAATGTGAAATGTGAAGACACATGGAGCAATTCTATTAGCTTGTTCTTTAAAAATGATTAAAGCATGAAAATACAAGAATGACAATGTGAAATATGGAGAAATTCTATTGGTCCGTATTTTTCAAAGACAAAAAGATTCTAATAAAAGTTTGAAAGCGTGAAATATAAAATGACTTAGATCTTTCTCATTGGATTAGATTTTGCAGATGAAAGAAGAAAGATTAACCCAAGTCAAACAATGAGAAGAAAAATTTAAATCCTTTATTGGCTCACATTTCACAACCGAAAAAAAAAAACCAATTTTCAAAGTGCATGAAACAACCTTATTGGTTCATACTTTGTGACTCAAAAGGACAAAAAAATTGACAAGGTGAAATTAGCTAGAGTAAAATGATTGGCTTGAGCTTCAGTAAAATATAACCTTTTAGAAAATGAAGAAATTCAATAATAACTGAGAGAGTGAAGCCACTTGGCAATAAATGATTAGATAAGTCTTCGTAAAAATGAAAAATACAACAGAGAAGCTACTTGGAGAAATTTTATTGGTCCAAGATTTTCAACACCGATAAGATCTAAATAAAAATGACAGAGAAAAGTCAAATTACGTAAAACAATTGCATTAGGCTTCACAAAAATAGATCTAGAAAAAAATGAAGATTTATAAAGTTGGGGCAGATTTAAACACTCCGAACTAACTAGATCTAAATAGATATTTTGGATCTAAAATTAAAAATATCACTAATGATTATAAATGACACAAAGAACTTAGAATAAGCTCGAAGATGAAAAATTTAATCTAGAAATGAATGTAACTAGATAGAAAAACAAATATATAAGCATGTAATTGCACAAACATGATCTAGACAACCATTTAGAAAATATTTCACCTATATTTCAAGAAACATTAAGGTGGGAATTAGAAATTTAAACCATGTCGATTGAAGATGACTGTGGAATTTTAGGGTTTTGCAGATCTGTAAATAAACTTCAAGATTCTTTTCGCTATGCATTAAAAGCATCCATATTGATCCCGCACATGCATAATCTCTAGTTTTGATACAATTTTAGGATTTATAAGGAATGCATAATCAACTAATTATAGATCCATAAAATAAATGTCAAATATTATAGATTATGTTGTGTAGATTACAGAATGTAATAATAAGAGCTAAAAGAAATATAAGACAAGTAAAGATATAGAAGACACCATATTTAAGTGGGGAAACTCAAATGAAAAAAACCCACTGAATAAATCACTTCCTGTATTTAAGAATTCACAATACTTTGACTTAACACTTCCACTTCACTCAGTCTTTTACAAAATTCTTATAGAGCTATGTCTTGCACTCGTTCAATAAAATAATCATTGAATGATATTCTAGTTTGATATCATTTTATACAAATGGAAATGTTTCTCATAGAAAATATCGAGAGGGATCAACCTAATCAATATGGTGTGTGAATCACTTGATCCTTTTCACTCTTAAATGTGTAAGATATTTGTGGAAGATCTTCATAATAAAGTTTGATGAAAAAAAATTAATATAATATTTGGACATACTAGAGTGGTACATATCCCACTTGAAATTATCACCTCAAAAATAGAACACAAAAAGAGGTAATGAAATTCCACCTTCGCGGTCTTATCATAACCATAAGCATAATATAAATTATAACACTTCGATCCACTCTTTCGGTTTAAGAAGTATGACTTTAATTTGCAAAAAATGTGGAATGCATTTCCCTATAGTTTTTATGGGTTGCATAGTCATTATGTGGCCCGTTGCTTTGGAGGAAAAGGAAATTAAATAAGTTGACCTGTCATTTCTTAAAAAATGCAAAATAGAAATACCAATATTGTAGCTTTTAGGTGATAAATAACAATCGATTTCCTCATCCCGAAAGAAGGTAACAAGGAAATTTTTTCTCATTGTCATGTGAATGGGCATCGTATGGATAGTTCTTGGACACTTCATCCATCTCACCATCAAATTAATAATAAGAATAAGATGGAATACAAGCCTATTTCAAAGGTAAAGGAAATTCCTAATCCACCACTAATTTAAAAATCAACATTGGATCGAGTAATACCGAAAATAAAATTCCTTTAAAATGGGTTGGTCAAAAAATTCAAAAATGTATTCCATAGCTGATTTATGAATAACATGCATTATTTTTGGAGAATTCATGGGATTTTGATGTATTTTGATAGGAAATATTCCCATATTTTCATTTACATTGAAATTTGATATTGGTGTCACCAATAGGGAAGATTTGAAAGAAAGGTTTAGCATACCTAGATTATACTTCTCACTTGATGAGGTTGAAAGAATCCATTTCTATTATTAGAAGTAAAGCATGCAAATTCGAGGGTATGTGTTTACTTTGTCTATTTTTGAAACTTTAATTTAAGTATGTGTTGTTGATTTTCATTGTGAAAATTTAGACACCATTTTAGTATTGTAATTAATATACAATCTTATTATGTCCATATATGATAATTACACATGATTTAAGTCCCTTAATTTGGGCATTTATTGTAACTATCCTATATGGTTACAATTAGAGTGTACATTTATTGCACTAACAAACTGGTTTGCAGATGTTTCATGGTGAAACTTTGCAATGGATAACAGTTACACTGTTGTGGGTATGCATATAGTTTTTATTCGAGCTAGAGTGTGTCGAATGTTGAGATGGATATGTTATTGATAAATTCACATGATCCAACTTTAACACTTGTTTATTTTTCTTGGATCGTTATATTTGTAGTGGTTTACAATTTCATAGGGACAATGGACACTAGCTATTTTTGGCATGTAGTTGTCTTTTTACACTGATCTATTTTAGTGGAATTAATTTTATAGTGATTAGAATTATCACAGAGTATCGATTGAGAACTTTTCTTTTCAGGTTTTTATTGTTATCTAATCTATTATTTGTGAAGGTAGTTAAAGTTATTGGGATTTGAAAGTTCACAAATGTTTATAGAGATTAGCATAATCACATAGTATCAAGGGAAATTTACCTATCTTTGGCGGGAATTGTGTAATTTTTATTGATAAATTTTTTGTGATTATCTAACCAACCATTTGCATTGATTTAACCCATTATGATATTTCTGGATCTTGTATGTGTTTTTAAAATGCAAGATGGTTATCAACATTTTTTGGGTGAAAAAATATTTTTTTGTGGACAAAAATCATTCCCTATGGGGAGGTGTGATCTAGAAGACTATTTGGGACTTCATATTCTCCTTAAATCTCCTTAAACCATGATAGTATAGTAGAGAATTCAAATAAATTTCCGACGGTATGAAATACATTGGAAACGAAGGCCATATGCTCAGGTTATCATTGGTCAAAGTTTGGTCAAATTTCATATGAACAGGGTTAACTATCCAATTAGACATAGTCACATGGACAATGTGAAGTGTGAGAAAAAGTGCAAAAAAAATTAGGTTTACGACACGGGTATTTGAAACTCGGGTTTGAACTAGTGGGCCCCACTATCTATTGGCTAGAGGCCTTTAGCTAGGGTCGACACACTTTTTTTACGGAGGGGTGTCTTTACTTATTGCAATATCATCACTTTCCACATGGTGGGTCCTCAAGCCACCATGTGGCCTACCACCATTGGTCCACATGGGACAAGTCAAGACTGAGCTAGGATCCATAAATCGGTGAGTTTCCTACATTACGGGGTGATCTCACTATACAACTTGGGTGAGCTCATTAGACAACTCATGTGAGCTCACTAAATAGCTTGGCAAGATGTTGCATCCCCTCACATGGTTCACAGTTTGATTGGGCCTTATTAACAATCACCGCCAACTGTTATAACCAATAATGCAATAGTTGCCAAGTGGGATGCAAAAGGAAGGGCATGTGTTTCCCAAGCCACGTTTACAAGGGAGATCACTTCCCATTTAAACCTCACCACCCTACATTATCCCATCAATGTGGGATTTTAATAGCCACATATAATGTGAAGTAGTGGAGGGTTGTTAGGGAGATTCAAACCCCTAACCACTCCTTGATAAAAATTACCACCCACCACAACGTGATTTGGGCAGGCTAATGTTATATAAGGTCTCATTGGTATTTGTATACACACAGATCTATGACTATGTTTTAGGCCTAACAAGGAATATTTGTAAAATACCATTATTGTGGCACTTAAGAGAATTTTTGGATCTCACACTAAACTAGAAAAGTGTCTACAATTCCAAGAAACTCTCTGGGGACCTATTGTTTTCCCATTTTGGAGATGTTATGATGAAATTTTGTGTTGTAGAAGTCACTTGAGCACCTAGATTATAGTTCGGAGCCATATGGTGAAAATCTCATTAAAGGAAAAATATGGGAGATCTAATCTTCTATACTAGAAATTGTAAGCTGAGTTATTATGACTTAGTGGTCATGGAGGAGATTATTATTCTTCTAATTTCTAGTTTGGATTCATTGAGAATCAACTATATTTTATTCTTGTAAATACTAGTTCAAATTCATTACAAATAAACTAGATTTTATTCTTCCTGAAGACCTATTTGAATTTATTCCAAATTGAATGGATTTTTAATTCTTAAAACTAGTTCATATTCATTTCGAATCAATTGGATTTTAATGTTTTGAAGACCACTTGATTCATCCCAAGTCAATGGGTTTTTTTCTTACGGATGCTAGTTTGGGTTCGTTCAAATCAACTGACATCATTTGGTTCATTGTTGCGCATTCATAACTTCATTTGTAAGTTTGTATTTGATTTACAAATCAAAAGTTTTTAATGAATTGGTTCAACTTTTGAACTCGGAGATGTAAGCATTTTCCGAACTCCATTATCAACTACTTACGGTGTGTGTTCATTTTCACATTGAGATTTTTATTAAGTTAATAATATTAAGGATTGTACTCGGAAATTAAACAAACCGCCTATAAGGGTCCGGCCGCTTAAAATTTTTGGCCATATTTTTAGACCAATCATTGACAAAGGTATTGGACAATATGAATTCCAAGATACCTTTAATATTAGTAAATTACCTTTATCACCATGAATATATGGTAATCCCAATTCTCCCAATCTGAAATAAGCTCCCATTTAGAATCTTGGTACAAATTTTTGGAAATGGTTTAGATATCTAAAGGATGAACACATTCATGGTTATATGGGATCTCGATTATACGTAGATTGTCAAGCTAATGAATCTCTTAACTACATTAAAGAACATAAAATGATTATAAATATGTAGTGAAATGGTAAGAGACTTGGAAAAATTTAAAAGGTCATCTTGATCCAGTTAAGTATAGAGAAAATATCTATCTCCACCGCCAGTTTCAAAATATTTACAAAAATGCATCTAATATTTGATGTAATGACTAGTGGTGAGAATACTAATGCAGAAATTCAGACAAGTTCCACACATAACACAATTTTATGACTTAGCTATTACCTTTTTATTTGAATACCTTGTCATCTATATCATTGAATTTGATATTGTAAAACCTTTCCTCATTAATCAAGATCAACAAAATCACATATCTATGGATCTCTTTCAAAATGATGAAGCCATCGAAGAGTTCCTTGGGACTTGAGACCCTATTCCCCTTATCGATCACAAGAAGGGATTTAATATTGACCTAAATTAAAATGCTTAGTTTGGTGAATAAATAAAATACCATAGTCTAAAAAATAAAGAAAAAAATAAAAAACAAAATCTCTAATAGTGATAACCTCATTAAGGAACTATCTAAGAAAAAAAAAAAAAGAAAAACAATAGAATGAAAAAGGACATATCTCTTAGTGAAACCCTTTTAGATGCACTAGTGAGAGGGGAGTCTCCTTCACATATGATAGAAGATCAAATAGAGGATCTACATCAACCCAAAAATCTTTCATGAAAAATAAAGATAAAAATGCTAGTAGAAGACACCATTAACATCAACATTGTTAGAACCGAGAATCCTAAACTCCTCTAACTTGGTATAAGATTAGTACAATCATAAATAGAATCATTCACATCACTCCTTATTGAGTTCTAGGATGTATTTTCATGGAAATATAAGGATATTCTAGGATTGGATCCTTCTCTTGTGGTACATAATCTAGTTTTTCATCCGGACACAAATCCCATTAGACAAAAACTCATAAAAATTCGTCCTAGAGTTCCATTACTCGTCAAAACAAAACTTAAAAAAATCTTAGAAGATTATTTAATCTAAACCATTGATTATTTACAAGTGAATATCAATCATTGTACTGATTTCTAAGAAAACCCAAGGTATCAAATTATGTACGAGAATTTTTGACATAAACAAAGCATGTCCAAAAGATGGCTTCCCATTACCAAATATTGACATGATCATTGATTCTATGGAAGACCATGAAATTCTATCCTTAATGGATGTTTTTTTGGTTATAATAAAATCTAAATTGATGAAGAGTATTGACTAAAAAAATCACTACACCATGGGGCATATTTTGTTATAAGGTCATGCCTTTTGGCCTTAAAAATGTAGGAACCACTTATCAAAGAGAAATGATAGTCATCTTCCATGACATACTACATGACATTATGGAAGACTATGTATATGATATATTAGCAAAGTATAAAAAAATATTTGATCATCTAGTAGTTTTGAGACACATCTTTGAAAGGTTATGGGAATACAAGGTTCAACTTAATCCAAAGAAATGTGTGTTTGGTGTGACTTTAGGAAAACTCCTAGGTTTCTCTTAAATTTGGTATAGATTATTAGAAATAATCTTGCACAATAAAAACACCAAATAAAATAATATTAGAATAATTTTCAATTCATCCAGATATGTCTTCATTTACATTGAGAGGTATAAATACACATATGATCTCCTATTAAATAGGAGCCATCCTTTATCCCACATATCTCTCAACCTTCCACTAATCTCTCTCAATCCCTTAGTTATCTAAACACACTCAACTAATCCTAAAAATACCATCGTGAGTTGTTTATACAACAAACTCACAACTAATATATAATACCTATATTATTAATATGAGATATATTTTCTAATATTTAATAATATTACATTTTATTTATTCACCCATATATATTATCTCCATGATAATATATATTACATTAAAACATTCACCAATGTAAACAATATAATATTCCTAACAGTTTCATTATCTCATTACAAGGTATTGAAGTTGACCATTCAAAGGTAAAATCTATCTTAGATATTCCTTCTCTACAAAACCTTTGACAATTATGAGGTCTTCAAGGAAATATGCAATTCATCAAATGGTTCATATCACAACTAGAATATAAGTGCCATAACTTCAATTAGTTTTTAAAATGGACGTACAATTCAAATGGAATCAAGATTATTAAGATTATTTATTAAGTTGAAAGAATAATTATAAAATTATTTGGTGCTCATGTCACCTATTCCAGAAAAACCAATGCTTTTATATACATTTATCAGAGAACGTATAATAGGAGTGTTGTTATCCCAACACAATGATCAAGAACAAGAAAAATTTATTTACTATCTCAGTAAGACCTTGGTTGATCATGAAATAAAATATTCATAGGCTGAAAAGGTATGCTTAACAGTGAATTTGAAATTTCATAAGCTACGTGACTATCTGATCAATCATAACACTAAGATTTTTAAAAACTAGACCCACTCAAGTATTTATTATCTAGACATATACTAGCTGGAAGAATGTCTAGCCGGGTTTTTACTCGATGAATTTTACATCAAATTTTCAATTAGAAATTCATCAAAGGACAATACCTAGCTGATCATCTTGCTATAGTACCACTACCATGTTCATAACCTCTTTATTTTGAATTTCCAGATGAATAACTCTTGTATGCTATTGAAATTACCCATTAGACTCTATTTTTGATGTGTCTTACAACATCCACATATCGGAGAAGGAATTCTACTACTCCTTCTAGCTAGTGATGTTATTCCATAATGTTTCCACATCGATTAATCTTATGCCAATAATGTTTCTGAATATGAAGCTCTCATAGTCGACCTAAATTTTTTCATTTCATGGAATCTCAAGGAATTTATAGTTAATGGAGATTCTCTCTTATTCATCAATCAAGTTCATGGTGAATTTCAAGTAAAAGAAAAAAATTGATTCCCTAAAATTTTATGGTTGATGACATCAAAGGTTAATTTTAACTTGTCATATTTGAACAAGTTCCTTACATACCAATTAAATCAACAAATTCTATATAAATTATTAGATCCCTTATCAAGTTTGTTCTAAATCAAGAAACAATGAATTTCTTATTAAACATATTCTAATTTCGGTT
This sequence comes from Taxus wallichiana var. yunnanensis, assembly GCA_018340775.1. Taxonomy (NCBI): domain Eukaryota; kingdom Viridiplantae; phylum Streptophyta; class Pinopsida; order Cupressales; family Taxaceae; genus Taxus; species Taxus wallichiana. The sequence goes on from CM031239.1 coordinate 52,169,150, forward strand.
TATTATTTTCCCAGTCCAACTTGATATGTGAAATGGTTTGTCCTAAAAATCTTGGTACCTTGACATATACACCTTCATCTATGAAAAAACATCCTGACAATATGAACTATAAAAACAAATGAGCCCCATCACAATGTTCTTTTTGCTACACTATCTTCACTAGAACCCTATATTGAAGAGGCTATGATGGTACTCTCCTAAGATGTTTCAATCAATCTGAAGCACACCAAAATATAGTCAAAGTACATGTTGGTGTATGTGATTATAGCTACAATGATTTTTTGTGTGGGTTATTATTGGCCCAATATGGAGTTTGATTCTTACAATTTTGTCGAAAATTGTTTAACATCTCAATAACATGGAAATAAATTATTACACCCTCAAAATATATTTAACCAATCATTACATCATGGCCTTTCTCTCGATGGGAACTCGACCTAATTGAAAAATTCAAATGCACTCCCTCTAATGGTCATACATTCATAATAACTACAATGAATATTTTACCAAATGGGTAGAGGCCATGCCTCTTACTTATGTTACCGTACTAATATTTCCAAGTTTATATTTAACCATATCATTTGTTGTTTTGGTATTTCTATGCACCTAATTTTTCATGTGCTACATTTTCGAAATGGTTTAAAATCCCCAATGATGATTAATATTTTTTTAATGGTGTACAAAGTACAATTTTTCATTCGCAATATATATGTGTAGCCTAGAATGCTTTCCTTATCCATTTCCATTCTTTTCTCACTTTCATTTGTCATTTTATAGGATTTTTCTCTAGCTTTTACTTTAATTCATGGAACTACCCTGATGGGTATGCAACCTCTAGGTTTCCATCAACGGCGATTACATAATTGCCTTAGCGGTTTCTGACAACCGCCCCTCTGCACAAACTGGAAATCTTGTGCAGTTTTAACCAAGAATCTTTTAGTATGTTCTAAACTTGTGTCAACTTATTCAAACTTGATTTTACCACATGTTTATTAACCAATTTGGCTATTCTTGGGCTCATTTGATGCGTACCAACTTATCCTTTCATTCTTATTGTTAATTGTGAGTTAACTGCCCCTTCTTTGAGAGATGTGGCATTTCTTGGCTACCAAATGTATTAGACCATTTCTCTACCTTTTCCCTATAAGTTCCAAGCTTCTATCTAGAGCATTGGTTGGATATTATTGTTTTAAATTACACTATTATGCTTCATGTAACCTTGCTAAGAAATACACAAGCAAGCTTAATAGTCTCTCCTTGTTATTATCTTACCTAATTGCTACCAAATTGCTTGCAAGTCATTCCATATCAAGTTTTTATTTTTCATTTCTTCCACACAATCCAACATAGTTCCCTGGACTCATATGAACACCAAGTTGGAATGAAGTTTAGGGAAAAAAACCAAAACCAGATTCTGAATTGTCACATATTTAAAATTTCCAAGTTAGGGATGCACTTGAATTCTTAAAGCTTTCTTTGTTTTAATAGATATTATTCCACATTATGTTAGAGTACATTAGTTTCTGTAGCTTTCCTTTGTTCACAAAAATATTCTATTGAAATTTTTGTCCCCGCCTATTCCTATGGGTTTGCATGAGAAGCTTTTATGGAAGAAACTCCTACATTAGTTTAGTATCAATTGTAATTTTCTTTCAGCTTGTAAGCTTCTATTAGATCATGTTGTTTCTTACCAGGGAAGTTTCAGGGGAAGAAGAGCTTCTGAGAAGCTTTGATTTCTTCTTGTGACTCTGAGGTAAGAATAGAGGAAGTAGTAATCCATAAAAAATAGAAAATATTTTGTGTTATTATGATACGTTAGATCAACATTACATAGGTAAATAGCCACACCATGTTATTCATTTGTTGAAATCCATTAATATTATATAGCGTGCGCTTTCAATTTCTTTTTATTTCATTTGTATATTTATTTTATTTGTTTCCAAAAAGCATAAAAATCCAAAAATATTAGATTAGTTCAATTAGTTTGTTTTATTTGTTGCATTTCCATTATTCAATTGAATAGAACAAAACATTAGAATATATTTGTTTTATTTATTAAATTAGTCATTTCCTTTATTAATTAGTTTTTGGCAACACATAAATTTAGTTAATCTAAGGAAAGAAATTCAATTGAGTTGATTTAAATCTAGTTGTTTCCATTTGTTAAATTAGGCACATAAACTAATTAGACAGAAAGTAATACAATTCCCCATGTGTTCTTAGTTGGCCTAGGTTTAAAAATCAACCTTTCCTTTGACGGATACTTTGTGAGTTTATTGTTTCTCTATTTTGATAGTTTTAACATCCTACATGATCATTTCAGGACCTCAATAACTAAGATATTATGTATATGATCCATGAGTCCCACAACCAAATGCATCTTACTTGCACACAGATGTTGACATGGGCCTTATAGTTTTGGTTTTTCAGTCCACACCACTTACACCTACCATCATTTCCAACCGAAAGAGCTGAATTGGTAAGTGCAACAAGTTGGGGACCAAAATTGGACATCAAGTCCTAAATTTTACATTAAGAATAGTAAAACATAAAATTTTCTCTCCCGCGGACTTGAACCATGTCTAAAAATCAAAAACATGTCACAAAGAGGGTACCATCGTGTAGGGAAGATTGTTAGCTTTGTATAAATATTGATTTTAAAGTGAATAGAATATGATAAATATCATTTTATAATTTTTCATTAATAGTAGGTCCGTAAGACACTTTTCCTGTGAATGTTCACGTCTACATTAAAGACTAAATTTTTTGTTTCACTTGTCATAATGTGATCAAATCTATACCATCCCAACCATGGAAAAATTCTATAGACGTTAGAAAGTATTTTATTTTGATATTTTTGATGAATTTATGATGGGAAAATGGAAAATGCTCTATTTTCTTTATGTTTTCAGACCACTTTCACGAAAAAAATATTTCTCAAAAAAATACAAAATAAAATCTATCCCAAGATAGACAACAACATCTAACATTTTGCCAATGGAAAAAAATAGCATGTTTTAGTCATCCAAATCATGGGAAAATGAACTACAATATTATAGGCTTTAAAAAAAAATCATTCAATTTTGAGTGTTAAATATAGCTAAACTTGTTTGTGTTCAAAACAAATTAGTAGTTTAGAAACTAGATTCTAGATGCTATGATTCATATTTATATAAGTTTTTCTAATTTTGAGTGCACACATTGCTAATAATCCCTACAAGTTGAGATTTCACTGTTATTTGCAATATGATTTCCACTTATGACCCCTTTTGGCCCCAACTTGCTGCACTTACCTGAATATTGAAATAGATGATTCTTATGAGTTCGGCTGAACCAAACTTGGTGGAACTAGTTCCTGTAATGCACTCACTTGTCTTCTTCACATGTTTTTCTCTCGTGCTTCCATGACCTTGTCTGGAAAATTCTATGAGGTAAATGCATGACATTTCCCATGACTTATACAACCCATTGCAAGTATTTTCTGTGAGCTAGATATTGACCTCCATTTATGTGTTACCATCATCTTAGACTGTTCCATCTCACCCACGTAGGTAAGACAAGCTTTTGCTGCCTTAGATGAGAAGATTCCATTAGTGCCCATATAGAACATAAAATTTCCTTGATATTTCCTTTATCATATTTTTCCCATTCACCTTATATAGCTTCCACATAGCCATCTATCCATTCCACATTTTCTATCCTGACATGACCTTGGGAGGTCAAATGCGCTTGAAAGTCACATCTTGATTTTTTAGCTATACAAAATTAGTGAACCCAATGTGAATAACTAGTTCCTTTTCATCTCCATTGTTCCTACCTCATTTCATCCACCCTTATCCTCTCCCATTATTTTACGGGTATTTACATACCCCCAAAATATGTTGGGTACATAATATGACAGTCCCATTTTGGGTCCTGAGGCATATTATTACCACATGGGTATGTAATAGTCACCCTCATTATTTGGGTGGGATGATAATTACTCATCCAATTTACCTTCCCCTCACACTCCTCCTCAAGGTTCCAACAATGGTTCATCATTCAAGATTGAGGATATTCATCAACCTATGTATATCTTGCAACCTGAGCTCTTTGGCTCAAACAACATGACATTCATAGGAGAGAAAGGGTCCAATCCTCGGGTCTTGTTTAGGCCCCAAATTGACATGTAATATGGTTTTCTCCCATCTTACCTATTTCCAAATGATGATCTCCTGGTGCACTTTTCCTGAAGTAATGAGTGTCTTAACACAATAGACTAGTCTTTGGACTGGATGTGAGAGTACACTGATGTTCTTCTTCAAAACAAATCTGATACCCCTCTTCCTACAATAGGTAATACATCCAAAGAGTGGAGGCCTCTCACGTATCAATCTATATCAGACAACATGATCCTTTTCTTCCAAATAAAAATCCAAATGTGCCTAAATCAAATACAACACCATCTGCGGGTTATGTAATTTCAATATTGGTGGATAGAGTTAGGGAACTAGATATTTCCCAACCTTCTCATGCTACACCTTTTGTAGGGAAAGGCAAGATCTCCCGCCATGTGCAAAAACTTAGTTATGTGTCCTCGGAACCTTAACCTCCTCTAGTTTATATGGGTATTCATAACCCCGTATACCTTCTTATCGATTAGGCATGTTAGGTATGCCCTCTCACACTTCATATAGATACCCTCCATAGGTGCCAACTAGAAGTGCATTCTCAAATGTCATTTTAATTGAGAATGCAACATTTCCTACTTTCACACCTTCTACTATGTACCAAAGTATTATCCCCATATACCTCCACAAGCATTCTAAAACACCACGAGGGGATATGTTTTCCTTTCCTTCCTCACATGCTCATCCTTAGAGGATGCCTTACACCCCTACAAATGCTTATGTTGCACCATATCAGCCTTTTATTCCTCCCCCACCTCCCCATCAAGGGTCGTCCATGGTAGAGTCTTATGAATTGGGAACATATGTTGAATATCTCAAAGAGCCCCTTGAATTTACCATATGAAGCATAATTATTCCATAACCACTTCCTGACATGCCAAATTTCAAAGGGGATGGGACCCAAATGCACATATAAAAGCATACAAAACTTCCTTAGATAGATACTCCCATGGGACACCGTTGTAGATAAAATCTTCATCAAAACTCTTAAGGGGATATTTCTCAACTGGTATTACAGGATACCAAAAGCCTCAATTCATTCATTCAAACAACTCATTTCTAAGTTTATAAAAGATTTTGATATGAAAAAATCTTAAAAATAAGAATCAGAGAATTCCTTCATATAAAGAAAGAGCATAATGAATCCTCCCTTGTTTTGTTCAAAGATGGAGGAAAGTCATCTACTCCTTGGCTAATTCTCCAAACATGGACCTAATGAGATATTTGTGACTTATGCCTTCATTTTATCAACTAAGAAACCAAGGAATAGGTTCAAAAGTTTCCTCTTAGAATGTACGAGGAGGTCTTAGTGGGTGGTTTCCACATTGAACAAGTGGTGATTGATAGTGGCTAAAAGATGTATGACTCAAATGGGAGACTGGTTAACCCCTCTCAGGGTAATTCAAACTACTCGAATGGTTCAAAAATAATAACCAAGGACCCAAAGTCCTCAAGAAGAACTGTGGTATTATGATAGATAGCATAACTGACCAATCCAAGAAGCCAAATGTTGTCAGTACCAACAATGTAAATAATGGTAACAATAATGCAAATACCAACAATCAAAAGAGTAACAACTTCACTCCTTCCATTAATGTAGTGGAATTTAGTCATCCTCCTCCCCCACCTTAGTAAGTTCAGGCCAAAGTTCCAATTCAATACCCGAGTGGATATCTGAACCAATATTAGAACTAATGTCAAAGGCCCCCAAACTACAACTTTAACAACAAGCATGACTGCAAGAGAAACTACGGACCACAACAGAACTAGAATTGAAGACCTCATGACTATGATCCTAGTTTATATTTTGGTTTCCATAGTATTTGAGTACATAACACTCGTACATGCTGAAATTGCAACAAGTTTATATAAAGACTTCCGGAAGACCAAAGATAACTCTTTGTTTAGATGGTTTTTGCTAATCATATAACACTGATGCAAAATGTTCACATGGAACCCATTTCCACTTAGAATTATACCCTTGGGGTTTATAGTGACACCCTTCCAATGATTCTTGAGAATGGAAAGGTCATTCGTTATGGGACTAACAAGGAGACACTGTTGGAAATAATGATCATGAGGCATCTACATTTACAAACCTTATAGTTATTCCCCCTTTATATGGTCGAATCATACAGATATTGTGGGTTTATTGGAGCTAGAAATCAAACCCAAAGTTAACGTAGTGACCTGTACCTGAGATTACTTTTCACAACCTCTTCTCATCTATCATTTTATGATATATGATACACCGGTGGCTCCCAAACCAACAGGGGCCTATGATCTCAATATGGATTTGACTAAGACCTTCTCTCACATTTTCTTTTTAGATTTGTTGAAGAACTCACATGTGCATCAAGATCATTTTTTAGAATCATTAGGCCTTGGCCATATATTTGAGATCACCCCTTCTTAAGAGGCCCAGTGATGTCTATCCTTCGAGGAAGTGTGAGAGAGATGGTGGTTACATTATTGACATTAACAAGATGCTAATTGATTCCGAGTTGGCACAAATAGGTTATCTTGCATTGTACCTCTAGGTTTGGATCTACAATAACTATGTTAAATGTGTGATGATAGACAATGGGGCTTCTGTTTACATAGTCCCTTTCCAGTTTATTCAGAAGCTAGGCTATGGAGAAAGAAATTGTTCTTCAATGTGAAATATGATGAGAGGATATGATAGCCTCAAGGTAATGTCCAATGGGAATATAGTTATTCTAGTTACCCTTGGACCAAATATTGTGTTCACTGAGTTTTAGATTATATATTGGGAAAAAAATTATAATATGATCCACAATTAATCTGTAGATACACATAATGAAGGAAATCCCTTCTACATTGTTCTAAGAGGTTAGATTACTACACCTAGGTAAGTTTTTCATAGCTCAGGATGATCCAAAGCCATTTTACATCCAATCGAAGAATCTAAAGAAGAAAACAGGGGGTTCATACTGAATTCAAACTCCCACCAATTAGTTGAATATGCCTCGGGTTCAAAAATTGATTCCTAGTTTGTCCCCGTGATAGAGTCGAAGCCCTAAGGTAATTGAAGGGTTAAATCCTACGAAAAATATAGCCATCGTATTATAAATTGTATCAATAAAAACTACAACTGAGATAATTAAGATTTTGGAGAATGATTTTCCCATAATTCTTCCTTTTTATTCCTTGGGTATAGGCCATGATCTTGGGATTGATACTCTTCCAGATGATGGATTTAAAGAGATTTATATGGTTAAGGTTTCATAATTCATAGAGAAAAATTCCACGAATGATCAAAATTCTATCTTCCCCAATGACTGTTGGACACTTAACTATGATGGTGTGAAGTGTTGCTACGATGTTGGGGTAGTGGTGATCTTTCTCCATAAGGGATCCCAGTTAAATTTTTAATGTACGAAAAATCTACGAGAATATGAGGCTCTCTTCTTAGTCTCATCATATCCAAGAGGATGGACATTAACAATGTAATATTTCTAGGCGATTCCTAACTTGTCACTAATAAGGTCTTAGAAATTTATGACACCAAAGCGGAGAACTTGTAACTCTACACAACCACTATCCTTGAGCTTGAAAAAGTTTTGAATTCATTTCTATTGAATCCATAACTATTGAGTAAAACCTCTTGCATGATTTAATGGCCACCTCTTCCTCTCACTTTTTCCAAGAAAGGCCTTGAAAGAAATTGATTTGATGGTCTCGGTTTGATTTGAAACCCTATTTCAAAAAGTTCCAAATAACGTGATTTTGGCATATTTTGAAGCCAAGAATGAGCCTGCCATAATGGAATTCACACAGAATGATGAGCCAATCCTAGGATTCCTCAATGCATACAATAATCTTCATCTTACACACCATAAGAGAGGCTTTCCTCTTAATCCTAACCCTTCATCCTAATTTGGAGATCACACATTGTATCCTTCCTCATCGGAGGGTCTTGAGATCTATGAGGTAGAGGAAGAAGAGTTATAACTACCTCAAACCTTACCTACTTTCAAAGAGGGTAACACCTCTTTGATTGAAGGGACTATAGATATTAATATAGGGATGAAGGAGTAACCTAAGGTATTGAAACTCAGTTCTTCTCTTACTCTGGATGAGATAGAAAAACATACGAAGGTGTTCAAATAAAATTCAAAACCCTTAACCTTTAGTTACTGAGGAAATGATGGGAATCACTCATAACGTGGTGGTTCACAACCTCATCATGAAACCCAATGCCAAGCCCATGAAGCGAAGTCATGACCAATGAATCCAAAGGTGGTTTTGATGGTTAAAAGGACTTAATGAAGCTTCTTTAGGTGGTTTTCATTAAACCATTTGGGGAAGGTCTAACTTATAGATAGACCTTCACCAAATGGAGGAATCTAATCTCATAGAATAGGGTAGAAGGAATAGACTTCATTCAATGAATCTAGGGTCTATGAAGGATCATGTTATAACTTGTTTCCCTGTCGATAATGTAAAAATTAATCAAGATGGTTTTTAGACCAAGCATGACTGGAAAAACTATGGTTTAAGTGATAAGGAGACTCGAATTCTCATATCAAGGCCTATGCTATTGCTATCGGGAATTACTTCCTCGGGATGTTGTAGTGGCTAAGATATTTCCAAAGAATCTCGAAGGAATCACATTGGATTGGTATTACCATATTCTAGAAGCCTATATACATTCCTTTAAACAACTTATTTCCAAGTTCATAAAAGCATTTGACATGAACAAGTTATTGCATATAGGGATTAGGGAGTTCCTGCATATTAGACAAGAGAAAAATGAATCTTCCACACATTTCATCCACATATGGTGCCAAGTTCTATATTACTCTACAAGTGCACCCAACATGGACTAGATGGAACTTTGTGATCTTTTCCTTCACTCACTCAATCAAGAGACTAAGGAAGAGTTCTAAAAAATTTCTTTTCGTAGTTATGAGGAAGATTTGGAGGGTGCACTTTGGATTAACCAAACTGATATAGACAATGGGCATAAGATCTATGGTCCCAATGGAAATTTGGTATCCAAAAATCAAAATAATGCAAATTATCCAAATAATTGTGCCAAAAACTAGGGACCTAAGGTCATGAATTGAAATCATTGTGCTACTGCATGAATAGTGCTAGTGATCAAGCCTAGAACACTAGTTTTCCAAACAACAGAAACAATAACAACAACAACAACTCGAGAAATAAAAGAGGCCCTAAAATTGTGTCATCTATTAAAAAAATTGATGTAAATAATCTAACACAAAATAAAAATAAAACATAAGGCCCAAACCAGTATCGAAACTCTAGCCAAGGGGAAGTGAATCAGGGTTATAAAAATCAAATTCAAAATTACAACTGAGGTTATAATCAACAACATAAAGATGCTTATCAAAGGCCAAGTGATTATAACCCTAACCTATACTATGGTTTCCATAAGGTTAGAGGTCATGATGATAGGACTTTCCATGATTGCAATTTTTTTCTCCAAATACTTCCTGAAAACCAAAGGCAACTCTTTGTAGACATGTTCCTAGGAAATCCTAAAACAAACCCACAAGTTAGTCATCTTTGGAATATTCACACCTTAAAATGAAAACCCTAAACATGTTAGGGATTCCCAAGTGAATCCTTAGAATATAAAAATGGGATTCCTATAGGAAACAATGACCATTAAGCCTCAACTTCGACAACTCTCGGTTCTCTCCTAACCTTGGTTCAATGACAATACAAAAATCTTGGGGTTATTCGAGCTAGGTTGAGCAGAAATTAATCTAACAAATCGATGAAGGAATAAGTTTTGTAACCCCTACCCACTCTTTCCTTCCCATAGGATGACATTCCTATAATCACAAAACTAGTAGGATCCTATGATTTAATATCAGATTTGAATAAGACCTTTTCTCACATTTTGTTTCTAGATTTGTTGAAGAATTCACATGCACATCATTATGCGTTTCTCAATGAAATAGGTCTTAGTCATCTAATCTATGTTATAAATCATACTTACTTTTTCATACATCCTCTAGGATAGAAAAATAGGGATACTGGATTTGTTTTCGATATAGACAAGATGTCATCTGATGCTGAAATTGCCCAAAGAGGCGATCCTACCTTATTTTGACAAGTTTGGGTCTATAAAATTTACATTAAGAGAGCCATGATTGATGATGGGGCTGCTATAAGTGTGTTTATCTTCTCTTCCTTGTAGAATTTTGGATATGGAGAGAAAAAAATTTCCTCTACAAGAAACATGTTATGGGGGTACGACAGTCTTAATTTGACCTCAATTGGAACCATAGTTCTTCCAGTCACACTTGTTCCGAAAACCACCTTGATGGATTTTTAAATTATTGGCATTGAAACAAGTTATAACATGATCCTTGGGAGACCTGGATTCATCAAATGAAGGATATCACTTCTACCCTATGTAGCAAATCTAGAAACAAAATGTGAGAAAAGGTCTTGTTCAAATCTGATATTAAATCCTAGGATCCTATTGGTTTTGTGATTTTAAGAATGTCATCCTACAAGAAGAAAGGAGTGGGTAGGGGTTGTGAAATTTACTCCTTCATCCAAGTTATTTCATTAGTTTTTGGCTCGATCTCTAGCTCGACTAACCCCAAGATATTTGTATTATCATTTTAACCAAGGTTAGGAGCAACATGAGAGTTATTAGAAGTTGAGGCTTCATGGTCATTGTTTCTGTAGGAATTACCTTTTGTATATTATGAGGATTCACTTGGGAATCCTGATGAGGTTTAGGGTTCACATTTTGAGGTGTGACAGGTTTGGTATGACTAGGCTACGGGTTTGTTTTAGAATTTGCTAGGAACATGTCTACAAAGAGTTGCCTTTGGTTTTTGGGAAGTATTTACATAAACTTGTTGCAATCATGGAAAGTCCTATTGTTATGACCTCAAACCTTATGGAAACCACAATATAGGTTAGGGTCATAATATCTTGGCCTTTGATAAGTGTATTTTTGTTATTGATTATAACCTCAATTATAATTTTGAAATTGATTGTTATAACCATGATTTATTTCTCCTTTGTCGATTTTTGATACTTGGTTTGGGCATTGGGTTTGATTTTTCTTGTGTGGCGATAATTTACATCAATTGTGTTGAAAAGTGAAATAGTGTTACGGCCTCTTTGATTTCCAAAGTTTTTTTATTGTTATTGTTGTCATTGTTTAGAAAACCAACTTTTTTGGATTGATCAGTAGCATTATTCATGGTAGCATCATAATTACGATTCATGCCCTTAGATCATTTGTTTTTGGCACCATTGTTTCGATAATTTGCATTATTTTTATAGGGGATACCAATTTTCCATTTGGACCATAGATCTTACGTCCGAGTTTATATAACATCTTGGTCAATCCAAAGTGCACCCTCCAAATATTCCTCGTAACTGCAGAAAGGAAAATTTTGGACCTCTTCCTTAGTCTCTCGATTGAGAGAGTGAAATAAAAGATCAAAAATTTCCATTTGGTCCATGTTAGGCACACTTGCAGAGGAATAGAGAACTTGTCACCATCTCTGGATGAAATGGGTGTCAAATTCATTTTTCTCTTGTCTAATATGAAGGAACTCCCTAATCCTTGTATGCAACAACGTGTTCACGTCAAATTCTTTGATGAACTCAGAAACAATATATTTAAAGGAATTTATATAGGCTTATAAAATACGGTAATACGAATCCAATGTAAAATATTTGATATTATTTGGAAATATCTTAGCCCCTATAGCATCCAAAGGAAGCAATTCCCTAATAACAATAGCATAGGCCTTGATATGAGCATTTAGGTCTCCTTATCCCTTAAATTTTGGAAGATCTACCAATGGACATGGAATCATGACACCATGTATGGTGATTTCAAGAGGCTCCTTTAAGTATGCAGCGTATGCACCCATTGTGTAAGATTCCACCATTGAGGATCGTTGATGAGGAGGTGGAGGAGGAGTTGGATAAGTTGCATTATAAGTGTTGACGAGAACGTGTGGGGTCCTTGATATGGAATATAGGGAGAAGGAATGGTATATGGGTCCATTTGGGGATTTTTTTAATACATAAACATGTAAGGTGGGATAGTACCAGGATATGGACTAGCGGGCGTAAAACTAGGGAATGTGACATTTCTGTTGTTGTAGAATTTGATAATGCACTTCCAACCAACCCTTGTGTAGGATAAGCTCTATAAGGATGAGGACCCATCGCTAGTGTGTCTAACCCTATGATAATATCACATAGATTTTAATGAACTGAATAACCTTTTCATACAAAATATTGCATTGGTTTCTCATTGGAAGGGATGTATACTTTTACTCATTAGCTAGATACCCCATGTTTTACCCTCTACCGCATGTGTTGGTTGTGAAGTATGGGTACTTTCTAGTTCTCTAACCATCCCTACTAAAGTAGAAATAAGATCATTGGGAGAGGATTGAGTCCCTTTTTTTGGTGCCTATGGTGTAGGGTTTGATTGAGCAGGCTCATGATACCATGTCATGAATTATTCAGTTTTATAATTCCTATCTTCCTCGAAGTAAGAATATTAGGATAGAAATTTGAAATATCAGAGGTTGCAGCCTTAGATCTATACAAAGACTCCTCTATCTGACAAAGAGGATTTGTAATTCATGTGAATGTATCATTTTCTGTTGATTGCATGACAATGTGAGGTCTTGATAAGAATTTATGGTAAGAACATGTTCTTGTTGTGATAACAACTTGGTTTGCATTGGGTTAACCGTATTACATGTTTAATGATTGATCAACCTCCACCATCCTTACATAGCTAATGTGGTTTTAAGTGTAACTAAGGGAGGTTTGGACGTTGCTTTTGTAAATTTCATCCCATCTCGAAAGGGAAGGGGAATGTTGTGGTTGAACGTTGGTGTAATATCTATAAGAGCCAAATGGCCCAACAAACTCTCTTCCGGACATATTTTAGAAAGTATAAAATACCTACTAAAATAGGGGGAAAAATGGAGAGGAGAGGTAATAGCAATGAAATAAAAGGAAACAAGAAGGAATTAATTCTTCATGTCGGGTTCACCAATTTATACGTATAAAAATTTAAATGTAACCTTTAACTACACTCGACCCCCGAGGTCATGCCAGAGAAGCTGAAATTGAAAGTGTATATCTAAATATAGGAGGATCAATGACTAATATCTGGTAATGTGATCTATTGGTAGCTGAGTTGGAAAAGGGGATATTTAGAGGCTATGAATGGGTAGTGTAAATTTTGTATGGTTTGTTTGCCTAAATTGGATTTAAGTGTTGATCTATTTTGAAGTGTCCAAATTAGCTAAGTTGAAACTAAAAGTCTATGCTACTACTAGAAGGAAAGCTAATCTAAAACAATAAAAAAACTAAAATATTACAATTACAAAAACAATTGGCTTCTATTATAAATAACAAAATCTATTTCTACACTAAAACTAAACAAACAAGATAACTCGGTGTGGTTATTCACCCGTGATGGGTGTATTAAAACTAAACTAACTTTAGACAAGAATTTTTCCAAAAGATCTATGATATGTAGACAACCTCCTACAAATATTCTCTCCTTCGATCCACAGGGATGGGAAGAAGAGGATCCGTCACCGAGAGTTGTTATTAATTATTTAAACCCTACTGAAATAAACTAATTACCTATAAATGAAAGGAGATTGATTTCTACTCTATTTGATATGATGTAACAATGATAAATTACAGGAATGAAGGAAATCAAACAAAAATCCAACCCGAATTCACGAATAAAGGAAATCTAGTTGTGTAATATTTTATCCCCTCGGTTTATCCCATTCTTTCTCTGTGTCTATATGATTCTAAGGAATTAGGAATGCTAAGGCAGCAACATGAGAAGACGCTTGAGAAATGGCAAGTTGAAGATAGTCTAGTTGCAATGCGGGTGGAAGAGAGATAACGTAAGTGAACAGAGCTTGGCTATGTAATTTCTAGTAGGATTGTGGCAGAAATACAATGCAAGATACACAAAATTCTCGTGCTCTTTGTTTGAATACAAGCATAGAATATAGAGGAATTGGTTGTGATGTGCCTTCATGCACAAGGTATCCTTTGAGAGTCGATCATTAGGTGAAGAAGTCAAGTTAAGTGAAATACAACTTGTTAAAATCACACATCAATAATTCTTGAAAAAGTGCACACGACCGTTGCCCTACCTAAGTAGCGGTTTAACCACCGCCCATGCGCAGGTGGCGATCCTGGCACTAAAGGCCAAAACATACATAGAATGAAGCAGAAGTTGGAAGAAAAAGTGGAAAAGCAAAGTAAGGGTGTCTAGGCTTACAAATATACATTGTGAATGTGTTTAGGAAGTCAAACACCTTCGAAAGGAAATGAATCATCATTGGAGACTTTTGTAACCGTTTTGCGACAATGTAGCAAATGTAATTTTTAGTGCGTATAATGGATTTAATGGTTAAAGAGGAATTAATGAAGCTTCTTCAGGTGGGTTTCATTAAACCACTTTGGATTATTCCATGTGGGTGTCTAACATCATCCTGGTCCTTAAAAATAATGGGAAGAGACACATTTATATCAAATTTAGGGACATCAACAAAGCCTATCCTGAGGATGAATTTCCATTACCTTCCATCAATGTCATTATGTATGCAATGGATGGCCATGAGTTATTTTCACTTATGGATGGCTTCTCCGGCTATAATCCGATAAGGATCTCTGAGGAGGATCAAACCAAGACTATCTTTACTAATCCTTGGGGAACCATTGTCTATGTAGTAATACTAGTTGGTTTGAAAACGCGTTGAGTCACCTAATAACAAGTGATCACATATATTTTCCATGATCATATCCATAAGATTTTGGAATCTTACGTCAATGACATGTTGGCTAATACTAGGAAGCATTGCGATCACCCTAAGGTGCTTCGCATTATTCTCTCTCATCTTATTGAATACAATGTAATGTTGAATCAAGAAAAGTGAATATTTGGAGTGACGGAAGGAAAACTATTGGGGTATATCATTTATTGTTTAGGAATGGATGTAGACCTAAAAATATTAAAGTAGTTTTGGATATGAATCCACCTTGGATGAATCAAGAATTAGGTATTTTTAGGTAAAATTGGGGAAATTCTTAGGTTTATTCTGATATAACTTATGGCATACATCCCATTAACAACTTGTGAAAGGAGTTTAGTAAAGATTGGACTTATGAATGTCACAAAGAATTTGAGTCAGTTAAACATTTTCTCATTTCACCACCTACACTTATTCTAAATAAATTTGATCATCCTCGATCTTATACTCTCAAGACACCAAGGTCTCACTAGCTTGCATGTTGGCACAAGAGGAAGATGATAACCAAGAACACATTGTTTACTTCATTACTCACACCTTACTTGATTACAAGACATGTTATATGTAGGAAGATAAAGAATGCATGGAAATAGTCTTAACAAAGAAGAGGTTAAGGAATTCTATGCTTAACCGAGAAATGTGAGTGATTGTCAAGTCTAACTAGCTACAAACATTTTTAACTCAAGGTTCCTTATCTAAAAAGGTTGGACATTTTCTCACATTGATGGGTGAATTTTAACTCACCTTCATCAACCAAAATTATGTTAAAGGAAAAATCATTTCGATTGGTGGAATACAACTTGATAGATTACGGGGACCTAGTAGACCTAGATTTCCCTAATGATTGTGTATTTTATGTAGAAACACAACCTCCCATTGCATCATCTCCATGGTATGTTGATATCATCAATCTTATTGTGGAATGTATGTATCCTAAGGAGAAAAATCATAGAAAAGGTGGTCGTTACATGTCATAGCTTCCAAGTATGTAATTTTATAAGAAGTGCTCTATCACAGAGCCTTCCTGGAATGCTTTTAAAGTGTTTTAATGAAGAAGAATTGGAATAGACCCTCTTTAATGCTCATAACGAGTCTATGGGGGTCACTTTGGAGGGCATGCTACTACTCAAAAATTCATCGGATGGGTTATTTTTGGCACACTTTAGATCATGATGTTTTAGAATATGTACGCAGTGCCAAAAATATCAATAATTCACACATGAGATTCACATCCTTGTTCAGGGAACTATAGCCAATTGTGATACTTTGGCCCTTTTATACTTGGGGTCTAGATTTGATAGGAAGTTTTTTCCCTCATTAACGCATGGGGAAAAATTTATCATTATGACCACAGAATATTTTAGAAAGTGGGTTGAGGACATGCCTTCCACTACTTTTCCTGGGTTTGTGATCATTAAGTTCATTTTGAATATGATCATCTATAAGTATGGAGTCTCATAGGTCATTATCTTGTAAAGCCTAAGGTGAAAAATAAAACATTAAAGTCCATACTCTCAAAACAATCAAGGAAAAT
Source organism: Taxus wallichiana var. yunnanensis (assembly GCA_018340775.1). Lineage (NCBI taxonomy): Eukaryota > Viridiplantae > Streptophyta > Pinopsida > Cupressales > Taxaceae > Taxus > Taxus wallichiana. Next base: position 52,185,694 of record CM031239.1, read on the forward strand.
AAACATGACCGGAATTAAAAGATATTTTCAGCCTTATGGGCTTATAGGACATTAGTACGGACACCTACAGGGGAAATACCATTTTATTTAGTCTTCACATGTGAAGAGGTCCTACAAGTGGAAAATGAGTTAGCTAGCCTTTTCATATCTTTCCAAGGCATTTTAGATGAAGACGCATACCACGAAGTGTGGTTGGTACAACTAGAAACCCTCAATGAATCTCAAATTAGAGCTGATTAGCACCACAATGTTTATGCTGACAAAATGTGTCATAAGTATAATAAAAATGTTTACAAATGAGAAATACATGTATGAGACCTAGTTTTGATACTCAATAGCCAAATTGATAAGAAGAATTGTGAAGGAATAAATTTCAAACCTAAGTGGTTAGGTCAATATGAAGTCATAGAGGACTATAAGAATGACGCATATTGTCCGTGTACTTTAGAAGGTGAGGAATTTAGTGAAAAATTCAATTCACTTCACCTTAAATGCTTCTTAACATAATTCATTTGAATTTCCACTTGTACACTATTGCATCCACACTTGCATATCATTTTCATAATCATATTGTAACATTATGAAACAAGAAAATTATTTTTCAAGTGACTTTCAAAATTTCTAAGAATTGGAAAAACACTTAATCATACTTCTTCAACTATTCATTATATCATCTCTAGGCTATTCAATCTTTGTCATTATTCTCGATGAATTTTTACATTGATCCTACCAATACCTACACACTTATTTCTATTCACACCTACTTCTAGCTCGGGTGTTTTTACCCATAGTCTGTACTAGAAAATTCTTGGTGTCACATCTCTCCTAAAAATTTCTCTTTTAACAAAATTAATATAAAGCATTTCACCTGGATTACTTGTTCGTATGACTCAACCTTTGGGGTGATCCCTCGCATCCTTCTAGTTGCATGGGGTTGAGGATAGGGAAAATTTTCCCTCCCAAAATCACAAGTCAAAGTTTACAAATAAATAAATAAATATAAAACAACTAATAAATACAAAACAATTTCATTTTGTAAATAAAGCCACACTTCCTTTCCTAACTAGTCTTTAGTGATGAGCCCATGCTTCCTACAAGAAGAATGAGGTTTTGAAATGAGGAAGTGCCCTTACTCTCCTATTCCCTGTCCTTGGTGATGAGCCGAGGCTTCTTACTAGTAGCATAGGGTAGGGCATCGGAGTCCTTTCAAATAAACCAATAAGTTGTCAACAATTCAATCAGTAAAAAGTGCTTTAAGTCCTTTGAAACCATCAGAAAATGAATTAGATGTATAATTTATAAGAGATTTAATCCACCAAAACCATATTTTTTCAATCAAAATGTCATCTACGGGTCTAGTTCTAGTTAAACTTGCAAGAAAACTACATTATAAATTAGATAGTTAGCCTTGTGTAGGGTTGAGTTATAGTTTCCTAAGTGGGTCTTTGTCATAATCTTATCTTCATATCATCACTTTCATTCATTACGGTCATATAAATCATGTCCTTCTTAACTCTTGATGTTGATCCCTTACATCTTACTAGTTACGTGGAGTTAAAAACAGTGGTTTCATTTCATTATCATATCAATCTCATTAAATTTGCCAATAAAATAGGAAAACCAAATATTGCTTGAAAACTAAAGTTAAAAGATTACAATCATCATTTTATGCATCATATATATATCAAAAGAAAAAAAAGAAAGATATCATTATGTTATGCATTTGCATCATCATCATCATCATCATCATCCATACATGCATTCATAAAATTAGATAAAAATCATCAAAGATCCTACACATATAAGAGTACACATATGAAGGAAGTCATGAACGAGTAAAATATTTGTTATCCAAAATTCACCCCGAGGGTAATTTTGATAACATGCATTAAATTCTCAAGTCCTGTGCAAATAGATTCATTCAGGGCAAAAATCGGGTTTCTAAGGTCCCCTCGATTTTTTCTAACTCTCCTGTCTAGGTTAAAAAGAGCAAGTTCTGAGAAAAGGTGAAAAAGTTGCAGAAAACAAACTTGGGCTAGGAAAAATCATGAAAAATGGCTAAGTCCTAGTCCTCGCAACATTCGTGACATGAGGGACATCTGGGTGTGAATCAGCCAAAAGGCCGCTAGTAAGTTTGCAGAGTAAAGGGACATCCGGGGCAGCGAGGATGCGAAGTACGTGGAAAGGCGAACCGGCCGAAGGTCAGAGGAAAATTGACTAACTGCTAAGCCAAACAGTCTGGGACATCTAGGCCGCGAGGATGTGAAGGACGCGAACCACCCGGATCAGCCGAAAAGGAGAACTTTCACACTAAGCAGTTTGGGACATAGGGACGTGGAAGACGCGGATAGCCAAAGGAACCGGAGACCAATCAAATCACAACATGTGTCACAAGGGGGAAACATCCAAAAGTTCAAAGGGTGAGCTTCCAAGCATTGGCCTGAGCCAATAGGAATTAGACACATGTCCAATGGAACAGGGAAGCGTGGAGCTCGGGGAGGAGTTAGAGAATTTGGCAAAAGTTTTGGCCAAAAATCTAAAAGTAAAGGAAGACCCCGTGCCCCTGTCCTCCAATCAATGCATGCCACGTGTCCCAAGTGGCGGGGCACGGGGAAAAGTAAAAATGTTCCAAAATCACAAAAAGTCAAAATTTTCAAGGAAAACCCATGGGTGAGCAGAGGAGAGAGAATTACGCATCCAATCAGCGCTTGACATGTGTCATCCAGGTGGCAGAGTGCGGGAAAAATTTTCAAAACACATTTTCACCTGTTTTGTGCCCTAAATCTTCAGATCTCCATATCTTTCGATCCAAAGCTTGGATTTGCATGTTCTTTATATCAACGGAATGATTATAAAATTTTCTACTTGATTCTGGGGTTAATCTTGAATTTTGGTGCAGTTTGGAGAGAGAAAGTTAAGAAACAGCTCTGACGCGTGTTCATGGCCAGAAGTGACATTTCATTGACCAAATTTAACACAGAATGGGTCGCATTCTCCTGCAATTCAGTCAAAATTGACAGGGTATGGGTTTGTAAGGTATCCCATGCTGTTTTAATGCATCTACAGTCAAGGAGGAATGGACTCTCACATTTTTTGTACGTTTCTGTCTCCTGGGTTCAACCCATGCAGTGTAAAAGCCAGTTTTGGCTCATTTTCAAAGGTGGAACATTTTTTAGACATAGCAACTTCTTCTTTCACCTCCAACAAGTGATTGTTTGAAGAATCAGACCTCTTCAAAGACTGTAATAGTTTTTACCTCTCTGAGGTTGTAATGCATGGTTTTGACACTGAAATGATAATGCAAGCTTTGTGAATGGTTTCAGTCCTTTGTTGTATTATTTGCTTCATTTCAAATCCTAAATTACATCTATCAGCCTGTTTATGTTCTATGTTGCAATCTTTGGTCTATGTCTTGTTTGCTTGACAAAATTATTCACCACTCCTTTTGGTGCATCACCATCTTTAGTTAGTTTCATTTTTTTACACTTCTATCCATGTCTCCTTGCAATTTAGAGTAGGATTAGGATTTGAACCTCTGTAGTTGTGCAAATATAGATCTAAATCAGAGGAGTTTGAGGAACCAACCTCTAATCTGGAGATTCCTCTCTCAGTTTAATAAGTCCCACACTTGGAGAGAGGTTTCCATGTTGTGTAATCACACTGGATGCTAGAGTGATCAACCTAGAAGCCTGATCTACATCCAGGGGTGCTTTGTGAGTCTCGCAACAATAGTTTTGCTTGCGCCGGTGGGACACTAGAGGTCTCATTTTTATTACAGCAAGGTTGATGTGCATCTACTGCAATTTTCTTGCTTAAAAAGAGCTATTATTTGCACATCTGGCTACTCCACTGGGGAAGAATCAATTGGTTTCAGCAGTGTAGGCCTGAAAACTCATGAGAAGAATCACCACAAGGTCAAGAGTTGGAGAAGAAGAAGTGCTGTTTGAATACCTGTAATTATCTCCAAGAAGAAGGTAAAGAGGAAGAAGGATTCAAAGGTCTCCATCTCCACCAAACAGAACTCTCTCAACTCCTCCACCTGGTAGGCCTTTCATTCAGTCAACAAGGGTTTTAAGACCAATCAGAATGGCTCAAAACAATCCCTACATCAACTTCATAGGTAGCAGCCCACTTGCCCTCAATGCACAACATCTAGTTCCTATTGTAGCCTTGAAGAACATTCCCTACTTCACTGGAGAAAATCAGACTACTCCAGGTGATCATGTTAAAGATATTGCTAACCTTTGTGCAATCCATGAAATCAATGAAATGCAAGTGGCTGTCAAGTTACTGGCATCTTCATTCAAGGGTAAAGCATTGCAATGGTTTAGAAGCCTTGGAGCTGGTTCTATCACAAACTGGAATCAGCTATGTATTGCACTTCACGAGTAATTTGGAGAGAAGGGAGACAACTTGTCTCTTTTGGAGCAGCTGACAACCATCAAGAGAGCTCCCAATGAGCAGCTGACTGATTTCAACTTCAGATTTCAAAAGACTTGGGAGAGAATTCCTATGGCAGTCAGGCCAACAGTAGAAGGTGCTTTTCTTTACTATCTCAAAGCTTTAAATTCTGATATTTCTATGTTGATTCAGTATATGGGAGGCATAACTATCCCTATGGCTTATAGCATTGCCATTAGGGCTGAAAATTGTTTGATCCAAGTTGGATAAATTTCCCCTAGACCTCCCATGCCACTGTTTCCAAGTTTAGAGAGCCCAAACACCAATCAGGAACCTAATTTGGCTCCTTATCCCACTCCTAGAAATCGAGTTCAAATGAAGCTTCCACCTCATCTCCGAGTGCCCCAAATGAGATTCAAGAGGTCATGAAGCAATTGTAAAACCTAGGCAATGAGCTGGTTACTCTCAAGAGGCAAAGAAGCCCAAGGTTTTAGACCTTCTTATCAACCCCAAGCTTAGCCTAACAAACAGCCATACCAACCACAAAGGCCACCTAATCCAGCTTGTAAATATGAATCAAACAAGGCCTCCCTGCCAATGCAGACCATTTCAGCCCTATAATCCAAATGCCATATCGCCTCTAAGGCATTGGTGCCAACAGAAAACAACATTTCTCAGGAATATGATTGGTGTTTTCCATGGAATGAGCTTCATAACCAATCCATGTGCTTCAATGGTGCTTTGAATCAAGAACTAATGGTGACAACTACTGGTGTGGAGGGTGAGAGCAGTCAAGGAAATAGTCAACTACTAGAAACATTCCAACAGCAATCAGCCCCAAATGACACCACATTGGTAAATTGGCAAGCAGAAGATTTCTATGGCATGAACCGGTGGTTTCTCAAGGTGTTGCAGCCAACACAAGGTCAAAAAGGAGGAATTTGGGTGAAGAACAACCATTAGCCCCAACCAATCCACAACCTTCCATGGCTCCACAAATGGTTGGCAAGTAAAGTCCAATTTCAAATGCACAAGGGCAGCCAAGAACAGCCCCTAGGCCAACTCAAATACCAGTTGTTGCTGCCCACATGCAAGGAGTGAATGTGCAAACCAAGGGACAGCAAAAGGATACTTCATCCCCGTTCAGTATCATTGATCAGATGAAGAAGACAAACGTCAACATATCAATGTGGGAATCCCTATCTATCCCAGGCCAAAGAGATTTGCTGCAAAGCTACCATGAAGTATTGGCCAACTTCAAATTAGAAAGATCGATGCAAGACAAAGTGCTTACAAATGCTACCCGACACTGAAGGAAATCATGGAGGACAACAAGGTAAAATGTTGAAGCCCCCTCCCTTCTATGTTTCATTGATCATTGGAAATCAACTAGTGCACAATTGCATGATTGACTCTGGAGCAAGTAGTTCTGTCATGCCCAAACAAATAGCTGATCAGCTAGGGCTCCAGTATGAAACAACGTCCAAAGGGGTAGTACAGCTGGATGGGATAGTGGTAGCAACAGTTGGAGTGATTAGAAACTTGAGTCTTACCTTGCACGCATGTCCAAATGTTGTTGTTTTACAAGATGTATCAGTCATAGACCTTCCACCACTCTTTTCCCTTTTCTTGTCAAGGGACTTCACAGCCAAGATTGGGGGATATTTGTCTGCTGATTGGTCTCACATGTTGTTCAGAATGAGGTATGGAACTAAGGCTACAATCAGGTCAGAACCTATTGCAAACTTCCATATTGAGCCTTACACTCCAAGTCAGATTAATGCCAATTGCTCAACATTTGATCAAGAAGATCACCCAAGCACTGATGAAGCTGACACTAAGGTTGGAAGCATCCCGGATCTAACTCTTGATGAATGGGAAAACAAGGTACATGCATTTGATCCTTATCAAGAAGTGGAAGAATCTGAGCTAGGGGTCTATTGCATACACGAAGAAAATCAGCCTATTCCCAGCATCACCAAGCCAGATCATAAGGACAAGAATGAAGTATGGCAATTGTTCTTTGATGGGTCAAGGAGTAGACAAGGTGTAGGAGGAGGGGCTATGCTCATTTCACCACAAGGTATAAAGTATTACTCAGCCTTCCGTTTTCAGTTTTCTTGCTCAAACAATACAGCTGAGTATGAAGCCTTAATTCATGGACTGCACTGGGCAAGGAAGAAAGGCATCAGGAATTTACAAGTATTTGGTGATAGTGAGCTAATCATAAACCAAGTCAAAGGAAAAAATGCTGCCAAAAATGATCTGATTGAAGAACTACAAAAATCGGGTATGGGATCTTATTGAAGATTTTGAAGCTTTTAACATCAATTCCATCCCAAGAAAAAGAATGAAGTCACGACAGTGCTAGCAGCAGAATGGGGCTGCATTTGATGTTGTAGAAAGTATCAAAAGTGAGAAATCTCAGCCTCATATCAAATTGGTTGTGAGACCAGCTGTTCCGGATAACAATACAAGTTGGAAAGTCTTCGAGAATGATCGAGAAAATTGTTAATTTGCTCCAAGAAGAAGTTGAGTTTTCCGCTAGGAATCAAGACAAGCTGCAGAGTAGTATGGTGACCAAGTGGTGCAACTGAGAACTAACAAGTTACCAAAAGGCCTCATAACCTTGGAGTCAATCTTCAACCCAAATGATTAGTTCCGGAAGAGAAAGTGAACATTCAAGTAAAGGGTGAAGATTCGAGCCTATTTTAGTGGAAGAAGGCAAAACATTGCAAATTGGCAAAAGTAAGTACCTCACAAGAGAAATCTGATTTTGTTCACTTTGTCAAGAGTTCCCAGATGTATTTGCCTGGACTTACAAAGATCTAAGAGGTTTTAACCCAAATTTGGCACAACATACTATTGAGCTGGATCCGGAATCCAAGCCTGTCAGGAAAAAGCAAAGGCCAGTGAATCCCCATATTGAACCTCTCATGAGAAAAGAGTTAAGCAAGCTTATTGAGGCCAGTATCATCTTCCCCATCAAACACTCAAGTTGGGTTGCAAACTTGGTGCCAATAAGAAAGAGAAATGGAGAAATAAGATTGTGTGTGGACTTTCACGATCTAAATAGAGCATCACTCAAAGATCATTATCCACTTCCATCAATGGAACAAATATTACAGGTTGTAGCTGGTTCAGAGAGGTTTTCATTGCTAGATGGATATTCAGGCTATAATCAGATAATGGTGAAGGAAGAAGATCAATTCAAGACGGCCTTCACTACAAAATGGGGCACATATGCTTACAAGAAGATGCCATTTGGACTGTCGAATGCCGGAGCAACATTCCAGTGAGCTATGGATATGGCATTCAAAGGCTTGATCAACAAGATAGTGCTGGTATACCTAGATGACATCACTATCTTCTCAAAGAATGTAGCAGACCATCTCTTTCACCTCAGGCAAGTGTTTCAGAGGTGTAGAAGGTTCGAGTGTCTTTGAATCCTAAGAAGTGCATCTTTCTTGCACATGAAGGAAAGCTCCTTGGCCATATTGTCTCCAAGGAAGGATTAGCAATTGATCCAGAGAGGGTTGAAGCCATAAGAGCACTACCATTGCCAAGCCACAAGAAAGCCCTTCAGAGTTTCTTGGGAAGGATAAACTTTGTTCAGAGGTTTGTCCCAGATTTTGCAGCCCTTGTCAAGCCCATCACCAAAATGTTAAAGAAAAGCATGGCTTTCAAGTGGGCAGACGAGAGAAGGAAAGGAGAGTTTTGAAGCAATCAAAGAAGCCATCTCTCAAGCACCAACTCTCATCAGCCCAGACTTCTCCAAGGATTTCATCCTCTATGCATTTGGAGGTAATGACACTATCTCTGCCATTTTGGTATAGCAGAACAAAGATAATGATGAGCAGCCAATTGCCTTCTCCAGCTAGAGCCTAGATGACTATGAGGTGAGATACTCTTTTATTGAGAAGCATGTGCTTGCAGAATCGAAGCTTGAAGAAATTCAAGCATTTAGTCTCAAACAACAAGGTCCAGTTGCTGGTTTCACATGCTGGGGTTAAGGACTTCCTCCTCGACAAGGATTTGAATGAGAAAAGGGTAGGTTGGATCACCCGTGTCATGGAGTATGACATTGAGATCAAGATCACCAAGCTGGTAAGAGGGAAAGGATTGTGTGAGCAGCTGGTTTTGGGGAAGCAAAAGGAAGTATGCAATGAAGAAGAGGCTATTTTGACAGTCCAAGACAGCCATGAGCCAAGTGGCAATCAAGAAGAAGATAATGCTTTCCCCACTCCTTGCTGGACCCAAGGTATTATGCACTTCCTAGGCATAGGCCTATGCCCTCCGGAGATGAACAAGACCCAAAGGAGACACTTCAGATTGTAGGCTGTCCCGTATGCCATTGTTGATAGAGTTTTGTTCCAGAAAGATGTGAATGGAGTGCTGCTGAGATGCATTGGCACAAATCAGATTCAAAGAGTGTTGGAAGAGTTCCATGGTGGACCAGCTGGTGGCCATTTTGCACCAAGAGTGACAGCTCTAAAAATCATGAAGGCTGGTTATTATTGGCCTAAGATCTTCAGTGATTGCTATGCATGGATCAAGAGGTGTAAGAATTGTGCATTCTTCACAGGAAAAGAGAGACTTGCTGCCCTTCCATTGCATCCAATCTCAGTTGACCAGCCATTCATGTAATGGGGTTTGGACTTCATTGGAGTCATTAATCCCAATTCAAGCCAAGGGCACAAATGGATTTTGACAGCCACAGACTACTTCACCAAATGGACAGAAGCAGTAGCACTCAAAGAGGCAAATGAGTCTAGCATCTTAGACTTTTATGAGGGGATAACAACCAGATTTGGTGTACCTGCCACAATAATCTCTGATAATGCATTGGCATTCATTGGATCTAAGGTGACTGAGTGGGATGTCAAGAACGGTATCTACCTAAGCACTTCATCAAACTATTACCCTCAAGGTAATGGCCAGGCTGAGTCTACAAACAAGAACTTGTTGAGGATCATTAGGAGGACTCTTGACGAGAATCAAAGGTCTTGGCATACCAAACTGAAATCAGCCTTATGGGCTGATAGGATAACTCCCAAAAGATCCACAGGTAACTCTCCATTCAGGCTTGTCTATGGAAGAGAGGCAATCTTGCCCATGTCACTTGAGTTGCCAACATTGGAACTCATGAAGTAGCTAGAGTTGCTTGAATTTGAGCCCATGGAGGTGAGGTATGTAGAGTTGATGGAGCTGCAAGAGATCAGAAATCAGGCATCCCAAGCAATGGAAAAGGATCAAGCTTTGATCAAGAAGACCTTTGATAGGAAGGCCAAGGATAGATCCTTACAAGTTGGAGATCTAGTGTTGAAATGGGATGTGGATAGAGCAAAACCGGGAAGGCATTCGAAATTTGATGCCATTTGGAGTGGCCCATACATGGTCACGAAGTGTAAGGACAACAATGATTTCCAATTGGTCTCATTGGATGGTAAGAACTGCAGATTCCAGTCAATGGAATCTATCTCAAGCATTGCTTCTAGAGGGAAGTTCACTACCTTTGTAAATATTAGATTAGATTTTCATTCCTCCAAGTCTTGTGCACATTGTTTTGTTGTAGGTTAGTTTTGTTTTCCCTAAGTGCTTTGGCACAGCTTGCTATCCATGGAGATGTTTTGCAGTCCTTGCTTTCATCAGGTGATATTCCATCTTCCTCCTTACACATTTTGAGTCAGTTGGGGTTCTAAACTGAATATTTGATGACTCCATGCCCAATGGACTGCTTCAGGCAACTGGTATCTTCTACCTAGCAGGCAGGTAACCCCGCTGAGTCACCAAATTGTTATCCAAAATTCACCCCCAGGGTAATTTTGATAACATGCATTAAATTCTCAAGTCCCAGGCAAATAGATTGATTCAGGGAAAAAATCATGTTTCTAGGGTCCCCTCGAATTTTTTTCTAACTCTCCTGTCTAGGTTGAAAAGAGCAAGTTCTGAGAAAAGGTGAAAAAGTTGCAGAAAACAAGCTTGGGCCAGGAAAAATCATGAAAAATGGCTAAGTCCTAGTCCTCACAATAGTCAGGACATGAGGGACATCTGGGCGTGAATCGGCCGAAAGGCCGCCAGGCAGTCTGCAGAGCAAAGGGACATCTGGGCCGTGAGGACGCGAAGGACGTAGAAAGGTGAACCGGCCGAAGGTCAGAGGAAAATCGACTAACTGCTAAGCCAAACAGTCTGGGACATCTGGGCCATGAGGATGCGAAGGACGCGAACCACCCAGATTGGCTGAAAAGGAGAAATTTCACACTAAGCAGTTTAGGACATAGGGACATGGAAGACGCGGATAGCCGAAGGACCCAGAGACTAATCAAATCACGACACGTGTCACAAGGGGGAAACGTCCAAAAGTTCAAAGGGTGAGGTTTCAAGCATTGGCCCAAGCCAATAGGAATTGGACATGTGTCCAATGGAATAGGGAAGCATGGAGCTCGGGAAGGAGTTAGAGAATTTGGTAAAAGTTTCGGCCAAAAAGCTAAAAGTAAAGGAAGACCCCGCGCCCCTGTCCTCCAATCAATGCATGCCATGTGTCCTCAGTGGCGGGGGCACGGGGAAAAGTAAAAATGTTCCAAAATCACAAAAGTCAAAATTTTCAAGGAAAACCCATGGGTGAGTAGAGGAGAGAGAATTACGCATCCAATCAGTGCTTGACACGTGTCATCTAGGTGGCAGAGCGTGGGAAAAATTTCAAAACACATTTTCGCCTGTTTTGTGCCCTAAATCTTCAGATCTCCATATCTTTCGATCCAGAGCTTGGATTTGCACGTTCTTTATATCAACGAGAAAGCTTATGAAATTCTCTACATGATTTTGGGGTTAATCTTGAATTTTGGTGTAGTCTAGAGAGAGAAAGTTAAGAAATGGCTCTGACGCATGTTCATGGCCAGAAGTGACATTTCAGCGACCAAATTTAACGCAGAATGGGTCGCATTCTCCTGCAATTTGGTCAAAATTGACAGGGTATGGGTTTGTAAGGTATCCCATGCCATTTTAATGCATCTATAGTCAAGGAGGAATGGGCTCTCACATTTTTGTAATGTTTCTGTCTCCTGGGCTCGACCCATGTAGTGTAAAAGCCAGTTTTGGCTCATTTTCAAAGGTGGAACATTTTTTGGACATAGCAACTTCTTCTTTCACCTCCAGCAAGTGATTGTTTGAAGAATCAGACCTCTTCAAAGACTGTAACAGTTTTTACCTCTCTGAGGTTGTAATGCATGGTTTTGACACTGAAATGATAATGCAAGCTTTGTGAATGGTTTCAGTCCTTTGTTTGTATTATTTGCTTCATTTCAGATCCTAAATTACATCTATCGGCACCTGTTTATGTTCTATGTTGCAATCTTTGGTCTCGTGTCTTGTTTGCTTGACAAAATTATTCACCACTCCTTTTGGTGCATCACCATCTTTAGTTAGTTTCATTTTTTGCACTTCTATCCCTGTCTCCTTGCAATTTAGAGTAGGATTAGGATTTGAACCTCTGTAGTTGTGCAAATATAGATCTAAATCAGAGGAGTTTGAGGAACCAACCTCTAATCTGGAGATTCCTCTCTCAGTTTAACAAGTCCCACACTTGGAGAGAGGTTTCCATGTTGTGTAATCACACTGGATGCTAGAGTGATCAACCTAGAAGCCTGATCTGCATCCAGGGGTGCTTTGTGAGTCTCAAACAACAATATTATTTAAGATATTCGAGTGAAAAAGAATCATATTAATATATACACACACACATATAACAATCAATTTTGTGCACAATATTATCACACTAACAAGTGTGGTCAAACACTCAAAAAGAGCACAAAATGCAAAAAATTGATATATGTGTCTCGAAAATATAACAAAGGAATAAGGCATATACCCTATCCTTCCCAACAAGATCTGGATGAAGGATCACGATGAGGAATCCTATAAAGCAGATCCTATAATGTGAGTGATATCCTCCATGAGTAGAACGATGGGAGTGACCCTAAGATGGGGTTGGTGATCTTTCAATAGTAGTCTCGCTTTGAGAATGGCCTTGCCATTGTCTCCTCTTAGCTAACCGGTATGTAATAAGATTGGTTTTAGTTGAGGTCGAAATCTTTACAACTTTCCAAACTAGTGCAAATACATGAGTGTATCATTTGACCGCTTTTGGTGCCCAACATATGCAAGTAGTTTGTATGGTGTCTTCCTTGTGGGAAATAATATTGTGTTAACTAGGATCGGAAGAATAAAATATCATTATTCATCAACAATGGCTGAAAAACACAAGAGAAGACAATGACGAGTTAGAAAAATTTTGAAAACCCAAAAATAAGATGGTACATAATCATCTAGCATTTCTAGTTTAGAAAGTAAAGTCAAGAGAAGAGTTCACTTACTTGGATTTCCTAGCTGTTAGGATGGGTCTACTAGATTTGGTGGTAGAGGTGAACTTGCTATAGGAACCTCCTCCCCCTACCCTCCATCCTCCTTAGAAGCCATTCACTATCCCATGATAGACTGCGCATCCCATCCTCCCTCGTGTAGAAGAGGTTATGGAAGCCTCTCTAGTAGCTCTCCACTCTGTATCGGTCTCCTATCCTCCCTCCTCATCTCCTCCCTCCTCATTTCACTTATCCTTGTCTCCATTGTCCTTGATATCTTTCCTCGCCTCATCCTCCACCTCCTCCTCCCTACTATGTGTAGGTGTAGCCTCCATTTGTAACATCACCTCTAGCCTAGTTGGATTTGGAATAAACCATGCTACATTAATTAGGACCCCAGAGTAAAAATATACACCTAAGCTCACCCCTAGGGAAAGATATAGCCTCTTGAATATCACGTTAAACATTTGGAACCATTGGAATGGCATCAAAATAGGTTAGTCGAAACTACTACAACACTTTTTCAATAGGGTGAGACTCAATCTTCCCATTCTAGTCTTTTAATTGTGTGATGATGCTATATGCAACCACAATAACAATATCTTCACCCCATGGGATGGCCATATCCCGATATAAATGTACAATCAAGTCTTCTATGGTGAAGGTGGACATTGACTAGTGTCAACCTATGTGTGGGGCCATAACTATCCATCTCAAGGCTTTGATAGTCCCATGGTCTGCAATCTCAAAACCCCTATGATAGGGGACCATGCACTCATACACCCAACACATAACCTATGTAGGATGAGTCGGGGCCTTGCTCTATATTTGAATATTTATGTAAAGATCATGATATGTGGCTCCAAATATGTCACCACCCCATGTGTATATGTAGTCGTGTTTCTCTATACTACGATTGATGGGGGCCAATAGTAGAGTAGCTTTTCCCTACCCTTGTATCTCACCAAGGGTGAATCCAAGATGACAATAATGGCCTTGCGAAATATGGGGATAGGAGAAGAGGAAACTAAATTTAATTTCATACCTTATTTGGCACCAAAACAATGTGCCAAGCCATTTCTTATGTAGGTATCCAATTTCCATGATATCACCACTGATCCAGCACTCTCCAAAGTCAGCCTCATGCCTATAACAGGAACACCTAGAATCATGTATGCATCCTTTGATGTAGTGGTCCACTCTCCTCGGACCCCGTAGCTATAACATGTTCGGTATGCATCCCATTAGCTCAATAAGTCACATAGAAAGTGATTCATTGGTGCTACTAATTGATTCTTAGATAATATCAATTTCCTGACCCTATGTAATAAATCTCTCTCTTCTTGAGTAAGACTGTCTAAAATCGAAGGAATCTAATCACACTCTCTGGATCTACTCCATTCGATATACGAACACTTAATCACTAAAACACCAAAAAGAGCACATTAGAAAAATCTCATACATAGTAATCTCATAAAAAATATCTTAAAGTAACACAAAAAACCACAAAAATCTTCACACTTAGTCAATTTGGGCCTCTACCTCAACAATTACGTAACCACCCCTCTGTGTAGAGCGGTGATTACATAATTGTTGCGGAAGTTGTAACCCCTCCTCTGCGCATAGAGGTGGTTATGTAATAACCACCTACACAGAGCAGTGGTCATGTCTAAAAAGGATGTGTCATACCCTAAGACACAAAATGTCTAAAAAGACAAAAATTAATAATTTTTGACAAAATAAAAGCCAAATACACCTATCCGCCCCATATGAAAATTTTGACTACAAAATTAACAAAATTAACCACCTAGGTTGGATTTTTCATATTTTTCACATTGTAGGTTAAAAATAAATAAACTTAACTAACTTACTTGTCTCTGAGCCATTGCTTCTCTCGCTAGTGGGGCTGCAATCACGTCTAAATACTCTTTGATTTAGTTGTACTCACATGAAAAACCATCACAAGTAATCTAGAGATCAAAAATCTCTAAGTGGATGAGTGAAATTGATTTCTAAAAATAATTATTTTTGTTATTTATAGCATGTTTTAACTCGTTTTGAGTGTGCATGTGTTTAATAGAGCTAGAGCATTGGCGTAGGTATATTTCTATTAATGAAGACATGGTAAGTCCTCTTGTCATTTTATTTTAGTGTATTTTTTCAATTCTACATTATATCTGCACTTTATTCCCATTTTCTCTTATAGGTGGTGGGAATCTTGGATTGCCTCACTTCAACACACATATGTGTGAGGTATAATTTCTAACTCTCCTTTTTGGAGCACCATACACACACTCTACGTTCGCGTCTCTTCATGGCTAAAAGTCATCTATGAGGGGGAAATCTGTACTCACACAATTTTGCACATGATACATTATCGTAATGCAGTTTTAAATCCCCAATGATGATTAATATCTTTTTAAATGGTGTTTGAGTCTAAATTATTATTTTTAGTATATATTTGTAGCCTAGAATGCTTTCCTTGTCCATTTCCATGCTTTTCTCACTTTCCTTTATCATTATACATGCATTTTCCTTTGATTTTGACTTTAAGTCATGGAACCACCATAGAGGTTATGCAACCTGTCGGTCTACCATCGATGGCGGTTGCTTAACTACTCGGTAGTTGAATAACCAACCCTTTGCATGCATCAAAGGTCATGTACGGTTTAATCGAGACTCTTTTGGCATGTTCTAAACATGTGCAAACTTCTTAAAAATTTATTTTAGCACATTTTTCTTAACCATTTGATTGTTCTTAGGCTCATTTGATGTGTAACAACTTCTCCTTTCCTTCCTGTAATTAATTATGAGTTAAGTGCCCCTTATTTGAGAGAGGTGGCATTTCTTGGCTTCTAAATGTCTTAAACCATTTCTCTACCTTTTCCTATAAGATATAAGCCTCTATCCAGAGCATTGGTTGGAGATTATTATTTTTAATTGCACTATTATGATGCATGTAACCCTACTTGAAAAATACACAAGAAATCTTGATACTTTTTCCTTATTATTCCCCTACCCTCATTTCTACCATATTTCTTGCAAGTCATTCCAGCTCGAGCGTTTCTTCACATTTATTCCACACAAGACAACACATTTCCCTAGACTCATATGAACACCATGTTGGAAAGAAGCTGAGGGAAAAAAACCCGAAACCGGGCCTTCTAGCATTGTCACAACTCTACAATTTCCAAGTTCAGGATGCACTTGAATTCTTAAAGATTTCTTTGTTTTAATAGATATTAATATATGTTCTATTAGAGTACATTATTTTCTATAGATTTATTTTATTCACACAAAGATTCTAATGAAATTTGATTTTCTTCCTATCCCTATGGGTATGCGGAGGAAGTTTGTCTAGAAGAAGTTCTGCATTAGTTTAGTATCAATTGTAATTTCCTTTCAGCTTGTAAGCTTCCATTAGATCATGTTGTTTCTACTAGGGAAGTTTCAGGGGAAGAAGAGATTCTAAGAAGCTTTGATTTCTTCCCATGACTCTGAGGTAAGAATAAAGGAAGTAGTAATCCACAAATACAAATTGGAAAAGATTTTATTTTATTAGAATAGGTTAGATCCACATTGCATAGGGAAATAACCATGCTAGGTTATTCACTTGTTTAGTTATGTTAATATTATTGTAGAGGTAATTTCAATTTCTTCATATTTCTTCTGTATATTTATTTTATTTGTTTCCATAAAGCATAAAAATATAAAAACATTAGATTAGTTCAATTAGTTTTTATTGCATTTCCATTATTCAATTGAAAAGAACAAAACATTAGAATATATATTTTTATTTATTAAGTTAGTCATTTCCTTTATTAATTAGTTGGTAGAAACACATAGATTTAATTAATTCAAGGAAAGTAATTGAATTGATTTGATTTAAATCTAGTTGTTTCCATTTGTTAAATTAGGCACATAGACTAATTAGATGGAAAGTAATACAATTCACCATGTGTTCTTAGTTGTCCTAGGTTTAAACATCAACCTTGGCTTTGTGAGATAATTTGCGAGTTTATTACTTCTCTATTTTGAACATCCCATATGACCATTCCACTCCCTCAACAACCAAGAGATTAAGTGTACAATCCTCGAGTCCCACAACCGAATGCATCTTACTTGCACATAAACATTGACACGGGTCTTAGAGTTTTGGTTTTTCAGTCCACACCACTTCCAACTGCCATTGTTTCCAAATGAAAACACTAAACACCGAAATAGATAATTATTACAACTTCTCGGCTGAACCATCCTAGGCGGAACTAGTTCCCATAATCCACTCACTTTTCCTCTTCACATGTTTCTTTCTCGTGCTTCCATGACGTTTTTTGAAAAATTCTACAAGGAAAACATAGGACATTTCCCATTCCTTCCAAAACCTATTGCAATCATTTTCTGTGATCTAGATATTAACTTTCATTTACGTGTTACCATCATCTTATATTTTTCATTTCACCCAAGCGGGTAAGAATTTGTTTTGTTTCCTTAGATGAGTAGATTCCATTAGTTCTTGTACATGACATTAGATTACCTTGATATTTACTTATTCATATTTTTCCCATTCACCTTATATAGCTTCCACATATCCATATATACATTCCACATCAGCTATCCCAACACAAACTCGGGAGGTCAAGTTTTCCGAAAGTCACTTGTTTATTTTTAGTCATACAATATCCCTTCCTCCATTATTCATCGATAATGGTACAACCTTCAAAAATAAAATTGTAAAAGAGTTAGCCAAATATTTTCATATCCACCTCAAATGGTCCACTTCATACTATCCTTAGTGTAATAGCTAAGAAAAATCATTCAATAAAATGATCAAATCTATTTTGGAAAACATTGTTTATAAACATGGTCAAAATTTACATACATAACTCTATCTTTCCCTTTGGGTCTATAACACATCCTATTGTAATACAAAAGGAAATACACATTGTTCACTTGGATATGAAATTAAAGTTATGTTATACATAGAGGTCAAGCTCCCATCACTTTGTATATCCCTTAAAGACTTGATCAATAAAGATGATTACAGTAAGGGTCATCTTGTAGAACTTCACATCCTAAATGAGAAGAGGCTTAATGACTTGGATAATTTGAAAGTGTATCAGAATCAAATTTATCACAACTATAATAATAGAATAATACCAAGACTATTTGAAATTGATGAATTTATACTAAAAGAAAATTAGAAAAATACAAAAAAGATCGAGAAAAGTAAGGAAAATTTGAACCTAATTGGTTAGGTCCTTATATTATCACTGCAAAATATGGATCTAGCGCATACAAGATATCCACTGAAGATGACCAAGATCTTAAATAACCCATGAATGTGGTTCATTTGAAGAGATTCTATTCCTGAATTGATGACACCAACCCTTGTGATGTGTTCATTTTGGCACATCACCTTGTATAGATCCTTCACCATATGCCTTTAATCATTTTATCCCAATCTAGTTTCTCACTTGTTCCTTATTTTTCCATTTATTATTTTCATTCATCCCTTGATCTTATGGAGATATTATGTTCTTAAGAATAATTGAATGACTCTTAAATAACCTAATTTCTCTAAAAAATCTGAAAACATCTAGAAAATTCAAAATTATAAAAATTTAGAAAAATTCAAAATCCAAAAAACATTTCTAGAACAATCAAAATCCAAAAAAACATTTGAAAATCTGTTTAAAATATTAATGTACTACCAACACAACTAAACAATCAAAATTTTAAATCCCATCCTAATGATCGTTCCAAACTATCCTACGAATATCAAACATTTATTTCACTTATAACATCTTGAATATAACAAAAAATCAAACACGCCATTGTGTATGATAGGATTTTTCAGGATGTTTGATTTTCCATGATGCATAAAATTACAAGATGTATCATAAATATATCTTAATACTTGTCAAGAATATTCATATGTAAATATAGGATTTGATAACTCACTATTGTGTTGGGTAGGATTTGTCAGGATTACCAAATTTAATAGTGGAAGGACATGTAGAATTGACCGGAAATTTAACATAATAATGCTACAAATTCTAAAGCTTCCAAAGAGGATAATTGGATAATAATGAGTGATTATTAATATATGAGGGAATAAAATCCCAAATCCTTAATTTGTGTGGTTAAATTATGTGATTCAAAGTTAATTGAAGTATGTTTTGATAGTTTAGGTTAGTTTTTAACCTAATTAAGGACTTGAATCATTGAATTGAACTTGCATGGATGAGTTATTTTTGAGTTGGCAAAGGTTGCACATGATTTTTTATATTTAGCATTAAATATTAATTACATTTTTTTATCCACCCAAAAAATTGACATGATTTTTTTATTTTGGAGATATTTTCTTTAATTTTAGAATGTCATTCTTTATGGGATATGTTTAGTCAACTCAAATGCATGATTTTACTTAATCTTGATAACTACTTTGAAAAATATCAGAAAGCTAAATAATTAGACTAACACCACATAGTATATTAACAAAGCTAGGAATTAACAATAGTAACATCAATGATTAAAGCTTAATGGAACACTTAAAAGAACTAACATGATATCAATCAATCTTAGCTAAAGCATGCCTACTTAGTATGAATTTCTAACTAACATAGACCTAAATAGATCTAAGAGAAATCAAATTATGGTTTGTTGCTACTTCACAAATGGTGAGAGGATCTCTCTAACAATGGCTACAAGGCCATATTAGATATCCCTCTACTAACCAACATGAAGATTGGAGGAAAAGATTGAGAAAGCTAATCCAAGGAGGAAGTAAGGCTCTTAATCATATTTCTTATATGATATGCAATTCAAAGCATGGTGTAAATTTTAAAGGTATGTGGTTAGTCCTTTTTATAGTTTTCTATTTGGGGAAAACTTGCATCTTGGTGCATGTGGGACTAAAAGCACAAAGTAGATTAAGGTTTGCTAATCATGATTAGTGAATTAACAAGTGATTAGGATGTGAGGAGCCTTAATCAACCACTTAGGGTCAATTAAGAGGCTAGGATAAGATTTTGAAGCCTTATGAGATGTCTTGGAGGGAAATGGGGTGATTTTGAATGGTTGGAAGAGGGGTTTAAGTTAATAATAGGGTTTATTGACCAAAACAAGGGTAAAATAGGATTAATTAGCTAATAATTTCTAATTGTTTGTTCGAATAGGATTTTGACTTACGATGTGTCGTAAATTGGCATCTTGAATGTGAAAGAAGCTTACTAATCAACAAAGATTTTTAATAAACCAAAATGGTAAGAAACATTAGTTGATTAGCGAAAATCACTACTTATAACAGAAATGTTAAAAATGTGAGTGATTAGTGTGCTTTTAGCAATAATATTGTGAAAATGGAATTTAGGTATCTACAAATATAATTTTTTCATCTTGCACATATTTAATGATTTAATATTTAATTGATTTTTTTCTCTAATTAAGTGGAGATGTAAATTAGTGAAGTAAAAGTGGATAAGGGGTGAGGTGTAAATGGATAATGTAGGATTTATTTAATTATTTTGATATTAAGTTAGTTGATAAAATTATCTAATGGGACATGGGATGAATAATAAGAGTGATAGGATTAATTAATTAATCATAAGAATATGATATGAATGTAATAGGGCCCATATTGTCAATATTTAATAATTCAAGACCGTGTGTGAGTGATATAAATGATTAGGGAAGTTGTGGGATATTTTTAGAGTGTCATTAAAGGTCGTAAAATAGTGGAATATAGAAAAAGTGGTCGAAAGCAGCTGAAAATGGTCATAATGGTAATAATATACTGTGACGTAATTACCAGATGATTTCAAATATTTCGAATGTGTAATGCAATATTTTACGATGTCTACATTTTACCATGTTTAAAGTATTATTATGAAATAATATAACTTTAAAAGTAGTAGACGATGCATATCAATGAAAAAATGATAAAGAAGTGTGGTGGACTTCCTGATTTGCCTCGATGAAGAATTTTGATTCCCTAGTGATCTAGATTGGTACGAAGGGAGTGCCCCATTAAGCATGTGGGTGATGTAACAAAGTGGCAAACAACTAATAGATAGGAGATAAAGAAATAACCATATATGAGTATAGGAAGAAAAGGCATAGAATATTAGTTATGATAGTTGAAAGGGTAAAATCAAGAAATTAGGGTTTAAAAGGAGGGGTTAAATAGAAGGGTGGGAGGGTAGAAAAAATCATTTGTCATTTTTTCTATTAGATTATTTTATATTAGTGAGAGTTTTTTGAGAACTACATTCTAGGAGATATGAATCAATATAAACCATGAGTTAATCACGTGGATAAAATTCAAGAATTCACTTGAGCTCCCGATGATGCCATTTTGGTAAGTAAAAAAAGTAAATTTTATGAGTGCATTCATTTTTGTTAAATGTAATAGAAAAGTGAAATGTAACACTAAAACATGCAAGTAGATGTGCTAGCATAGACTGTAATGTGCATTAGTGATAACACATGTGCTAATGTGAAGATACACATGTTAGAGTGAACATAGATGTGCTAGTGTATTGAGTGCACTAGCGTTGTAATAAATGCACTAACATTGTAATAACATAATGCATGTGCTAGCATACATCACATTAGAATCTCAATGGGTACACTAGTATTGGGTTAAGTGTGCTAGCGTCAATATATATGTCTCATAGCATGAATGAGAGGAAATGGATGAAATTAGAAGAAAAATAATTTTTAGGCACTCGAAAGAGTAGTTTAATGTTCATAGAAGAGACTATATGCTATGGATGTATGAGAGAATCATGGACAACTATGTTCATTTTAGAGACAAATGACAAGGTATGAGTGGAGCTAACTATGTCGATGTTTTAGGTGAAAGTTTTAGCTTACATTACATAAATTATTGATATTAGACTCGATCACTACTTGTTGAATACTCTAGTATATTGATGAAACAATGAGTCACAAACTTTCAAATTTCCTATTGGGAAGATGTTGATTATTTTCGAGGATGTGTATTGTATTATTCATGTTCCATTGTAGGGAATATTGATTTAGTGGGAGAGGAGTGTAGCTCATAAATATGCATATATATAAATACTCTTTGACCTAGATGACATTCATAGAGAGGGTATGGTGTTGCAGCTTAGATATTGCATGAGAGATGCTGAGATAACACAACTACCCATTTATTTGATGTCTGTTATCAATGGCTCCTTTCTTCCTATTAATACTGGGAGGAATTTTTATCTTGATTTTATTAATATGGTAATAGATTTTATGGATACAACCACAATATTTCCATGAAGACCATAAATTTAAATAAACCTGTATAAGGACATGCACACAGTTGTTTATAGAAGTAAGTAGAACTTAGGTACAACTACACTATTATAGATTTGGGCATGGGACCACATAGTAGTGGGCCGGTCAATAGGTACTCTTAGATATAGGTAGCTTGAGGAGCCATCATATTTTGGATAGGAGATAATGGGTGGTGGACACAATGGAAAATGAAGAAACATGGGATTTTATAGATGAGAAATGTATCAATTCCAATTATAGATGATCACATGGAGACTATAAATGTTCAATATGGGCCACAAATGATGTAGAGTTTGGGATAGTAGAGATCAAGAATTATATTATTGGGATTCCTTCATATATTATAGAGAGGTACATACTGGAAAGGTGTTATCCAATTTTTCAAACATGGCAAAATTGGACAACAATGTCATGTTGAGCTCTAGGTTTTCACCAAAGGACATAGGGGCCTACAGTTGAGTTTTGTGTTTCATTTTTTTTTTTTTGAGGATATTTACAATTTTCTAAGAGGATTCAAGAACATATTGAGATATTTTACCTTTCCTAGGTTTTCAAAGCTCAGGGTTTACTCAAAGTAAGGAAATTGACTATTGAGACACCCACTTTCAAATGACTCATGCATAAATGATAAAAAAGGATCCTAAGAAATATCCTTACGTTACGTTACCCTCTAGTTTCAAGAAGGATCCTAAGAAATTCACTTATCAGAGAAAAATAACATTATGAGAGGATCCACATTAGAGGGCTAAGTTAAGGGATAACTCACTAAGTAGTTCTCATGAGCTACTCGGTGAGATGCACTCGACAGAAAAAACACTTCATAAGTTAGAATGCCCTAAAAATCCCACGAAGGAATTATTTCATTAAGAAATTGAGTCAAGACTCAACATGGTGAAGGCATGAAGATGGCTTGGGTTGAGTCAATGAAATACAAGTATTATCCATAGGATCTCAATCAAATTGAAAAAATAACTCATTGATGAACTTGGCTCGGGATGTTAAATAAGTTCATGAATCGGTAAGAGAGTGAGTCGAGGCTCAACTTGGCAAGCAATTCATTTGAGGATGGATTCATCGAGTTCATATATATTTGTAGGAGATCATTGAATCAATGAGTGACTCAGAGGTCTAGCCCATAGTTGGTGATGTCACATTAAGCGAGGTTACAGGAAGAGAAATATTTATTGAGGTTGGGAGAAGCTCGGTGTAAGGAACATGGCGAGATGAGAGTTTGGCTGATTTAGCTCGGGATTTTAATCAAGTTAGTCAAATTAATCGACCAAAACAAAGATGGCTCAATAGATAAAGAGGATGACTTGGCATGGTTAATATCTCAACCACTAACTCATTGTCAAGAAATAATAATGAGCCAATGCAAGATCAAAGTAGACATGCCTCATTATGAATCATCTCAAATGCGATTTGGGAAAGTTAACTATATCAGCCAAGTTGAGCTGATGTGAGGTGGCACAGGATACCTCATGCGGGCGAGATGGATGGAGCCAAGTTGGGTTAATGTAGGAACTCAGTCATATTAGTGGGCATTAAGAGCCATTTTTCCAAGACATTGACATGGGTAGAATGGTTTCAAAGCTTCAGATTTGCCACTACAAGATTTCATGTTATAAAGGCCATGCCAAGGCTGGCATGAAAAAATGATGTCTGGGTTTCCAAGCCAAAATTGCCAATTATGCAGTGAAAATGCATGTTGGGATCCCAAGTACAAATATCCAATGGTGGAAATATCTTAGGGAAAGACCAAGAGTCATCCCCGAGCCAAGTAGAATGACATGCTAGGTTTATCGATAAATTACTACCTGAATCGACATGACCATAGGAGGTGGTTGATGACCGGGTCATGGAAATTGATTCACCATGTAAATAGGTGATTCATATATGACACTCAAGGTGTAAGATTGAGTTAATTTATGAGCATTGTGGTGAAATGTGGTATCTTACAAAAAGAGTAGCAAGATTCACGCAAGGTAGGGGAACTTGACAAATGCAACACCCACAAGTTACCACCATAGAAGTGTGAAGAAACACATTAAAGAAGCTATCAATATACGTTGCAGTAGAGATGACACAAAACTCATGAGATCAAGTTATGTGGAGAGATCGCCAGTTTCAATGAGTTTAGGCAGTAGTATGGCTAAAAATGAGCATGGAGTTCAACATTGTTACCAAGGATCCTCTTGGAAGGAACATAGCATGGAAAATATGGTGGACATGAGCTCTGCACTCGCTAGGAGGAGACATTGAAGAATCTCAACATGCAGGAAATCTAAGCCACGCAAGCCAGAAAACAATAAGGTAAAGGCCTTAGATAGCTTGGATGCATTGGCGATGATACACGAAGGACCCCTCCCCATTCAATTCCAAATATATATTTCGAGCCCAAATAATAATGTAGCACCAAAGATTATAGAGTTTTTATGCCGAGTGGAGCCCAAATGGTGAAGAGTTCAAGAATTTTGAACGAGTTATAGATGATAAGGACTCACAGAGGAGATTAGCATAAACCTAAGTCAACATAGACCTTAGTGAACCGAGTTGAGACCGGATGAGCTCGGACATTCAATGTAGAATGAGCTTGGTAGTGGACCGACGCGTCGAGATAGTTTCGACCTCAATGCAAAGCTACAACTTAGGGATCATTGCATGAAGATGGATCTTGACTCGATCATGGATAAAAGAAAAGTGTGATACTATAGTGGGAAGCTTGATCGGGTGATTTTGAGTAGCTCGATTGATGTGAGGTGATACAAAAAAAGGTGGATCTGCGGTGATTCTTTGCATTAAAAATGAAGTCCAACTTTCAAATCAAGTGAGAGCACTCAATGCAAATGAGCTTGACACAAAGGAGGAGGAACTCGGTAGCTCGGTCATCAATAGAATGGAAACTTGGGGCTCAAAATGTTGGCTTAGTTAATACAAATTACAAATGTGCCATGCGAAGTGAACCATGCAAAGACTCTGAACTCGACTCGGCGTTGGAGTATGGAACTTTTTCGGGCCCTAAGAATATATTAGAAGCCGAGCTATGAGATGACAAGGGTGATTCCTTCCATGAGTTGAAATCACATTACAAGAGGGAGTTCATTTGAGCTTGGTAATGGGATGTTGGTGACAACAAGCTGATGGTGAGGAGCTCTTGGAAAACATGAGACAAATTACGTGAGCTATGCATAATCTTGAGACATGGTCCATAACAAGAAATGAGTTCATGGGTGTAAGCTCGTAGAGCTTCTGATCAAAATCATTTTAGTCTCATAAATCCGAATCATGAGTTATCCATGACGACACATAATTTGAGATAATTCAAGATAAGAGTTGGGTTTGATAGCTCGCCATTCTAAATATTCATCTAAAAGAGCTCAATTTGTAAGGTAATGAAAGAATCAACATGGGGTTCGATATCAAGTGCAATACCAAGTTAGAGGATTCCAAAATCGTTGAGTTAGCATGGTTAGGACAGATGTGGAGCTCGGTGGTCACTGCAACATGTTTGATGACCGCTAATGCATAAGGAGTAACTCGACTTGAAGGGTGAGTCAAGAAAGATCTCGTGAAGAATAGGTTGATGCGAGAATCGAGATCTCATTTGTAGTGAAGGATGATGGAGCTCATGACCAGATTGGTGAGTTGGTTCAAGATCCAACCACCAAGTTTGTGTTTTTGGCCATTTCTCATTAACCTCATTCGATGCAAATCAATCCTAAAGGGGCCCCACCATTATTTTTTAATTAAATTAATATTTTTATTTTAAATATTTTGTTAATAATATTTATTATTATTATTAAAATATTTTATTTAGATATTATTTTAATTAATTAAGGAGGACTAAGTCAATAGGAAATTAATGACACATGATGGAACCTTCTCAAGTGGTTCAACCAACTATAGTAAAAACATCATGTGTCTTCAATTTAGGAATATAATTATGTCTTTTCCTCCTCTCTCTCACAAATTCTTCTATAAATGTAAGTTCGAAGCTCATTCCAAAGGGTTCCAATAGGTTATATAGGTTGGACAGTTAGACATCTTAGGAAAGTGTGTGTTTTTCAAGAGTCCTCTTTCTTTTTGTAAATTTTCCTTGTATGTTGAGGGAACTTTCAAGCCTCCTTTTCAATACTGTAATGGAAACCATTGCCTCTTTTGAATGTATGATGAATTATACACATTATTAAAGCAATAAAAGTTTGTGTTTTGTGACTAATCTCGGTCCTTTCATCCTTCTATACTTTTTTTTTCCTTTTCCCATGGGTACAGTTACACACTATGCAAGTTCACGTTTCTACTACAAGTTCTTGGATTTTTTTGCTTCTAAATTGGTTGAGAATTTCATCTAGTTGAGTTGTGGTGCTTATTAACCCTTCTTAAGTTAATCCTTCTTCACCGGAAGACCGATAACTTGTTTTTTTGGTTGAGTTTAACAAAGGGAACATGTGATTCCTAGTCTGTGGTGGTATTTTTACTCTCTCTAAGTTGCGGTAGGTGAAGTTGACTTGTGGTGTACACACCCTCTTCAAATTAACCCTTCCTGAGTCTGGAAACACCCTTTATTTGGTACATCATCGTACCTAGTATAGTTTCATTTCTTGCAAATATCTTTCCTAAAACCCATGAAAATGTTAGCATAGGTTTAGATAATCATTTTATTACACTAGAAGTAGTACAACACTTAGTTTAGGAAGAGGAAACTAGCATTCTTTGGAGGTTCACCTCAATCCCAAGTCCCATAGCTTGAGAGGTGATCCCATGTGTCCCAATCACGCTGGATGTCCTCTTCACATTTTGACAATCGAGAGGGTGAAGTGATTTGGTAAAAAAAAGGATTAAGCAAAAAATGGGTAATCATTTAAGATATTATAGGTGGAGAGTGGTGGTATGCACAATGAACATGAGAGATTGTGGGTTTTGGGCCATGTATCTAGTCTTGTGTTAGGATGGATAATTTTGATGAGTTTTACCACAATTATGGGATGACCGGTTAAACATTATGGATCTAAGAGTATCAATGGAGTATGTATCATGGCATATGAGCATTATTCCACTATGTATCACCATTCAATAGGTACTTATAATACAGGTATAACAAAAACAATGAGGATTTCTCTACAAGAGAGGTATAAGATATGAGGAGGTGGTTAGGGACCGGGAAAGACACCACAAGTAAATACATAGGGTCATGATATAAATTTATAGGAATAAGTTGGATAGGATATACATGGATAGGATTAGGTACCGATACAAAACTTCTCCATCGATACCACCAAGTCCAAAAGAGGAGGAGGAGACAAATATCGATATGGTGATGGTGATGATGATGGGGGTAACAAATATGGATATATAAGTGAGGAAGATGATTTGATTTATATTCCATGATTACCATCTTTAGGGCCTTTACTATTAAAGTTATAAGTGACACAGCTTCTAGAGAGACATAACCATTTGGCAAAGAGATTCCACGCTTATCATGGCTCATAGATGGAACATGCAACTACATCGAGAGAAAACTCGAGAGATATCAACTCACATTACATGTTCAATAGTTAATAATAGATATATATATATATATATATATATATATATCACAACGTGTATCTAATGCCACTAAGATGGGAGACCTTTTACAAAATTTAGTGGTTGCCACACATGATGTGGGCTTTTACAAATCTTTATAGGTGTATATTCTTAATAGCCAAATAGCTCCAACATAGATTTAGAGGAAAGTGTTGAGGTAAGATAGATCAATGAGATAACATGGGCCATCTAGATAAAATAAATTGGTCTAGATACTACCACTAAAGTGAGGAAGATAGAATACCTTGTTTGATAATATGCAAGAGTTAGGGATAACTCGAAAGTGTAATATGTGTATTTTATTTATATGCCTCGTGATGAAGGCATATTATTTTTAATAGATTCCAATTGTGGTATTTCAATATAGATATAACAACTTTTGTCACTTCACATCTAGGGAATTTTTTAATTTGTTTTTAATTTTTTTAACTTTATACTTCACGATCTAAATACCCATATATTTAAATCCAACATATACCTTAACGCAATCCATTTCAGATATTTTTCATAAACCATGTGCAGCTGGGTGAGAGTATATAGATCCTAATCGATCCCCCTCAACACTCTTTATAATCCAATACATCAAATGTATCCTTTGGTATTTCCTTTATCAAGATATGATAATTAAGTGATTCTCTCTAAGTTTCTACATGGGTTCCACCATAAAATCCCACCAGGCATATCTCAACTTATATCTTGGTGAAATCGTGACGGTGTAATAAGAAGCTTACACTAATTTGGACAAAGTTTCATTCTCATGTATGCCATGGTCCATTTTGTGACGACATGCTCGCCATTAGGAAATTTTCATCTCACCCTATCACTTATTCAGTTATATAGATTTAAAACCAATGATGTTATAAACAACTATAAGTCTTTTACAAGGTACAAATATGGATTAACCTACAAGAAGACATACCTCTATGTCATCCTACGATTCTTATGGAAAATTAAGTGTCTCTATAATGATTTGCATTATTACTAGACCACTTCCTTCCCATAGCCATCATAAGTTGACATTAGGGTGAGTATCCATGAGGTTTAATATGCCTTTGTAACTCTAACAAAGTATGTACTTAATGCAATACCATATCACGATTCAGGGTCTTAATGAGGTAACTCAGTACAATTGCTAAGAAACAATATCAAAATAGCGACTAGTGTCATTAAATGATACAACCATGTAGTGGATGTAGTGAGTTTACCATGAATGGTCTTAAATTGGAACATCGTATCCTAATGTTTCAAATTATTAATTAAATCATAACAAGTTAGCCTAGGTCTCATGACACTTTCACCTCAAATCAGTCATACCTAAAGTCCTATCACAATTTGATCCAAGGATAGTTTGATTTCCTAAATTTGATTATTTACTATAGTAAGTCTCATGTCAATAATATCCTTTATTGGATCTAATATCAATAGATTATAAATAATTCCATGTTGCACACTATCACATTGTGGTTATGAATTTAGATATATTATTCTTCCAAATATAATCAATTATATTGTGAGAGAGTTCTCATTGCATATATTAGTTATAAATTTAAATTTCACCTTGTCTCTCCATCTTTATTGGCATTCATATCCATAAATCACCTTTATATAAGTAGCCAAGTATATTTACATTCACTAAATGACCATAGTTTAATAACTTAGATACTAGAAATAACTCATAAGTTACTTATTCAAACATTTCTTAATGAATTATTCATACATATTCATTTGAACATAGTGTTATAATGTATCATTACTTGTTATTAAACATTTTGTTTAAGGAAAATGAACATAGGTTTAGGATCTATTTATTAAACTAGTCCAACCTTATAAGTAAGTTTCCCCTTTTTCCATTTGGGTACTTATTAAAAATTTCCTATGTTCATGTTGATTCAATATAGTAACCCCTATAATAATCATATTATCATTTCCTTAGGGACATAACCTTACGTTTCAACATTCTGAGTTATGGTTTACCATATAATCACCATAAAATCATAACAATTTATTCATATCTTATTAGGCTAAGGGACTTTATGTATAGTCCTTCACTTAATCAGAAATCAATATACCAAGCATTCATTAAATCCTTATTATGTTTAACTTATGAACACTATAAAATTAATACTAATCAATCAACTTGAAAGGATCACACTAACTTTAGATGTCATAATAATCAGCCTTATATAATGATCAATAAAAACAAGATTCCTTATTTATTTGAATCTCTTTGAAATACCATAACATAATTCAGTCTTCAAAAAATCAACAAGGTTTCAAATGATTACAAAAATAAGGTTCTAGGCCTTCCATATTTCTGAAATAGAATCACTTCATGAAAATTTTTACAATAATAATTTAATCAAATCAATTAACTTTAATCAATAAAATAAATGCAACTTCTTATAAGTATTTCTTCTTTCACCTTTCACGAAATCCATCTAGCAATATTGTTAGCATGTGTCAGTTCACATGAACTGAGCATGATAAGTACTAAATCTTCATAACAACATGCTCTAACTTCACAATTTTCATAAAAATAACCCTTCTTTTTAATAAAATTGTATTAAGTTTTAAAAGAAGTAAAAGTATTTATCAAGCATTGTAAGAACAATAAATAAAAGTGAAACATAAAGAAGTCAATAAAAGTCATATATTTTATTAAATATTTTTAATTTCTAATAATTTCATTCACTAAAAGTACAATAAATTACATTGATCAATTTTAATCATAAAATAAAAGTACAAGTGTAACATGATTTCAGTCATGTAATCCCATACTTACATGCCTGAAATCATTTACCTTGTCCAATAATTTAATATCATACTTACCTAAGTATTACAGTCAATAATAGAATGATTAATATCTCATTCAACTAAAGAAGAGTATGTTCTATAATTTGCAGTCTTATAATCCAATAATTATATGGGTGGAACTTATATAACATTCATCTACTTTATACCACTTATTCAAGAAACTATTGATGACTATTTGATCAATAAAAACATCAAATCCATTCCATGTTCATTATCACATTCAAGATAATCCACATCTTTACTCAACATAACAAATCAATAGAATTCTCAACATAACCCTATGTTCAGTTTAGGAATTAGAAATAATGTAAAGAATACTTAATAAGAGAGTATGTATTGCTACTTTTTTATCTTAGAAGAGAGAGAGTATCATAACATAATGATAACCAGATAATCAATCAATGGTTAAGTGCTTGTAACTAAGCTACATATTCACCACTTATATCAACTAAGAAACACTATTATGAATGGATAATTCATTTAAAACTTATCTTAACTCCACTCTAATAGAAATCAAAAATCAATAGTAGTATAATAATGTTATCATAGATCAAACACTACAAGAACCTCACAGTCCCTAATAGGAGGAGTTCAATTATTTTCGTATATAATGAGAGGTCACGATGAACTTGAATTGACTTAAACAATTAAGCCCAATGGGATATTCATTATACTATGAACTATATCATACCAAGTTCGAATTCATACGAAAATAAGAGAATAAAATTATTAATCCATAGTGGGTTGAAGAATCCATTCATGATCAATCTTATCTCTTTACTTATCTTGTAGAAAATGGTTTAGAATATACTGGAATCTTTTAAATTTTAGACCAAAGAAATTTACATATATAGTTAGGATAAAAGGAGTCACATTATCCCATAAAAAATTGCACAATATCCTAAGTTCAGTCACGGTATGATTTCACAACAAAGAAATTCGATCTTCGAGATGAAATTAAATCAACAAAATATCCTCAATGGATATGTACCTTTTAAACAACCCATTCACGACTTCAAGATCCTCCAAAATGGACTTCGAATCAACAGACAGACCAAACTACATTACCAATTAAGGGATGGTTCAGATTAAAAAAATGTTAACACCCAATAAAGGTTATGACTTGTATTCAAGTCTTAAAAGTATAAACACAAAAATCACAAAGTATAATCAACATACATGTATAGTATCAAATATCCATGTAAGGAAAAATACAAACCAAGTTTTTGAATACCCAAATCGACATGAAACAGTGCCAAAATATTTCAAAATATTTAACCCAATAAAGGTGGGTCAAAAACAATAAAATGTTTCTTTAACCAAACACCCAAAACTTTATTTCATAATGGGTATCGACTCTGAACCCTCGACTAAAACCTAGGTAAGAAAATGATTAAGATTTCAACAAAAATAAAAACCCAATGACTAAATCATTCTTTGTTTATTCTAAAATCATTCACCGACATGCATCAAAATAAGTTGATTTAATAAATTAAGAGACCAGCTTCCACAACATTTAAACACCACAAATAGATAATCAAAAGAAAGCACAAAAATCATAAAATCAGAACTCATAATACCATTTCACATGACAAGAAGAGTTTTTATGAAATAGTTAAAAAAAAAAAAATATTATGATGAGTTAGAGCCTATCATGTTTGGTAGTGCTCTCTAAATTTCCTTTCAAGCTTTCAAACTTTCCTTTCAAGAATTCCTGCAAGACTTCTTCAAAATATTCAAATAGAATCCACATAAGACTTGACTTCTTCTTCCTCATCATTTTTATAACAAAAATAAATTTTTTATCTTCGCTATATTCTCCATACAATGGAGAGTTCATAAATGAAGTGAAATTGAACTAACAATTTGAACATCAAAATATCGACATATAAAGCCAAAGTGTTAAAAAAACATATGCAAAATGACAGTCAATGCCTATTTCCTTGCCAAAAACCACCATGTTTCCCAAGGTGATTTCCCCAAACTTAGAAGTAATTAATTAAGGTGATTTTCATAGCAGGACTGCCAATCTTCCCACTTAATTTGCCAAATGACTTTTATTTTTAGCAAGAAACTAAACTCTTAAACACCACTTCACTAAAATATTACTTACCTACGTGCTTGTGCATGGTATGTTTGAACTTGTTTATGCCAAAGGTGGTGGTAGTGCCCCTTAATTCAATTTAATTCCCGGTACAACATGGTTTGGCACCTGCTAACCATGTTTACTCTTTAGTTAGGATGTCACCCACAATCGGGTCTTAGGTTATATTAATAAATCAAATAC
This sequence comes from Taxus wallichiana var. yunnanensis, assembly GCA_018340775.1. Lineage (NCBI taxonomy): Eukaryota > Viridiplantae > Streptophyta > Pinopsida > Cupressales > Taxaceae > Taxus > Taxus wallichiana. Next base: position 52,218,451 of record CM031239.1, read on the forward strand.
ACTAGAATAGTTTAGTGTTTAGTATTACCTTTGGGTAGATTTGTTTAGGTTCCCAAAGCATTAGGGTATATTTTTTAAGGACTCAAATACCTCACAATAGTCTAACTATTAATAAAATCATCATTTAATCAGGTATTAACATAACTATAGAATATAAGCCACTTAAGAATACAAATGAAAATCTTAAAATTGACAAGTCTGGTTATACACCAAGCCGTAAAACATAGGAACCCAATTCTAATTTATCCTTTCATGATTGAATAATAAAAATGATAAAGGAGAATGTCTTGGATTACTAAAATTGTTCCAAGGTATTATCCTTCATCAAATATTTCACATTATAGTCGTAGGAAAATATTAGTAATAAAGCTTAAATAGTTAACCCAAGATTACTGATAATTCTGATGTCCCAATAGACTAAGATCACCTAGTGAACTTCAAAAACTAGTTAAGTGAATACTAAATGATGAATCCAAATAGGTACATATTTTTCCAAAACATGATCAAAACCAGATTTTAAACAGACAACTGATATCATTCAAGAAAACATGACCAAACAATTCAAAAGAGCATATCAGTTTAGAACTCAATCAAGATCAATTTTTCCAACTCTAATCAAAGAAGCAAGTAAGATATCAATCAAAGTAGGGAATTGCATACCTCCCTTTAGAAATCATCATCATCCCGATGATTAATTTAGTCACATAAAATTTTTAAGAACATAGGGAAAAATATATAACTTATTCAACCATGTGATTTTCAAACAATAAGCAAAATGCCAAAATTCAAGTTTTCAAGGTTTTACTACAGCATTAAAAGACTGTAACAAAACTTATTAAAAATTGATTTGCTTAAAAATGGAAAAAATCAGACATAGTTCTTAAATTAAATATCTCAAGTACGTCAATATTTGACAAAAAACTTAGAATAAACTATCCAAAAAACCAAGTTTTATGTATTCTCAATATCAAGAAAAAAACTTTTATTTTATCTTTCCCAGACTATACCGGAAATCTGACTAGTATCTCCATATCAATTATCGTGTTCCAGTCTTTAACTCCTTCATTTGTTACTTCCTTTTCAATCAGTTGATTATAAATTATAGTCCGATATTATTCTATGGATTATTCTCCCTGTTTCTCAAGGGGCAATCATTAGCGTTATGACCACTATCACCACATTTAAAGAAACCAATGAAAGGTATCTTCGCTTTCAAGCCTATTATTACTAATAATATAATTTTCTTATCCATTCCTTTTAAACTTTCCAACAACATTATTTCCACCATTAGTTTTACTTTTCTCCTTCTTCCCCCATGTCTTTCCAAGTGACAATAGCGAAGGAGTGTTATTCAGTTTACACTTATCATCCTTGTGAGAAGAAATGGCTTGGATCTTTTTCTCTTCCCTAATGGCCTCCTCAAATATTGCTTCCATCATTTTTGGCCCATGTACATCAATGTTTCCACCTATTACATGTTTTAAGCCCATAATAAACTTCCTTATGCACAATTTCTCATCTTTTTGATACTGTGCGGTACATACTTAAGGAGTTTGGTAAATTTCTCCTAGTACTTAGTTACAGTCATTCCACCTTGATCAAGGTTAAAACTCTGACATATTTTGGTCATAATATAATTGGGGTAACCAACGCTTCCTGAAATAGGCCTTAAAATGGTCCCATGTTATGTTTTCATTATCCACTCCCAATTCCACTTTTCGGTTGTCCCACCATGAGGAAGCCTCATTGGAGATTTGATAAGATCCCCATAGAACTTTGGTTTCTTCAGAGAAGTTCCTTATTGAAAATTACTTCTCCATCTCACTGAATTAATTCTCATCCCCATCTCCCAGTGTGGTAGCATCAAACTTAGGTGGACTAATTCTTTTTATGTCTTTTGACAACTCGATTCCAAGCATGCTCTTGCATATGGAGTTTGGTTGGGTACATTTGTATTATTATTATTAGTGTTATAGTTATTTCCAGAATTGGGATCTCTAGTGTGTACACTATTTTCATTATGTGGTTATTCCTAAGATGGTTCACTTTCAGACTTAACATTATTTCCATCCACTTGTTGTTCAAGTACAACAAACCAATCTCTTATGTCCAATAGATAAGGAAGGATCTCATCCATCTTTTGAGTTGTAGCTGATTCACCACCTAGAGGATGGTCATTCATAGCTTCTCCCCGTGTTCTAGCCATTTTTTATTAACACGAAATTAAATTTTTATCAGTGATGGAATCAAATAGGTTCAAGAGTTGCAACCTTCAACTTTGATACCAAAATGTAACAACCACTTTTGTCACTTCACATCTAGGGATTTTTTTAACTTTTTTAACTTTATGCTTCATGATTTAAATACCCATATATTTAAATCCAACATAAACCTTAATGCAATCCATTTCCAATAACTGTCATAAACCATGTGTAGTTACATGAGAGTATACAGATCCTACTTGATCCCCTTAAACACTCTTTATGAGCCAATACATAAAATGTATCCTTTGGTATTTCCTTTATCAGGATATGATAATTAAGTGATGCTCTCTAACTGTGTACCTAGGTTCTGCAACAAAATCCCACCAGGAATCTCTAATCTTAGATCTTGGTGAAATCACAAGAGTGTAATCAATAACTTACACTACTTTACACAAAGTTTTAGAGTCATGTATGGCATGCTTCATTCTGTGATGACACACTTGCCATTGGTAACTTGTCATATCACCTTATCACTTATTCGGTATATGGATTAGCAACCAATGAAATCTTCCGTAAATAACTATAAGTCTTTTATAAGGTATAAATATGGATTAACCTACAAGAAGATGTACCTTTATGTCATCATACAATTCCTTTACGAAAGTAAGTGTATACATAATTATTTTCATCATTACTAGACCACTTCCCTTCCTGTAGCCATCATAATTTGACATCGAAAGTGCATATCAGTAGGTTTTGATCTACCTTTGTAAATATAACAAAGCTTGTAATTAATGCAATACCATATCATAATTCAGGGTCTTGATGAGGTAACTCAATACAATTACTAAGAAACAATATCCAAATAGTGACTAGTGTTGTTAGATAGATACAACCTGTGTAGTGGATGTAGTGAGTTTACCCACCAAGGGTCTTAAATTGGAACATTGTATCTTAATGTTTCAAAGTATTAATTAAATCATAATAGGTTAGCCTAGGTCTCATGACACTTTCACCTTGAATGAGTTGTACCTAAGGTCCTATCACAAGTTGATCCAAGGATATTTAATTTCCCAAATTTGATTATTTACTTTAGTAAGTCTCATGCCAATAATATCCTTTATTGGATCTAATATCAATAGATTATAAAGTAGTACATGATGCACACTATCACATTACGAGTATGAAATTAGATATATTAGTCTTCCAAATATAATCAATTATATTGTGAGAGAGTTCTCATTTCATATCTTATTTATAAATTTTAAGTTCACTTTATCTTCCCATATTTATTGGCATTCATATCCATAAATAACCTTTATATAAGTAGCCAAGTATATTTACATTCACTAAATAACCATAGTTTAATAACTTAGTTACTAGGAATAACTCATAAGTTACTTATACAAACATTCCTTAATGACTTATTCATACATATTAATTTGAACACATTGTTATAATGTTTCATTACTTGTCAACATTTTTTGTAGGACAACGAACATAGGTTTAGGATCTATTTATTAAACTAGTCCAAACTTATAAGTAAGTTTTCCCCTTTTCCATTACGGTACTTATTATATTTCCTATGTTCATATTGATTCAATATAATAACCCTTATAATGATCATATTATCATTTCTTTAGGGACATAACCTTACATTTAAACATTATGAGTTATGGTTTACAATATAATCACCATAAAATCATAACAATTCATTCATAGATTATTAGGATAAGGGACTTTATGTACATTCCTTCACTTAATTAGAAATCAATATACCAATCATTCATTAAATACTTACTATGTTTAACTTATGGACACTAAAAATTAATTCTAGTCGTTCATCATGAAAGGATCACACTAACTTTAGATCTCACAACAATTAGCCTTATAAAAAGATCAATGAAAACAAGATTCCGTATTTATTTCATTCTACTGAAATGCCATAACATAATTCAATATTTTAAAAATAAACAAGATTTCAAATGATTACAACAATAAGGCTCTAGGATTTCCATGTTTTCCAAACATAATCACTTCATGAAACTTTTTACAATAATCATTTAATCAGATCAATTGAATTTAATCAATAAAATAAATGTAACTTCTTATAAGTCTTTCTTCTTTCATCTTTCACGAAATCCATCTGCAAGATTGTTAGCATGTGTCAGTTCACATGAACTGAGCATGATAAGTACTAAATCTTCATAACAACATGCTCTAACTTAACAATTTCATAAAAAGAACCCTACTTTTTAATGAAATTGTATTAAGGTTCAAAAGAAGTAAATAGTCTTTATTAAGCATGATAAGAACAATCAAGAAAAGTGTAACATAAAGAAGTCAATAAAATTCATATATTTTATTACAGATTTTCAATCTCTAATAATTTCATTTACTTAAAGTACAATAAAGTACATTGATAAATTTTAATCATAAAACAAAAGTACAAGTGTAACATGATTTCAAACATGTGATCCCATACTTACATTCCTGGAATCATTTACCTTTTCCAACAATTTAATATCATACTTACCTAAGTATTACAGTCAATAATAGAATGATTAATATCTCATTCAACTAAAGCATATTATGTTTTATAAGTTGTAGTCTTATAATCTAATCATTATATGGATGGAACTTATATAACAATCATCTAATTTATACCAACTTTTAAAGAAACTATTGATGACTATTCAATCAATAAAAACCCATCAAATCCATTCCAAGTTCATTATCACAGTCAAGGGAATCCACATATTTACTCAACACAATAGTAAATAGAATTCACAATATTACCCTATGTTCAGTTTAGGAATTAACAATAATGTAAAGAGTACTTAATAAGAGAGTATGTATTGCTAATGTTTTATCTTAGAAGAGAGAGAGTAGATCATAACATAATGATAACCAAACAATCAATCAAAGGTAAACTACTTGTATCTAAACTACATAGTCACCACTTATACTAACTAAGTAACATTAGTATGAATCGATAATTCATTTAAAACTTATCTAAACTCCAATATAACAAAAAGCACAAATCAATAACAATACAATAATGTTATCACAGATCAAACATTTGTAGAACTCCAAACACTACAAGTACCTCATAGTCCCTAAAAGGATGAATGTAATTATTGTTGTATATAGTTAGAAGTTGAGACTAACTTGAATTGCATTTAAAAACTAAGCCCAATTGGATATTCAATATCCTATGAACTGTCTCATACCAATTTAGAATTCATATGAAAACAAGAGAGTAAGACCATCAATCCATAGGGATTCTAAGACTCCATTTGTGATCAATTTTATCTCTTAACTTATCCTGTAGAAAATGATTTGGAATATACTAGACTCTTTTAAAGTATAGATTTAAAAAAATTACGATACAGTTAAAATACAAGGAATCATAGTATCCCATATAAAATTACACAATATCCTAATTTCAATCACATGTATGATTTCAAAACAAATGAATTCAATATTCTTGATGAATTTAAATCAACACAAGACCCTAAACAGATCTATACCTTTTAAATAATCCAGTCACAATTTCAAGATCATCCAAAATGGTCTTAGAATCAACAAAGACCAGTCTCCATTACCCATTAAGGGATGGTTCAGATTACCAAAATTTTAATACCTAGTAAGGGTTATGAATCATATTTGAGTCTTAAAATTATAAAAAATCACAATGTATAATCGATATACCCATATAGTATCAAATATCCATGCAAGGAAAACAAACAAACCTAGTCTCATTGAATATCCAAATCGACAAGAAACAATGCCAAAATATTTCAAAATATTTAACCCAGTACAAGTGGGTTTGAAAAAACAAAACAATGCTCAAACCAAAAACTAAAAACTTTCTTTCATTATGGGTATTGACTTTGCAACCTTCAAATAAAACCAAGTTAAGTAAAATATTTAGCTTTCAACAAAAATAAAATCCTAATGACCAGATCATTCTCTATTTATTATAACAATCATTCACTGACATGCATATTGACATAAGTCAATTTAATCAATTAAGAGACCAGATTCCACAACATTTAAACACCTCAAATAAATAATCAAAAGAAAACACACAAATCATAAACCCGGACATCAAAATATCAATAGTTAAAAGACATCGAATTGTGATGAATCTCTTTGAATGTTTTTCCTATGAAGTCGATGAACCCTTTTCATTTGAATACTCTCTGTCAATACTAATAAGAATGGGTAAGACACAGAAAATTATAGTGAGTGAAATAGTTCCCATGTGATGGGAAAAAGAAGATAGCTATATTGGGTAATATTTTTTTTGGATAGATAATAATTGGAAATAAGGCTTCAAGGGCCTATTACATAAGAGATATTACCCAATAGGATGAAATTGAATTTTTATGGAGCAACAAAAGGAAGAACTAGTTTAGCTTTAGTAGGTGGTATTATTAGAGATGAAGTGGGTGCCCTAGTTTTAGCTTATGCTGAGCCTATTGGAAATAATTTTAATAACTATGTTGAGGCTTATGCTCTTTTAATTGGTTTATAATGGGAAAATTATTTGAAAATAAAGAAAATTTAGGTGGAGGGAGATTCCTTATACATTGTTAATGCAAAAGCATCATATTAATATAGATTCTATTATTAGAGATGCTAAGACTATGTTAGTAAAATTTGATAATATTCAATTTAATCATGTGTTTCGTGAAGCTAATACGTGTGCGACACGTTAGCCAATATTGGGGTTCAGGTTCATAATAGAATGTGGTGGTGGAATGAGGTGGATTTTCCCCAAAGTACAAAAGTCATGCTTAATGCAGAAAGATAGATTCGGGTGTGAGAAAAGGATATGTGATATCCTGGAAATAATTTCACCATGGGTGAGATTTATTGTGAAAATCATTACAAGGTATGCACTAGTTTGGATTAGTTATTTAAAGGTTTGTTTCAAGTTTTTATGCAGGTTCTTTCAAGTTTGTTTCAGTTGTTGTTTCGAGATGGGTGGGGCTAGGGTTAGGGTTGAGCCTTCTTCATCGTGTGAGTTTGGAAAGAGATTATTTTCTTTGGGATCTTTTTAAGGATGGTGGAATTTCATATTTTATTCAGATTTTAAGGGGTGTAATGAAAATATCTTGAGGGAATTTTCTATGGCTTGGGATAATGGGTTTGTTTCTATGAGGGGTGTAAGTTTCCTAGTTTCTGAGGATTTCATTGGAAGTGTTACTAAGATGGATTGTGGGGGTTGTAAAGTGTTTAAGGATAGGACATGGCTTTAGGAGGAAGTTCATATTTTTCTTGATAATGATGAGAAAATTTGTTTTATGGAGGATGGTATTTCTCAAAAAAATTTGGGGAGGTGGGATGAAATTTGTTTCTATATCATGAAGTATATTACTCTAGATGGGAAGTACAAGAAGTTGCATTCTCAAAATTTAATGCTTCTGAACCATTTTTCGTAGAGGCATGAGAATGATTTTTATTTGTTACTTTTTTAAATCTCTGTAATTTTTGGTTAAGAGTTTTAAAGAGGAAAAAATGGAGGTCCTTCTTCATCAAGGCTTAATCCTTTTGTTGGTTAAATTGGGTAAGCTGAATTTGCAAACTAGGGGGGCTGGTATAAGATTGGGGGATGACTGGGAAGATCATATTTCTTTAGCCGATAGGATTAGGATTAAGAAAATGAAAGAGAGAGTTGTGAAGGAGGTGGATGCGGTGAAATGTTACAAACCCTTGTTGGGAAAGTTGAAGAGTATTTTCCGAGGAAAGATTGGTGGAAGGAAACATAGTTTTTAACTTCTTTTCTAGTAAAATTGAAGCTTTGGAGGATACGGTTAGTCATGTTAGAGAAAATAATTGGAATTTTTTTGGGGGTTACAAAAGATGAATGCCAAGATGAAATTTTTAGAAAATAGGGTAGATACCCTCTAGGGGATGGTTGCAGAGGACAAAGGTAAGAAGAGGAAGCTTGATATCAGTACTTATGAGGAATAATTCCAAGTGGATGGTGTCGGTCCAAGCTCGAGGACTAGGGAAAAGTGTGTTTAAGGCCAAGTTGTTGACTGGTGTTGTGTTTTGTTGCTGCTGGTTTTTATTTTTCTAGGTTATGTTTGAGTCAATTTATTTTTTACTAGAGTCATTTTTGTGGGGTTTTTTGATATATACTTTTTGTTTGAGTGGATACTTATTGTAATAGGCCCTTGGACCCTTATTTCCAATTATTATCTATATAAAAAATCATAACTTAGAATACCATTTCACATGAAGAGAAGAGTTCTTTTCATGAAATATTTAAAAAGAGAACAATATTATAATGAGTTAGAGCCTGCCATGCCTAGTAGTTCTCTCGAAATTTCCTTCCAAGATTTCCAACTTTCCATCCAATATTTCCCATAAGACTTCTCAAAAAAATTCAAATAGAATCCATAGAATCCTTGACTTCTTCTTCCCCATCATTTGTATAACCAAAATTGTAAACTTATCTCCAATATATTCTCCATGCAATAGAGAGTTCATAAATGAAGCAAAATTGAACTAACAGTTTGAACATAAAAATATCCACATGTAGAGCCAAAGTTCTAAAAAAATCATATGCAAAATGAAAACCAATGCCTATTTCCTTGAAAAAAACTGCCATGTTTCCCTATGTGGTTTCCCCAAACTTAAAAGTCATTAATTGTTATGGCAGGGACTACCAATTTTCTTCCTTAGTCTGCTAGCTACCTTTTATTTTTAATAAGAAAATAAATTCTTAAACACCACTCCACTAAATTTTTAGTTACCTAGGTTTCCATGAATGGAAAGTTTGAACTTGGTTGTGCCAAAGGTGGCGGCAATGCCCCTTAATTCTTATTTAATTCCCGATAAACATAGGTTGAAACCTTGTTAACCGTTCTTAGTCTTTAGTTAAGATGTCACCCATAGTTAGGTCTTAGGTTATATTAATAAATCAAATACAATAGGATAGTTTAGTTTTTAGTATTACCTTAACGTAGATTAGTTTAGGTTCCCAAAACATTAGGGTATATATTTTTAGGATTAAAATACATCACGATAGCCTAACATCTTAATCAAATCATCATGAATTAGGTAGTAACATAACTGCAGAATATAAGCCACTTAAGAATACCAATGCAAATCTTAAAATTGACAAGTTTGGCTATACAAAAATTCAAAAAACATAAGAACCCAATCATGATTTATCCATTCATGATCGAATAACAAAAATGATCAAGGAGAATGCCTTGGATCATTGAAATTGATCAAATGTATTAGCCTTCATATAATATTTCACATTATATTCTTAGGATAGAAATTGTATTTAAACTCAAATAACTTCCCCAATTACCTAATAATTCTGATGTCCCAACAGGATGAGATCACCTAGTGAACTTCAAAAACTAGTTAAGTGAATACTAAATGATAAATCCACATAGGTACATCTTTTCCCAAAACATGATCAAAACCATATTTTAAATAGACAACTGATATCATTCAAGAAAACAAGACCAAACAATTCCAAAGAGCATATCAGTTCAGAACTCAATCAATGTCAAGTTTTCCAACTCCAATCAAAGAAGCAAGTAAGATATCAATCAAAGAATGGGAATTACAATATATGTATGTATATGACATTATTTGATGTGAACAATGTATATGGACATTTATTGAGGTATATAGATGATTATTATTTTATCACACATTTGTAATTATTCATCAATGGATGCTTATTGATTTTCATTGTTTATGTTGATTAGATGACATAGTAGACATGATAGTGATGATGATATGATTATTGTTTTTTATCATAGCAGGAACTTCCATTCAAAGTATGTATTGTGGAGAAACCTATTTTTATATTCAACATTAGCTTTAGCATCATGATTATTGAAAAACCATGATGAGCAACCCATTATGTGCGTAAAAACACAAAAAAGGATAAACAATAAAACAAACCCAATATACATTATAAATGTATATACCAAGGCCATAAATGAAATAATATATTAAAAACTACTTATAATTGGTTAAAAATGAAAAAAAAAGACAAAAACTAAAGAAAACCCAATATACATAGTAATAGTATGCACTATAGCTATGTATAAACCAAGATGTTAGTAAAATGCTTGTAATTGGTCAAGAACGACAATAATGTAGCACACCTCTAAATAAAGATAATTAATTATGCTCATAATGTGTTCCAAAGTGAATATTAAGTATATTTGAATACCATGAATATATGATACATGCAATGATATTGGATCGGACTAAAGAGTTGAGTCGCGACACTCTTTTTGGATCCGTATTGAAGACTTATCTAAGATTGAATGGGTCATTTCCCCTAAGTAAGGATACATGCAAGGAAGATAATGAGCACCAATATTTCCACAAGTAAGGATAAATGTGATGGTTTGGTTTTAATTTACCCTAAGAAAGGTGTTGTCATGCTAAATGTCTATCATGTAAAAGGGAGAATTTTAGCCATGGCTACTAAGCCCCACTTGTAAATTTCTGTCTTGGTTCTTGTGAACCCTTCATTTGACCATCATGTCCTCAACTTCTCCCTCAATTTCTATAAAAGTAAATTTATAACAATAATTTCAAGTGTGTTTAATGTGTAAGGATTAATTACTAAGGTGATTTAAGAAGTCATTGAGTTTCAAGGAGAAACAACTACTCCCAGAGGCCTAGAAAGGGCCATTTTGGAAATTTCATAGCTGGAAAACACCCTCCAGAAACTTACGGGAAGATTAAAATCATTTGAGGGTGGTGTAGGAGAATAATTAAGTCATATAAGGAATTTTCGGGGAAGTTTGTCGAATAAATTTAAGTCGAATAACTTTTGTAATATCGGAGAGTTTTGGTCACAAGGAATAAAGGATAAAATAATGAAAGGTAACTTGTCTAGATGATTTTGAGAGTTTCAAGAGGATTGAGGAGGAAAAAAGTAGTAATTAGAAATTTATTTTAATCCTCTACATGACGGATACATTAATTTAGTTCCAATTCTTAATAATCTTCTATGAGGGTCCAAGACATCACAACCGCCCCTTCTAGTCAAGAATAAAATAGGCCATACAAATGAAATTTACGGAAAAATTGGCTCTTAAAAATTAGTTTAATGTTCTCAAAATGTGTTTTTAATTCAAAATCATATAAGGTTTGACCCCAAAACACTCATCCATTCTCTTGGGTTCCTCAAATGCACTTGACAGTGACATCAACACTTGAAAACCCCTTTTTCACACTTTTCACCCTCTACTACATTTTATTGTACCCAAGGTGTAATGGGGAAATGGTTATAAAAAATTGATACCCATAATAATTATTGATTTTCTTCACTTAAAAACCCAACCTTGAGTGTTAGAGTGAGAAAATGAGTGTTTTGGATAGCCTGGCCCACTTTTCATGATGATTCACCAGAAAGCCCAAATAACACCTTTTCACTCTTTGTATCCCCATTTTCCCTCAAGTTTAAAAGGGGACATAGGGGACATAAAAGTGTGACCCCTTCCTCAATGAATCCCTTGGTCATGATAAAACACATTTCTAGCTCCAGAAACCAAAATTTAGCCCTAATGCTCATTCCCAACCCCTGGATCTCCTCCACTAGGCACTTGAAGTTTCCACTTATCACCATTTGGTGAAAGTTTAAATTTTGTATATTTTATGTCCTCTTTCCCCTCTTATACCATTGAAAATCCACTTTAACCACATCCTAACTCTGGTTAAGATGCCAAGTTAAAAGCGAGTTAAAAATTGCAAAGAAAATTTGGCTAAGTCCTCTCACAACACTTAGTCATTTTTATAATAGTCAAAATGTTATGGGATTTTATTTTTAATCAATCAAATTAATGTTGTATTCCATCCAAATATATATTGATTTACATGTATTCTTATGGTTTTTTCCAGGACATCCAATCTCCCGAATTTATAAATACCCATATCTCCCAAAATGGCGAACATGATTTCCATCAAATTCTTCTTCTATTGAAATCTTCCAAAAATGCCTTCAAGATGACTGTAAGATAAATTCCATGGATTATCTATAAAAATTAAATAATAGATAAGAAATTTTCATAAACATAGGTTACATCTTGATATCTATGAGGCTTTGATGGATGAAAAACCTCAAAAAATGGAGCAAAAAGTCCATAAGTAAAACCTAAGATTTTGAGACCAATTTCATTATATCCCAACATCTAGAAGACAAAATTATAAAATAGAAAGTGTGTAAGCCTTCACATGTCAAAATTTATGATTTTTTGAAATTTTTGAATTCTCAACACCCATGTATTCTAAACAAGCAAAAACCTTCAAAAGGTGAAAATTGGAAAAACTTACTAAAAATAGCTATCCTAAACATGGCCTACAAAAAATAGTAATTATATAAATTGAGCTCAAATAAATTTATCAACTCACATTCCACTTATCTCATTGATTTTTACCACACTTTAAAGGTACGAAGTTTTCTCTTGGTTGAGATAGGAGCAAAATCCCTCGTAGTCTTCCGAAACATCAAGATTAATTCTGCATAACACACTTGAATGCAAGAAGATGGAGGATACAAATCATCCTAATTGTCACAGAAAGGAATTAATCATGTTTGAATTCATTCAAGAAGGATATGTTTTCATCACTAAGGTGAATTGGGAATCTCTAAAAAAAAATTATGCAAGCTCTAGACCAAGTGCACGGGAAGCTCCGAACTAAATTCTTGATGGAGTCTTTCAACCTCTACAAACATGAATTAAAACTCCAATGTGAATAATATTGATGTTCCTACATCATATAAACTGATCCCAATGTGCCTCAACCAAAGAACATAATTTTTTCATGTGTAATGCCTCACAATAGTATTTCTAAACACTCATTCATTACTTGGAATGTTCTTTAATCTCATAGAAGAATGAGAATGCACCAAAATGTTTCTATCCAATAGGAGGTCAATGCAACATGGTTTCATTCAAATATTAATTCTTGTATCTTGAGACAAACCTATTTAAAGGAGGAGCATATGATAAATAAGATGTCCGAGCATCCTACAATTGATTCCATTCAAAAGGTTGACATATTTTTCACTTAGATGAATTTTGAAGCCAAGGAGAGTGAGGTGATGATCTCCATGTTTTGACTCCAACCTTGTGTTCAAAAGGAGTACCATGTTTGCAAGAATGGGTAATAATCTCAATTTCACTTGTGTAAACTCACTGCACTGCCAATGCTCTTAAACACTCATTCAATACCCTAAAGTATGTTCAAACCTAACAAGAATCAGAATATGAAATTATAGTATTTAATTTCAATGGGTGGTCATAGTACATGAATTTCATTTATGAATAAATCCTTTTATCTTCAAGATAGAGACCAATTTTGGTGAGTAATGGATAATAATTAAAAGGTTTGAGCATGTTAGAGTTGTTTTTTGGCCATGAAGGTGAATTGTGAAGGCCATGAGGAGTAAGGTAGTGCTATCCATATCGTAACTCATACCTTATGTAAAGATAAGATCATCATGTTGTCATCATAGTATAAATCTCATAACAATGTTTTAAACACTTATTTGATTCCCTGGAATGTTTCCATATCTCACAAAAGAAGGAAATTGTAATCAAAGTGCTTCATGTCAACACATTCTTCATTGTCAAAGGCTATGTATTCATTAGATTAATCAACCCTCATTTTCTCTCTTTCACCCCCCTCTTTCTTCTCACTCCATATTCTAATTCTTCACTATGAGTGAATTTTTTCACTAGTTTTCGTATTCGCTTAAGTGACCTTTAATTAAAAATTGTAAAATTTATTTTTCATTAATAATAAAAATGCACACTTATATTCCATGGGAATATAAAAGGTCATAAGTGATGAGGAAAGGTGAAAATTCATGTGGGGGAGAGAAAAGACATTTATAATGCTATAAATTGGAATGGATTCTCCATTTTAAAAGGTTTACAATTGTTGATTTTTGTAAGTTGTTGGATTTCACTATTACATCAAGCAATAAGAGATGCATTTCCTTTATTTCATTATCTATGTTCATCTATCCTCTCTACTTTCCAAGTTTGCAAGCATTGTGATCTTGTATAACCAAGAACAATTTTTTTGTCCTTGATTAATGGATCTATAGAACTTTGTGTCTCGGGTTTATTAGTCTTGTTGTTGACTATATTGTTGTGTTATTATAATTGAATGTGTACATATTATATTTTTATTAGTGAGACTCCTCTAGTTCTTACTCATGAAATTAACCCTCTCTCCCTATTTCTCTTAATCCTCTTTACCTCCCTTCATAACAAATTCCTCCCTAGTAAACTATACAAGCACTTTGCCATAGGTTTAGCGGAGTATTCCTATATGATCCTTGACCTTACAACCACCCCAAATTATTATTTACTTTAAATTTAATAATGGTATCCTCCCATTCCAAAAAGGACAATCTTAGCCCCATGACTATAGGTGTAAACCAATAATCTGCGAGTGTAACAAATTACTTCACCAACACAAGGATACATGTCAATGATAAGATGATTGTTTGATACTCATAGGATATTTTGGAATGATCATTAGGATAGGAATTAATAATTTTATTTTTGAGTTTTGGAACACTTTTTTCATGTTTTGTTAGATTCGGATTGTTTTGAATGATTTTGGATTTTGGATTTTTTTGTTTTTTGTAATTTTGAATTTTCCAAATGTTTTAAGATGTTGATTTTTCTAGATGTTTTGGATTTTGAGAGAATTTAGGTGATTTAGGAACCATTCAAGAATGATTAATAATGTAAGATATCCATAATATCATGGGATGAGTGAAAATGGGATACAAAATCATAAGGAACAAGCAACAAAAATTGTATTGGGATAAAACAATTAGAGGAATAGGGTGAAGGAGCTATAAAAGTGGATGTGCCAAAATGAAAAAAGCACAAAGGGTTGGTGTCATTGAATAATAAATATAATCTCTTCAGATGAACCACTTTCATGGGGTCTTTAATTTCTTGGCCATCTTTAGTGGATAACTTGTATACGCTAGATCCATATTTTACAATGATAATAGAAGGACCTAACATATTAGGTTCAAATGTAACTTAATTTTCTTGATAATTTTATTATTATTATGATTTTATTTTAGAAAAAGGTCACTAATTTCACATTATCATGGTCTTATACATATGTTTTATCTACAAAGAACTTGATTCTGATACACTTTTAAATGATCCAAGGCATTGAGCTTATTTTCATCTAGGAGGTTAAGTTACGTAAGATGACTCTATCGATAATCATATTCACTAATAAAACATGTAAGGGTTATATGGAATTATAGGAGCTCAAAATATATGGGTAACAAAGATTCATTTCCATATATAAGTGAAAAAGGTGTGGCTTGTGTTGGGGCATGGTAGGATGTGTGATAAGCCTAGAGGGCAGGATAGAATTGTGTATGAAAATTGCGACCATGTCTACCAATATTTTTTCAAAATGGAATTTATCATTTTATTAGAGGATTTAGATTTTCCATTATAATGGGTATACTATGGAGTAGATGTATCATTTGAATAAAATATTCCAAATCAGCTAGTCCCGAAGTATCATATCCCACACAATAACGATTCATTAAATAGAAATGTATGATTTGTCATGAAATAAGATTTTTCATGATGCTTGATTTGTCAATGGACATATCATTCAATGAATTATTATAAATATAAACTAAATCTTCCAAATATGAATATTTTTTTGGATTCTTAATGGATTTACATGCCACTCCCTTGGTACTAGTATAACTCATTAGGCATCCAAATGCTTAGTTGGGAAAAATAAGGAAATACAACACACTTATTTATCTTTTTTTCATAGATCTACATGCGTCTACTATATTTAAAGTGCTATTAATTCATAATAAAAATTTAAAGAGAGGAAAATGTAGAAACCCTAAAATATCTCATTACACATTCTAAACCTCCAAAATCACTTAGTAATTACTTCATAGTACATTATGTCTACTTTCGACCACTTTTTATATATTTTGCTATTTTACGACCTTTAATGACATTCTACAACATTGTGCAACTACCCTAATCATTCCTATCACTACTATATGCTCTCAAATTATTAAATATTCACATTATAGACCCTATTACATTTATATCCTATTCCTAGGATTAATTAACTAATCTTATCACTCTTATTATTCATCCCCAATCCCATTAGTTAATTTTGGTAGATAATTTAATATAAAAATAGTTAAATAAATCCTACATATATCCATTTCCATCTCACTCATATCCACATTTACTTCACTAATTAACATGTCAAGTTAACTAGAGAAAAATAAATAAATAAAATATAAAATCATTAAATATATGCAAGATGAAAAATTTAGATTAAATCAAATCATGAATTTGAATTAACTAAACATGTCTCCCAAAAAAAGTATGAAATTCCCAAAATAAAGAAAATATCTCCAAAATTTAAAATTCATATCACTTTTTCAGGTGAATACATCAAAAGAAATGCAATTAATATTCAAGTCTAAATTTATAAAACAAAGTGTGCAACCTTTTCCAACTCAAAAACAACTCATCCATGCAAGCTCAAATGAATAGTTAGACTCGTTAATTAGACCGAAAACCCAATTAAACAATTTATTCATGTTTCAATTAACTTCATATAAGACAAGTTAACCTTAGATCAAACAAGGTAACCATAAAAATTAAGGATTTGGCATTCTCTTCCCTCATCTATAAATAATCACTCATTTTTTCCAATTATCATATTTTTAAGCTTTGAAATTTTCATCATCATTGTGTTAGATTATCATTCAATCTATTACATCGTTACATTGTCTAATTGATTATGAATCAATAATCAAATAATTCATTTTATCACTTTTCTTGTATATAAAATCCACTTCCATTAGTAACATATTTGGAGCATCCACAAGAAAAATTTATCAAGAGATTCAACAAGCTTGGTGTTTCATTCCAAGATTTAGAAATCTAATCCATGGTTGGAAGGAGATATAAAGGAGGATCTAGTTTTCTTTTATTTCCATTGTTTCTTTTGTTATGTAGTATTTGTCTTGTATACATTTGTGACACATCGGTGGGACAAACCCAAATATTTTCATTTATTCATCATTTTCATGAAATTAACATTGTGTTTTTGTTCGTCTTGTTTTTTTTTATTATTGGAAAATAGTTTTTTGAAAGGGACTATACCCTTGAGTAAAAAGATGGCCTAGGAGCCGAATAGGAGCGAGAACCGGAGAAAAGGATCAGAATCCAAATGTGACAATGAAGCTCAAAGTAGCCAAAAATAGCTACCCAAACAAGACAAAACAACAAAAATACTACAAAAAAGCAGTAGAGAGACCACAAAAAATAGCATAAAAACATACAAGAATAGCTAAAGCATCTACAACTACTTTTTGGTAACTTTTTCTATCTTTGGTCTTGATATTCTTCCAGGAATGGAACATACCCAAAGTTGTCATGTGGGCAGCGTCAGTATTATCCAGCTGCTCAATGGTCCTTTTGCTTTCCTTATCATTACCCCAAAGTGTTGCCGGAACTCCGCTGAGGTTGGAGACACTTTTGACATGTTGCTCAATGAACTCCTCAATCGCCCTAAAGATGGCCATGTTGTAATCATGTCGAGTTTTGGCCTTCCCTAAATGGGAGTCTAAGGAGTTCAACTTCTTGTAGATATCATCAATCTGGCTGCTATCAATATCCACCTCCTCCTCCTTCTTCCTCTTACCTTTTTATTTTTCCAAGTTCTTAACCTCATCCTTCAACAATTGCATATCAGCCTCTAAGGCTTCCAGCCTTTTTGAAGAGCTTTCCATATGCACATCCTGGGGGTAGCACCTTGCTAATATTCGGGAGGTCATGTGCAATTTCAATTTCATGGGGACCCTTCTCCACAGCAAAGAGTCTCACCGATCAATTTTTAGGGCTTTTCAAGGAGTAAATTGTGAGAAATTTAAAAATACCATCAAATTAGTCATATTTTAAGTTTTTTTTCTACATCTTTAGGTGATCTACACTACCATGAAAGAATTTGTGCTAGTGTAGCATGAAATATGTTCTAGTTTCACTATATATGTGATACCATCAACTTGCCTATGCTAGTATGACCATATGTGCACTACCGTCAACTTACCTATGCTACCATTACTATACATGCACTACCATAAACTTACATGTGCTACCATCACCATACATATAATACCGAACTTACCTATGCTACCATTGCTATAGGTGTGCTACCATAAACTTACTTGTGCTATCTTTATAATACTCTCATTACAATTCTCCAAATGCACTAATGTTTTAAGAAGTACACTAAATTCATAGTAGGTGCACTAGTATTCTGTGTTAATTTTCACTTCATCCTTTGAGATTAAATTTATAAAACATCTATCAATATTATCAAGTCACAAACCACCTTTTTACTTTTAGTTTTTACCTTTAGTACAATTATGCAACCATGACACATCAAACAAAGATATATTATAAAAATTATATGAGATGTCAAAACAAATATCTCGGATGGCTTCCCAAGTTAATGGAAAATAAAATAAACAACCAAACACCATCTCTAGTAAAGAAACTATTCCACATGAAGTCAAATGAAGATAACTCACACATATCATAGAAATTATTTTTAGAGTCCTCCTCAAATTAGCAAGTGTTAATATGGTAACCTATCTAATCACAAGGCTCTTCAAAGAACGGAAACCAAAACTTACATGCTATAAAGGATCAACATATTATGAATACCACCACGTTAATGGTCATTCTATAGATCATTATTCAAATCTCTTCTAGTACATCCAATATTTAATCAATCACGAAGATATAAAAATAAAAAAAACAAATCAAATACCAATACACCAAAAAAAAAGCTTGATGTGTTTAAGGACCCATTTCAAAAACATGATATGAATGAAAAATATAAAGATAAGGGTCAATCATAAAGAAATGTTGAGCTTAATTTTATCCTTTAATTGTTATATCTTATGCTTAACACGATGTCTACCATCGAAACTAACACCCATATTCTTGTTGTAGAAACACTACAAAAGAGGTTTGGAGACCATCCATGAAACCTTAAACATCAAATCCTAAGTCTATTACTATTTCATAACAGCCATGCAATGCAAAGTCTTAAATCTGTTCTCATGACATTATCAAATAGTAAAGAAGGATTATAATAAAATCCTTCTCATGGATATGACTAAAAAAACATGTTTTTCAGGACATCCTTACACGTGCACTCCATGATGTGCATGCTCTTAATGGTATCAATACACAACCATTTCAAGCTTTAATCATGGATCTTCTAGAAAATAATAAAATCCTATTATTTGTTCCTCATGACATTTTGAAATATAACATCATAAACAACAATTCCTTATGCATTAAAGCATTCATCACTAATCATAAAATCAAAAAGTGCTTATAGACAATAGAGAAATATTGGATATTTTTTCTACAAAATCATTAAGATTCCTTAAAGTACCATCTATAGATCAATCCTTCACTCCCCACATCATTCCATTCATGGTTGATGACAACATTGACGTTGATATTATTTTCAAACCCCAACCATCTATATCTTCTACTCCACCTATGTTGGATATCATTAACAAAGGTATTGGAGAGTATGAAATCAAAAATTCAAATTACACATTACCTTTATCCACACATGGCCTCTTCAATGATCTAGAAAATTAATTCCTACTCATCAAAAACCTTTCTATCCATAATATTGACTTGGACCTAATCAACCAAAGTCTCATAAGTCAGGAAAAATCAAATCACATAACCATAGACTTTAACCTTGTCTAATTAATTATCATAAGTTATGACATAATCATTGACCTCATCCAAAAATTATCATACATTAGGACCAATAAAAATTTAAAAACATGGACCTCTTCTAATATCATGAGTCATTTGTAAACCCTAATGCATGAAATATTTAAAAAAATTAAAAAGTGAAAAAGAGAAAAATGATCGGCATATCAAACCCCTCATGAAAACACTATTTAAAAATCAAAGAGAAGAATAAAAAACATATTATTCACTAGTACTCTCAACATTAGGGGAGTCCACTTGTACAAATGTTTTTAGTTTTTTCATCCATTGGAAATTATATCTACTATTTCGTTATCATATCTTCAAACTCTTCTCACCTATAAGACACATGTTAATATTGTTCCTATGAGGTATTGTGTATCTCATCATTGTTATGGATTATTCATTTATATATGTTTTTACATATAGTCATGTTTATAATCTTACTAATGGAAATAATTGTTTTGAAGAAGCTCTCTTATTAACAAGAAAACACTAGACTTATTAACTAGATATTTTTTCAGCCCATCTCGGTCTAAGGTGATGATGATATAGAGAAATTATGGGTTTTCATAAGCTCCATATTTATTCTTAAATCATTACAGTATGGAGTATATCTCTGATATATTTCCAATTCCTATTGAACATGTTAATAGGACACCATATGCTCCCAATATCACTACTAAAAGTTCATGGTCAAACTGATCAATAGGGAAAACACAGGTCTATAGTACCCTGACTCATGCAAAAATTCTATGTGTATTTTGCAGTTGATCAAGGAAACAATGTGATTTTGGATGTTAATTATCTTACCCTTTGGTCTTCGACAAACATGGAAATTTTTTTGTTTTCAAATCGTGAGGCCCACTCTTATTTCTAAAGGGACTGGACCGCCAAGGTATATTAGTATAGTTTTAATTTTCCTATTACACTAGAATTTTTATATCACATTATGTCATGTATTAAAGTGATGACACAAGATAGGATAAGAGCGTGGATGATTTGATGGATTTGGGTTCATATATTACCACCTTGTCACATTGTATCTCCACATGTTTGGATTAAGAGCTCTATGCTACCCACATATTAGACACATGACACCACATACTTGCCACATACATATCACATATTTTCCTAGAGCTAACCACCTAAGCCATAACAAATTTCCAATTCTAATAAAAGCAGCACCAATGGCCAACTTAAAAATGCCAAACATTGCATTTTAAAACTCTCATGCCCACCTTGACTGATGCATGTGGGATATTGGGAAAAAACATGTTTAAAAAAATAAGTCAAAGTGCTTACCAAGGAGACCAATGCACCTAAGGGATTTGAAATCCTGTCTTGGTGGTAAAAATATATATCTCTAACCATTGTGCCATGGTCTTGTAAATAATATAAAATCAGGCTTGTGGTATTTGAATACAACCTTCTTAAGGACTATGTAAGGTCCTTTAATGGAAATTTGTTACATTTAATCATTTTTGAGCAACTAGATGACATTTTCAAAATTTTCTCATAACCAAAGATATTTTTAGATTTTCCAAATGAACAAATTGAGCCTTTGATTTTCTTTGTTGGTATTAATTTGAAATATCTTTGAATAAATTTTCCACAAATTTTGATGTAGAACATGGGGAAAACTATTTTACAAGTGCCACTAGAAGAGGGAGGAGATTACAGATAAAATCTAGAATCCTCTGAAGGTATGTTGAGAATATTTCTTGTAGGTTTCAAATTCATTTCATGTTTTGATTTTTCAAAGATGTACTTACAATATATTTAAAAAGGAATCAGTTCATCGTTTAAATTAGCCCTGAGATGTATCCAATTTAGTGAATTCCATTAAAAATTTGGTATCATGATTTATTTATTGCATTTTTATTATTTCATAGTAATGATTTAGTATTTAATCATTTGGATGCAAATTAATCATTAACATCATTTTATTGAAAAAATGGAAAATGGTGATTTGATCATATTTGGATGCACATTTGAAAGTGGATGTTTACAATCTGATTTCTTTCAGTTTTGGGTGTATGTGATCGAGTTGGAAACCACTAATGATTCTGTTTTAAATAAGGTATTAATCAAGTTGTAGGCTTGCACCTTAATGGGAGATTTAAAATGATTTGATTTCACAAATTACTTAAACACATAGTTAGTGTTAGTTTATGTATTGGATGAGAAATTTCATCCTACTAGTCATTTGGGGATAATATTTGGGGATAAGTTGTCTTTCTAAAATAAGAATAAGACACAAACAAGGTAAAATCAATCAAAAATACAAAAAAATAAAAATCATTACACCTTCTATACTTCACAGGTCTTTAGGGTTGAGCCCACACTTCTTACCGATAACATGAGACTAGGAAAAGAAAAACGTACCTATACTCACTTAAGTATTGTCATTGGTGTTGAATCCTTACCTCTTACTAGTGGTATGAGAAAAAGTGTAGGGGGTCATTTTTAAAAAATCAAGCAAGATAAATCCTTAAAAAACATAATCAAGAGTACGTTAAAAATCAAAATAGTCAATTTAGTTACTCATGTTAAGAGATAAAACCATTCCTTACACTAGATCTCGCCAACAGTGAGGCCACCTGTGGGTCTAAGTCTAGTCACGACCCATAAAGTGAAATAATATTGGAATTAGTCATATAATCTTAATTGGAGATGTATCACACTTTCCTAAATGGACTATTTGTAACAATATGTGTTTTCATCCATCATTTTCATTTGCACATCACTATCTCATTTTCCTTATGTTATTTTTAGCTCTTGTTGTTGAGCCCTCGCATCTTACTAGTTATGTGGATTCAAGGGAAGAGTTAGAAATCCTATCACTATATCATCTACATTTTCCGAATGGAATGAAATGTTTAAAAAATTTCAAATAAATGTTTAGATAGTACGCCATTTACCGAGTAAAAATCCCTAAATATAATATATTCCAAAATCCTTAAAAATAAAAATAATCAAAATTCCAAAAACAACAAATATGTTTATCTCAGAATAAAAACATCTACCATTAGTAAAAAAATGAGACAAAAATGTCCACAAACTTCCAAACATTCACAAAACTATCAATCACTGAGGTAATCTTCCAAACAATACCAAAACAACAAATCAACAATCATCTTAAAATAACAAACTTAACTCATATCCTAGTGATCATTCCAACTATCCTATAACAAATCAAAACCTTAGCATGCATCCTCACTTGGGAAATCTCATCTCTCATTCTCTCCTTACGTGTATCATTTCTAGGAGGTAATGACCCCATCAATAAAATCAATTTTCAATTTGGATCCAATAAGAGTGTCACTCGACCCCACTCTTTAGTCTAATTTTATGCCTTGCATGTATCTTTTCTAGGTGTAATTTAATTCAATGAATAATCAATGTGTAACACATTAGGGGCATAACTAATTGTATTTATTTTAATTTATTTTGGATTGATAATTACAATAGACCAAGTAAAAGTATTCTTTTTATCAACCAAGCTCATTTATAGCTTTAGTGTATAAATTTACTATGTATATTGGGTTTTCTGTGTGTGTGTGTGTGTGTGTGTGTGTGTGTGTGTGTGTGTGTGTGTGTGTGTGTTACATAATACACACATAATGGGTTGATCACCATGGCTATTTAATAATCATGGTGCTAACTCTATTGTGTAATAAAAAAGTAGGTTACTCCAAAATACAAACTCTAAATGAAAGCTCAATCTATGAGAAATGTTAGTCTTATGATCATTACATTCATTCATGCATATCATTAAAAAAAAAATCATATAAAAACTAATTAATCACAAACATCATTGTGTGTCTATCACATAACATATACCATCATTAAAACTACAGTAGAAAAAATGAGCAATGATTTTTTCTCCCATTAGGCGTGCGAAATGTATACAAAAAAATACTAGAAAAGGAATTAAACAATACGAGATAAAAGAAAACTAGATCCTATTTCATATCTCCATGCAACATTGGATGAGATTGATGAAGTTTAGAATAAAGCATTTAGATTGTTGAATATATTGATCAAGTTTATATTTTAATGATCCCAAGATGTTCCAGATGGAATTAGATTTCATCTATGAGCACATTATTTGAATTCATTATTTTATTTTTGATTCATTATCAATTGACAATGTAGTGGTGTGTGAGATTGAATGATAATCCAACATAATGATGATGCAAATATAAAATATTATAAAGATGATAATTTGAGATGAATGAGTGATTATTTATAAATGAGGGAAGAGAATACCAAATCCTTGATTTATGTGGTTAACTTTTCTGATCTAAAGTTAACAAAAGCATGATTGAATTGTTTAAATGATTTTCTAATATAATTGAGCATTTTAAATATTATTTTGAGATTGCATGGATGAGTTATTTTTTGAGTTGAAAAATATTACACGTGCTTTTGTATAATTATTACTAAATATTAATTACATATATTTTGTTTTATTCACCCAAAAAGTGACATGAATTTTATCTTTTAGATAGATTTCCTTTTTTAATGCCATGCTTTTGTGGAGATATGTTTAGTTAACTCAAATGGATGATTTGATTTAATACAAATTTTTCCTCTTGCAAATATTTAATGATTTTATCTTAAATTGATTTTTTACTCTAATTAACTTGTGATGTTAATTGGTGAAGTAAAAGTGGATAATAGGTGAGGTGGAAATGAATATCCATAAGATTTATTTAATTATTTTAATATTAGTTTAGCTAAAAAAATTAACTAATGGGATAGGGGATGAATAATAAGAGTGAGAGGATTAATTAATTACTCTTTGGAATGAATGTAATAGGGTCTATAGTGAGAATATTTAATAATTCAATCCAATGTGTGAGTAATAAGAATGATTGTGTAAGTTGTAGGACAATGTTGTAGAATGTCACTAAAGGTCATAAACTAGTGCAATATATCAAAACTGGTCGAAAGTGGTAAAAATGGTCATAATGTACTATGAAGTAATTACTAGATGATTTCATAGGTTTATAATGTGCAATGCAATATTTCAGGGTATCTACGCTTAGGATGCTATTAGATAAAATGAGTAAAGTTACCAAAGGTTATGTTGGGAAACTCTACACTATAAAAAAATCTCTCCCAACATAAAAGGATCTAATAGATAAAATGACCAATGGTTTTTTCTACCCTCCCACCCTTCTTTAACCCTTTCTTGAAAACCCTAATTTCTCAATTTTAGGCTTTACACTCTCATAACTAACATTCTACGTCCTTTATTCCTATACTCATCTATGGATATTTCTCTCTTTCCAATCAAGCAAATGTCTATCACTTTTGTTTGTCACCCTTATGCTCAAGGGGAAGCTCCTTAGTACTAAAATAACTCATTAGGGAATCCAAGGCTTTATTAGGGAAAATCAGTCCCACCCCACTTCTTTTTCATTTTTTCACTAATCTACATGTGTCTACTATTTTAAAGTGATTTTACTTCATAATAACACGTTAATTATGGGAAAATGTAGACACGGTATAATATCGCATTACACATTCTAAGCCTACAAAATGACCTCATAATCACTTCAAAATACATTATGACCATTTTTGACCACTTTTGACCACTTTTGATATATTCCCCTATTTTACAACCTTTAATTAAATTCTATGACATTGTCCCACAACTTCCCTTATCATTCCCATCACTCACACATGGTATCGAATTATTAAATATTTACATTATAGACCCTGTTACGTTCATATCCTATTCCTAGGATTAATTAATTAATCCTATCACTCTTATTATTCATCCCCTATCCCATTAGTTAATTTTATTAGCTAATTTAATATCAAAATAATTAAATAAATCCTACATTATCCATTTACACCTCATCTCTTATCCACTTTTACTTCACTAGTCAACATCTCAAGTTAACTAGAGAAAAATAAATCAATTAAATATTAAATCATTAAATATATGCAAGAGGAAAATTTATATTAAATCAAATCATACATTTTCGTTAACTAACCATATCCCATAAAGCAGAAATTCCAAAAACAAAGAAAATATCTACAAAAGCTAAAATGAAAGTCATGTTTTTGGATGAATAAAACAAAATAAATGAAATTAATATTTAATGATAAATATACAAAAGCATGTGCAACCTTTTCCAAATAAAAAATAACTCATCCATGTAAGCTCAAAAAATATTCCAAATCCTCAATTATATTGGAAACTCAATTAAAAATTCAATAATTATTCAATTAACTTTAAATCAGACTAGTTAGTCACACAAATCAAGGACTTGGGATTATCTTCCCTTGTCTATAAATAATTACTCATTATTATCCAATTATCATCATTGGAAGCTTTGAAATTTGCATCATCATTATGGTGGGTTATTACTAAATCTCACACATCATTAGGATGTCCAACTTATCACGAATTAACAATAAAATCAGTCATTCAATTGATTATCTTGTAGTTGAAATCTACCTCCATTCAAAACATATTTGGAGCATCCACAAACAAATTTGATCAAGAGATTCAACAAGCTTAGTGCTTTATTTCAAGCATCATAAATCTCATTTGAGGTTACAAGCATAAATGAAGGAAGAGATGTAGTTTAATTTTATTTAAATTATTTCTTTGATTTCTATTGTTTCTCTTGTATACACATAATAATATAGTATTGACCCACCTATTGATAAGTATATTGAATCTCAACTCCCCTAGAATTTGTCATCTCATGTTCATCTAAAGTAGATTAATGATTTAATTTAATTTGAATTAATTAAATCTAATTTAAGGGTAATTTTAGTTCCTAATGATATATAAAATGATAATATACACCAAAATCCAAACACTTAGCAAGAAATAATGTAAAACCCTAAGCAAGGAAGAGAGATAGGAGTACTTAGCTTATTTCCAAGTACATAAGAAGTGATCTGGTAGGTGCAAGTGATGAAAAAATTGTAAATAATGTCATAACATATCATTATGAAAATTTGAACCTGAGAACAATGCCAAAAAGGGGTTCCCAATGTAGGAAAAAGGCTCTTGGGACACTTTGGAGACAAAAATATGGGTACTAGAGACTTTGCACGAGCTCAAAATCTAGGTTTTATTGTGTCGTTAGGGTTCGATGTTTCTCTTTGTTGATCAAATCATGTTCACACTATGATCTCTCATGATACTTGTAATCTACAAAAATAAAATTCACATGCACATACCCATAAACTAAATCAAACCTAAGAAGGAAAATACACAATATGAAGTATAAATGACCCCAAAATGTCACCCCAAGAGTGAACTTATGACCAAGGGCTACACTACATCTCGAGACTCCATGTAGTTCGGTGTGTGTGTGTGTGTGTGTGTGTGTTTTGAAATTATACCCTAGGATTCCCTTGTGCAAGTTACACTTGATATCGGGATGTAGCTAGAATGTCGCAATGTAGTAGAATGGGTGGATGGAATATAATAAACTTCCCTTCCTATGAAGTGTATGTAGAA
Source organism: Taxus wallichiana var. yunnanensis (assembly GCA_018340775.1). Taxonomy (NCBI): domain Eukaryota; kingdom Viridiplantae; phylum Streptophyta; class Pinopsida; order Cupressales; family Taxaceae; genus Taxus; species Taxus wallichiana. Next base: position 52,246,011 of record CM031239.1, read on the forward strand.
GTGTGCAAACCTTGTCACTTACATGGATGCTAAATGGATTCCTTTAGAGTATTTTAGTGCCTTTAGAATGTAGTATTAGGTGATGATAGTAATTCTTAGTGCTAGGTCATTCATTTTGAACACATAACTATGTATTTATATTATTCCCTTGTTTGAGTTTCATAATGGACAATTGGAAGGCTGAACCATAAGTGAAAATTTTTACCAAAATATAAACGAGACCCAAAAAGAGTGAGTAAGGTGAGAAAGGGTTAGGGGCAACCCAAGAGGGATAAGAGTGCCTAAGCTTAATGTTATCTCGGCTAGGCGCCGGTGTCCGAAGCCATGAAAGATAAACAAGTAAAGTTCTGACGGGATGTAGAGTGTGTAATACCAAATAGAAAATAAAAGACAAAGAAAAGAGGCCAAAAATAGTTGTTAACCACTAGTTTTCTTTCTTAGGAATCATATAAATGCTAGTATGCTTTTATGACCTAGAAATGTACCCAAGTGCATGATTTTACGTCTACATTTTCCCACACATTTTTTTGTTGAGTGAATACTTGATAATATAAATTAGATATAAAATTAATACCTTATGATCCTAGAAATAGTGTGGTGAATATAATGCAAATTTGACAAGTAAGGTGAGAAAGGGTCGGGGCCACCCAAGAGGGATAAGAGTGCCTAAGAAATGCTTTGTCTCGGCTAGGCATCGGTGTCCAAGCCATGAAAGATAAACGAGACCCAAAAAGAGTGAGTAAGGTGAGAAAGGGTCAGGGGCAACCCAAGAGGGATAAGAGTGCCTAAGAAATGTTGTCTCGGCTAGGCGCCGGTGTCTCAAGCCATGAAAGATAAAAAAGTAAAATTTTGACTGGGATGTAGAGTGTGTAATACTAAATAGAAAATAGAATACAAAGAAAAGAGGCTAAAAATAGTTCTTGCTAACCACTAGTTTTCTTTCTTAGGAATCATATAAATGCTAGTATGCTTTTATGACCTAGAAATGTACCCAAGTGCATGATTTTACGTCTACATTTTCCCACACATTTTTTTTTGTTGAGTGAATACTTGATAATATAAATTAGATATAAAATTAATACCTTCCGATCCTATAAAGAGTGTGGTGAATATAATGCAAAGTTGACAAGTAAAGCGTGGAATGATTACAAAATGAAGCGTGGAGACTATGAAATGAAAGTGACCCTATTGGTGAAGTGTATGTGTTTATTTTACCTATTTTTTCTTATGTTTTCTAATCTAGGATTCTTCTTATTGTGTATTAAGGATGAACCTATAAAAGAAGAGAAAAAGAGTAGTTAAAGTCCTGCATATGAAGAATATGAGAAAATTATGTAAAAGTGTGAAAAAGTACTAGTAAAGGAAGTTGTGCACTTGATGTAAAAGAGTGTAAAGGATAGAAAAAGGTCCTAAAATGTTGTGAAGTGTGAGTTGTTTAGGTGATATCATGTCGAGCCCAATTTTATTGGGCGATCTCATACCAAGTGTGAATTTTTTGGGAGATCTCACACCAAGTGTGATTTTTTTGGGATATCTCACGCCAAAGAGTAAGTTTTTGGGAGAGAGGTCTAGTTTTACTCTCCTTCCATGACTCCATCTGATAAGCACCATTGCATATGGTGTGTCCTAATTTTTCCCGTTGTTCCTTTTATTTTGAATTAGTTCGATTTTACTACTTGAACAAGATATAATGCATTTGTGACTATATGAATGTGTATGGAACTCAGAATTTCTATAAAGACTTCATTCAACTATGTTAATATGATAATATAATTACTTATGCCAACAATACATTATCACCCAAGAGAATTCAGGATTTCCCATGTACTAGTGTATGATTCTCAGGTGCTGGTATTCTACTATGTTTTGGACCCAAGTCATATTCTGGATCATTCTATGACTTTGTTCCTATACTTTTATATACTATACATATCTCGTGTTGTAGTTGTGAGTTGATTCAGGGGTTATTTATTTACCCAATGTATTCCCCCTCATATTGGGTGCATGTGATGTCCGTAGGATAATATGGACCAATGTAAAGGACCTAAAGATGATCTCAAATGGATACTTGTAGGGGGTAGGGGATGCGTGTAGTAGAAACTAAAGAAAAGTGTAACAATAAAGTGTACATAAGAGATAGATTGTGAACATTTTATTTCAAATAGGGGACATCGCTCACAATGTCACAAGACAATCAGGGCCAAAGTGATAAAAAACATACAATGATCATACAAGGCATAGGGTAAAGCCCAAAAACACTAGCATAGATCAAACAAGATCAAGAAAAATTTCAAATAACCATAGAGGAATATATTCCTACAAAGAAAATTCCACACACAAAACACCCATTAGCATGTTAGAAATATAAATAGTATGTCAAGAGTGTGTATAAATTAGAAAAATGTAAAGTATGGTAATGAAAAGTGGTGAAAAATGTAGCCATAAAACCTGTATAGTAGTGAAAAGTAGATGTCCCCAAGATCCTTGGTGGGACCGGTAAAGGTAATTTTCAAACATCATTGTAGCATGTAAGAACCTATAAGAGATATGCATTCACAACTAGAGACAAAGTGAACATGTATGTGTATATGATAAAGATAATGACATAATGAGTATAAAGCTAACAAAATAAGAAAAATGCAACATGTAAGTAGAAAATATAGCAAGAGGAAATGTAGCTAGGATATGTAAATGTAATGTATGAGTGTGATGGAATGGTATGAAAAGTGTGAATATGAGAGGAGTAGCATGCCCCCCAGTGAATGTGTATGAGATGAGATTCATTTATAAGAACCCTCAATAGTCAAGAATGAACCATAGAACAAGAGTGTGTCATCAGTAATGAGTTTGTTGTGTGAATAGATGCTAGAATGGCATACCATAAATAATAGAGCATGAAATGTGAATGATGTGAGGTTCATTTCAGAATTAGAACCTCAGTAGTCGAGTATGAACCAGAGACCTAGAGTGCGTCATATGTTAATGTGTACGAATAAATGCTTAAACTATGTATCATGTATCACATAGTGTGAAATGTGAATGATTTGAGGTTAATTTCAAAATTATACCATCATAATTCAAGTATGAACAAGGGAAATAAAGCATGTCATAGGGTAATGTGTGAGAATAAATGCTAGAAATATGTCTCATGAAGCACAAAACGTGAAGTGTGAATGATATGGGGTTCAATTCAGAATTAGACACTCAACAATCAAGTATGAAACATGGAACTAGATTTCATCATAGGATAATGAAAATATAATTCATGTATCAAAGGGTATGATAGTGATTAGGAAGATTATACATGATGCGTGGAGTGTGAAGTCTGGTAATAAACACTAGATACAATTGCTAGAAATGGGAGGGGGGAAGAAAACATGATGCCCCCAAGTGTACCAATGGTGGAGATCTATGCGATGATGAAAGAAATAAATTGTGATGATGTGGGGGATTAAACGATATCGTAAAAAAATTATTGTCACAATGGTAGGTATGAGTGAGAGTAGAACTAGGGTTGGATTTTGGGTTGAAAGGAGGAAAGATAAATAGGTCATTTAGAGTTTATTAGTCTTTCTTAGTGAGTGATTACATATTTAGAATGGGAAATTCATTAAAGGGCTTGATAGAAGGAGAGAATGGAGGATGGATTTTGAGAGGTGGTTACTTGGTTGGAATGGGTTGTTGGTGGTGAACATTAACTTGTAATAATTAATATGTTTTTCATTAATATATAATCATTTAATTATCATACTTAGGGACATAACATTTCAATATTTCCAAAGGTTGTATGCACATTTATAGATGTTTGGTAAGTATAAAGGTAAATTGGTGTCACTACAATGAAGAAATAAAAATACTAGAAATGAAAGAAAATATGAATGAAAATAATACTATGACTATGGAAAAGCATGTAAAAACATAATACAGATAAAGGAATAAACTATTGAAATTCTAATCATGCAATGAATTAAAACAAAAAACAAAAGGAGAGGGTTAGAAAAATGCATATGGGCCCTAGCTTGGGTCTTAATATATCCTAAGGCTCGTGTCTACAAAAATGTAATAGAATTTAGATTCTTATTTCATCAGCATGAAGATTACAAGTGGAAAATACAAGTTATCTATTTATGGATCTATCTCTTTCCTATTTATAGCCTTAATATTTCCTGTTTATATCCTTGATTACAATAGAGGCATGAAGAGATAGAGTCCTACTAGGAGTTCTAGTTGGATTAAGTAAAATATCTTAACCAAACAATACGGAAACTTACATGCATGCAACATAACTATTCAATATATGTTCTCATACAATCACATAACTTAACTAACTAATCAGTTAATCAACTAATTATCAATTTATGAAATAAATAAATTAGTTTTTTTGGGTTTTAACACATAATCAGGTGATGGCATTGAGCCTTCTTGTTTTTCACATAACTTCTTCTTTTACATACACATACGAGTTTAGGTGTAGTTTCCACATTTTGTAAACTCCTCAGAATCATATAATTATGTGTGTGTGACCTCCTTTGGTTGCAAACATTTTTTTGTAGACAGTCCCTTTGGATGTATGTCAATTTCTATAGAAGACCTATTTTCTATGAGTGAGTTCCTTTGGTTGTATGTCAGTTACTGTGTATGGATCCTTTACTACGTATAACAACTTCTTCATAAACAAGGATGACATTTATACAAAGAATTATTTAACATCATACTTCCACCAAAAGAATAAATGTATACTCATAATCCACAAAATAAATTAAAATTTAGTAATAATTATATTAACTAGCATCTATTCCATGGGTTCAAGCTATAGTGAAAATTTTTAGTAGTATAACCGGGAAATACAAGTTCGGGGTATAATTGGATAAATAAAATATTATAGATGAGTTTTTTTTAAAAAGAAAATAAAACATATCATCACACACCCAATCTTAACTTCTTGAATGTCCTCACCAAGATTCTTTATGTGCCTCTTCTTTTTTTTTTAGGATCTGTCTAATGATGGTGTAAAACCGCCCAAGTCGCTTAGTGTAGATGTTCCTTTTGGTTCATTGAATAAGTACCCCACATTTCTTCTATATATTTCCATGATCCTATCCTGTATGTCCTCATCTAGTTCCTTATTTCCAGACCAATGTGGTATATGATAGTGGAAAATTGGTGGATAATAACCAATAGGAAACCAAGTTTTTCCACATCCTTTAGAAACTTCAATGTATGCATTTATCCTCTTGAAATTTGGAATGATATTATGATAAGAATGCATTTATTTTCTTTGCATTTCAAGGGACATTTCTTTCCAATGCATCTTGTAGGCCTGTACTATCTCTTGGCCATTGAATTTAATGTGGTTTCTGGCTTCATCATGAGATTCATGTCTCATCCAAAGGTACTCATTTTATAATGTCTTTTTGCTACATTTATTTCCCATACTCATGAATAATTTATCCTATATTTGAAGTCTGTCTCTTATCATCAATGTCTGCATCTTTCAAAATTTTCGATATTCCTCCATATATTTCTCTTTGTATAATTCAAAGAATGCAATGCCCTTATTGGAACATCTCCAATATAAAGTACTGGGATCCAGTCCCGGTCATATTCAAGGGAATAGTTGTATTGATATAATTCACATAAAATCAGCTGAATTTCATGAGGCATTTTTATGTATATCCTAAGAAAGGCTTGGCTCCACTAATATCAAATGGGATATCTGATTTTATGCAAGTGAGATTCAATTACAACATTTGTTCCTTCAAGAAAATGGCATAAATATTGGAAGGTGGCCTACATTTAACTATCTCATTAGTCACATGAATTATATATTATTGAGACTTACAATTTCCTTATCTTTAGCTCTAATCTCCTTGTCCATTTCTTGAATGACATGTTGGTGCTCTAGATATGGTGGTATCTCGTAAAACAGGGGTTTTTAGGACCTGAGAAGTGGAATTTGTAGGTTCTGAATGATAAGTGGAAGCTACAGTTCAACTCTGTGAGCGGAAGAACTACATGTGCTTCTCTTTCTCTTCTTCTTTTTCCCCAAAACTCATTAATATTCTTAACCCTTGAAAAATCTCCCCAATTCAATGTACTGGTGTTCTCTTTCCAATGTATGTTTGACAATGAAAGTAATAAGATAATGGTGAGATAAGGTTGACCTTCCTCTCTACGACTCTCTACTCATCCTTTTTAAGATTTCATTTAAGAAATTAGGAACATTAACATGTACACCATTCTTCAAATGATTCAACAACTTAAAATGGACAATATTCAATCTAGAGTATCTACCTTCACAAGTAAAGTATTTGATAATGTAATTGGCAACATCAACCCAAAATGGTTTCAGAGAAGTGTGAAATGTACATTTTCTATCAGTCATGAAGTTATCATTGGCATTAAAAATTCTTTTCTAACTACATCCAAGTTTACCTTTTAAGGTAAAATCTCACCTTCTACAGAAGCCCTATTACTGTAGCTAGAACCTCTTCATCCACTTTTACTGTTAAACCCTTAACATTATCCTCTCCGTCCTTGAATGTAGTAGAAAATTATTTTACCATGGTTTCATTGAAACCTTGAAACTTACTTATATATCCCATCCATCCACTATCTTGAAAATACTACAATATAAATTTCTTATTGTGGAGTTCCAAATGGTCTATAGGTTCATGGTGAATCATATCTCCTCCCATCCTAAATTATGAAAAATCCTTTACCTTTGAGAGACTAGCTCTCATAGTTTGCGGTGATGATGCAAGAATTTGAGTGAGTGTTAAATTTTTGGAGTACTTATGTTTTTGAATTCTGCGACCGACTCACACACAACACAAGAAGGAAATGAATTAAATTTGTTTGAATGTTGCAAACGTGTGAGGTGACATGGTGTGACAGAGTGGGGTGACGTGGAGTGACAACTCATAGGGTTTAAAGGTGATGGTGATAATTGCTATTTAAATTCATTCATGATATGGCATAAATATTAATTAAACATAATCATTCTATTGCTACTTTATTAAAGTGAAATGAGTGCACTTATCTTGAGATATTCATCGATGATGATAATGATATACATTTTGTTGTAAGTTGTGCTTTTTCTCGCATGTAAATTTATCATGATGTTGCATGTAAAGGTGCCATGATATTGTGGATGGTGTTTTTAGTGTTGTCGGCATATGCAACATTATTGATGAGTGTATAAATTGATCTATTATATCATCTATATGGCTATTGATTTATTCCTAAAAATGATAATTTATGTATGGGGTATGTTTTATATAGTTATATCCTGACAAGGTTGATACATTTCTCTTTTTTGTTCACGGAAACTATTGACCGTAGAAATTACCTACTAAATAATTTTATGAGTAATGTGGTGACGTGTGTAGGATGATAGTGATCATTTTCTTCCAATTCTAGAAGTTTCAGTCAAACCTCATAATCTTTAGCCATTATGCCATCATGGAAAATTCTTCCATAATAAGCCTACAAAAATGAATCTTGTTTTTGTTATACAATAGGAATTCATGAGCTTTAATGAGGTTGTTATTGGTTGAATTCGGTGCCTATAATATTGGCACGTTTTGTAACTAATTGTGTCTATAAAGACACCTTCTTGAGAAAAATTTCATAGTTAGTTGATAATAGCAGTTTATAGTACAATTATCTACTAGTTAGTACTTACTTTCAATATTATGTTGAACATGTATCAAAAATTATTTGAATTAATATAGTTGATGTCATTTTTAATATCATCTGGTGTTGAGAATACCTCCATCCCAAGGAAGAGAAAAGGCCCACTCGACCAAGGCGATTGGAGGATTTATGTTTCATGCATGCTCGTGATTTTTGATAAGTTCAAGTTTAAATACTTTGATTTGAATGTTTATTTGGATACAGTTATCTATCTGAATTCAGTGTGTGCTATTTTAATTCTATTATTTCAATTCGGTGTGTGTATTTCAATTCCAATTAAATTATTTCCTTTGAACTCATTTTTACTACAACAATGTTGTTTCAGTAGTTTTGCATTGCATTTTCATAGACTATAGGGAAATAAGGGGAACCACACCAATAAGAACCACCAAAAAAATTGAGTTACATAAGACTTCATTGCATACAACCTAGAACACAGAGCCTTGGTTTTATAATGGATATGGAAAAATATTTTTTTGGTTAAATGATTGGAGAATACATCAACCCATAATTTTTGGCATCATTGTTGAGGACACCCTAAGCACAACACACCATTCTATTCACCTTACATGCTATGGATGTTAATGAAGTTAATCTATGGAACTAGTAGAAGTACTAGGCCTTATTTACACAATGAACCTTGATGCATAGGCCACATGATGCTCAAGGGAGATTTATACCTCATAATATTAAAATAATATGTCCAAATAGAGAACAAGTAGGGAACATTGAAAGTGACACTGACTCTAATACAACACCTATGATCCCTTCTCAACAATCTGCATCATCTTATCTAAAAACAAAACAAATTTTTGAGATGTGACATAATCGGAATGATGAGGACCACCCATTGGGTAGAACTTGTTGGTTGCTCAAATGTGTACTTGCGTCTCGAATCTCAATAGGGTCAAGGTTTCGAGACTATAATGGAACCATCCCCAAGTTGTGGGACCTTGCGTACTTGGGACGGATCTCCATGAAGGATGATTCATCTATCTATTTCTAATGCTACTCTACTCTTAGTGCTGAAAGGGGAAACTAAGATAATAATGTCAAGTGACCAAGGAAAGAAGGATAACATGAAGTAAACTACACTACAAACGAGATAGCACCAAATAAGAGGGAGGAACACTATCTCTGTTTTGAGTGAGAATGACAGGGAATGCATGAAAGGAGGTTGGGCATGAGTAGCATAGTGAAAGATGCATTCACCAAATTGTTCTTATGGAACACAACCAAATATGGAACTGCAGGGGACCTAAAATAGCACAACAATACACAATGTAAGAGAAGAGGCAATAAGAAGGAATGCAAACATGTTAGGAGAAAGAATAGTCACAAAATGATGCTTCTATTACTTCTAAAAATCTATAGAACTTTTATAATGATAAGGAGGCCAATATCCACATGCAAGAGCCAAACATAGAGGTTTACAACTCAAAATATAGAAAATATGGAGTCCTTAGCAACATGTGTAAGGATCCAGAGTGTCCAACCCTTTGAATATGCCCCTTCATTACAATATATAGGAAGAATAAGAGAGAGAAGAGGGAAAAATTTAAATCCTGCTTCAACCACCTCGAGACGCATTGAATCCTACTTTGAAAGCTCAACCACTATCAATCAATGCCTCTCTCAAATCTACCCCAAATATATCATGTATGGTTCCCTATCTTGCTTGGCATGTTGAAGAAGGAAGAATGGCAGATCGAATCGAATCAGATCTGGTGGTTGAAGAAATCTAATTCTCGCTTTAATGTCCTGATAGACATTTTCCCATTTTTCACCCACAAAATCCTATTAAGAATGATATTTTATGTTTCCATGGCATGGAGGGTGTCGAGATGTTTCTAAAAATTCTTCTCCCACCCAAATCTGAGTTTCTAGTCAAAATATATGGCCATTTAAATATTTGGATCACGGGCGTGTAATATTTTAAAGATTTTGTTGTACCGGGTCCATGTGGCAGCCTCACGTACCTTGGAGATTTGGCCCCTACCTTTCTCTTTTGAAAACACACCAGACTGACACATGGCGGCTTCCATGAGCTCCTTGGGCTTCTTTGTATTTTTCTTGAGTCTCTTTGTTTGGCGGGACAAAAATCTGATCCTAGACACATGGCGTCCTAGCACTTGTTTGGAAACCCACCCCAAATTTTACTCTTGAATTAGCACCATGCTGACACTTGGCATCCTCTGTTGGCCTATCCCAATGCTTTGACTATTCAACCCCGACCTTGTCCTTTTATGAAACTGGATGCATGGAGGCTCTGCGCTCATTTAGAAACCTACTCAGGATTTTACCTTTGAAGGAGCGTCAGTTTGATACATGGAAAGAAGGTGAACACACAAAATTTGGGCACAAGGGAGAAGTAGAAGACAAAGGTGAAGAGGGGTGCGCACTATGCGTGTGGGGAGATGAGGAGAAAGTGCGTGAAAGGGAAATAGAGGGTAGGCACAGAGGATCATGCAAGAGAGGAAGACATACTTGTAGAAGTCAAGTATGAAAAAGATGCACATATTCAACTAAAGGAAGGCACACAAAGGAAGAAAGAAGAGAGGATGTACAAAAGAACTGAATTTTGGTAAGTGCACAAGAGGAATGCCAGGGACTTAGCTACTTAGAAGGTAAGTCTGGGGAGGTGCGCACATGGAGTGCATGACAAGATATGAGAGAAAGAAGGCACACAGGAGGAAGGCACGCCCGTGAAACTGGAAGGAGAGAAGAATGCGAAGTGGAGCATGAAGGTGGGAAAGGGCGCGTATAGGGACTACAATTGAGGGAATGTGCTAAGTGATTTGAGTGCGTGTAATTATTCGATGAATAAATTAGGGCCAGAATGTGTATGCAAGTTATCCAAATATCTAGGAGAGCTATTTGGATAACAATTTTGGTGACTTTTGGGGCCATCTTCTTACTAGATGAAATACATTAGTAGCCTGAAGCATCCTTTGGGCATGGAGTCTACTTGTTCAATCATTAAAATTCACCTATAATCACTTGAAAATCATATCCGCACTTTGTTATGAATCTCACAAATGCTGAGTGAAGCTCTGCATTCTAGAAGTAACAAAATAGCATGAAGGAAGCACACGAGGGGAAAGAAATATTTACAAAAAAACAATGTGCACGAAGAAAACTTAGAGGAATTGAACCTACTTTAATATATACAACATGATGCAACAAACCTTTTGGTAGGGTTTGAGATAAATCTCATTTACTGGGATTTGGAGCGTGCTTCCATTGGGATGAGTTAAATCAAAAGAGTTAGCTTCTTTTCAAGACTTGATGATGTATGGGCCACTCCAAAGTGCATAAAAATTTGAATGGTTCCCTGGTTTAGCTCTGTCAGCATCCCATTTTAGAACCAAGTCCCTAACTTTGAAAGCTTGAGGCCTAGCCTTTTTATCAAACCATTTCTTTATTTCTTGTTGATGTTGTTCTAGCTTGATCATGGAATATTTTCTGAGCTCTTCAACATGAACCAACTCTGCCATCCTAATTTCTCTCTGATCCACACCCTCAAATTCTAGCTGCTGGGAAAGCACCAATGAATTAGTTCTAATGTCAAAGGAAGGGCAGCCTCCTTGCCATAGACTAGATTGTAAGGTGAAGTTCCTATTGCCTTTTTTTTTACTGTGATTCTATCTTCCCAGAGCGCACATAAGAACTTCGTATGCCACTGTCTTTGGTTGATTTTCATTATGTGCTTCATGATTCTGATCAGGTTCTTGTTTGTTGATTCCGCTGGACCATTTCCTGATGGTAATAATTAGAAGAGGTTTTTAGGTAAATGCCCAGAATTAGAGCCCAATAAGTGATTTTAGCACCAAGGAAGGCCTTTTCATTATCAGAGATAATGGTTTGAGGAACACCAAACCTTGTGATTAAACCTTCAAGAAATTTAAGGATGACTACCTCGATTGATTCCTTAAGCACAACAAATTTTATCCACCTAGTGAAGTAATTTGTAGCTGTCAAGACCCATTTATGTCCAGTGCTTGAAGGAAAATTTATCATGCCTATGAAGTTGAGACCCCATTATGCAAAAGGCTGATCAGCTTGGATTGGTTGGAGGGGAAGCGCTGTCAATATTTTCTTTCTCTGTAAAGAAAGTGCACTCCTTGCATTTTGTGACCCACCTATGTGCATCTATAAATAGGGTAGGCCAAAAGATACCTACCATTATAATCTTCATTGTTGTAGTCTTGGTAGAGAAGTCTCCACCAGAGAAGCCATCATGAAATTCTACTAACACTTTCTTAGCCTACACGCCATTGATACATCTTTACAAAGACGCCATCTAGATTACTTTTGAAGAGAAGTCTCTCAATCAAAACATAAGGGGTAGATTACAACCTCGGATGTATTCTCTTTGCTTTATTCAAACCGGAGGGTATGCACCCTTAGAAAGGAATGTGATCATGTCTTTCATCCAGTCATACACGTCGGGGTCTATATTTTGTTCATGTTATACATGCAGGAGGTCATCATCTAGAAATAATGAAGCCTCAGGTTCACTCTACGCATCCTCAATAATCTACTTACAGAGTGCACTACCTCTTACCAATTTTTTGGCCTTAATAGTCACATCATATTCCATTATTTTGGTCACCCATTACACTCTCTTCTCACCAATTTCTACTCCCATCATGAAGTCTCTAATAGATGCGTGGGAGACTAACACCTTGATATGATTTTTGGTGAGCATGCTCTTGAATTTCTTGAGCATGCGTATGATGGCGAAGATCTATTTATTAGTGTGACTATATTTCAATTCATAATCCTTCAGTGTCTGGCTGAAGAAGGCCACTAGTTATTCCATCCCTTGTTCATTTTCCTGTGTTAGGACAACAACAATGCTTGCATCAACACCATAATCATAAAGGATGAAATCCTTTGAGTAATCTGGATTGATGAGTGTTGGCACACAAGCAATCTCTTTCTTGATCTTGTTAAAGCTTTCTCTTCCTTCTGTTGTCCATCTGAAGGTTATGTCCTTATTGAGCATGAGGGTGATGGGCCAAACTAGTCCCAGAAAGTTAGGGATAAAATGCCTAACAAATTTAATATTTCCAAAGAAGGATTGTAAGGCCTTTTTTTTTCATCTGTAGGTAAAGGCTTAGGATGGCTGAAATGCACTCAGGATCAATTGTGATACCATCTTTCAAACAACATGGAGAAAGAGATTTCCCTAAGCCACAAAAAAATTACACTTCTTGGGGTTAAGAGATACCCCAAATTCTTTGCATCTCTCAAAGACCTTTTCTAGGTGTTTCATGTGATTCGTGCCTTAATTTGAGAAGATAGTTATATCATCCAGGTAAACCAAGATGAAATCATTGATGTAACCTTTGAAGGCAATATCCATGGCACTTTGAAACATTGTGCCCACATTTAATAGACCAAAGGACATTTTCTGGTATGTATATGTTCCCCACTTGGTTGTAAATGTTGTTTTGAATTGATCCTCTTCCTTGACCAAGATCTGGTTGAAACCCAAATACCTATCTAGCATGGAGAATGTCTGTGCACCAGCTACGGTCTGTAGAATCTACTCCATTGAAGGAAAAGGATAATGATCCTTTAGAGATGTGTTATTCAAATCTCTGAAATCAACAAAAAGTTTGATTTCACCATTCTTCTTGCATACTGGAACCAAATTTATAACCCGTAGAGTATTTTATAGGATAGATAATTTTTTCCTTAATGAGCTTTGATAGTTCCTTTCTCATAAGGGGCTCAATTTTTTGATTGATTGGCCGTTGTTTATGTCACAGGCTTTATGTCAAGATCAAGGTCAATGGAGTGTTGAGCAACACTTGGATAAAAATTTTAAGGTCTTCATATTCCCATGAGAAAATTTCACTGTATTTTTGACAAAGAGAGATGAAGGCCTATTCTTCTTCATGTGTACAAGTCCTATTGAGCAACAACTCCTTTCCGCGTGCAATAGTAATGGAGGAGCAATCCTCTATGTGGCGCACATGTATCTTTCTTCACCCTTGAACTCATCATCAAGGCTGAACATTTTCTCTAAGGTGACCAGCCCTTTAGGCAACTTATTTTTCTTTAGCTGTATTACTTGGTCACCATAGTTGTCATGCAATTCAGCTTGCATACTTGATGAAAATTAGCTTCATTCTAGATAAACTAGATGATCATGCATCACACAAACACTTGAAAAATGGTGTTATTTTTGGAATGGATGGTCTGATTACCATCTTAATGTGTTGAGTGTTTCCTTTGAAAAAGTCCTCATCAGGAGAAAACTATGAATCGAGCACGTCCATTTAATCAGCTTCTTTGTTCATTCTATGCGGGACTACCTGCAGATTAAGGGCATCAAAGCTCTCAAGTAGGTCCCAAAATCTATGTTTATAAGCTTTAAGAAGCTTATTATTTGTCTGGCATTTGTTGGTGACCTAGTGGATGATCAATTTTGTGTCCCTAAAGATCTGCAGTGCTTTAATTTTCTTCTTTTCAAGATAAGCAAGCCATGCACCAGCGCTTCATATTCTACCACATTGTTAGAACATGCAAACTGCAGCCTATGCACAAAGAATAATTTCTCATCTGTAGAGGAAATCAGAACCACTCCTGCTCTTGTGCCATTCCTTCTTCTAGATCCATCAAAGTATAACTTCCATAGACTAGTTTGAACTTTTTCTTTCATGAGCACGTGTGGAAGCATATTGTCTTCTTCTAGAATGCAATAAGTACCAAGCCAAATTTCATAGGCATCTAATTCTTCATCATATGGATAGAATTTTTGATTCCTTTGTACCCATTCATCAAGCACTAGGTCTGGAATGCAGGAGGGTGGAAGAGACTACTCTTCAGAACTAAAACTTGTTCTTCCTGGATAAGACAATTAGCTTGGAGAGGGGATGGGACATATGGCTCTACATGATAGAAAAATATAGGCTCAGCTTGTATGGTAAACCAGGTACCATACCTTGTCTTGAGTAACATATGAGACCAATTAGAAGATGACTAACCACCCACTTTAGTAGTAGATTCTCTTGATAGACATAGGGAAAACAAAGGAGGCAGTCAATAATTGACACATCTTGAGTAATTTTCAAGCTTGGACATGTATGGAGGGTTAGCTAAAGATCCTTGATGACTCCTAAGGTGGTTACAATTGAGCCATCAAGTTTTAGGAATCATTTAGACAAAGGTTTATATTTTAGACCTAAGACATCAGCTATCTTCTTAGGCATAATGAAGTACTAGCACTTTGAGTCAATAAAGCGATTATGCACTAGCTGTTTGCCTATAATCAAGAACATACGAAGGGTGGGGTTTTAGCAACTTTACTAACTTGTTTCTCCTCTTATTGGAATATTTTTACGAAGCACGTGGCTTCACGCATAACTAGATCAACGCGTGGAAGTTACACTAGAGCTTCATGCAATGATCCCGCCGAGATGGAATGGTCAAGGCATCCCACATTTTAACGTGTATATTTTTTTTTCTTCATTTGGTCAACAATGCTGAATGGAAGCCCCCTACCTTGTGAATTTTGGGAACAACATCCCTTCATGACTGTTCAGGCACGAAAGCTTGAATTTTAGCTGGAGTAGAGGCTTGGCCTACCAAAGGATGGGCACATGCTGCTTCAGAAGGAGCTTTATGCGGGACCTCCTGCATAGGGATTTGAATGCTTTTGTTGTAAGAGGTCTTGTCTTATTATTATTTATTCTGAATTTATACTTCTATTTTTGGGATTGTAACCTACGCGCCTGACTCTAATATTCTTTTCTTATATCTTGTGTTGTCTGCAACTTGGCCGCACACTCTGTTTGTATCTTTTGTAACTTGGTTGATTGTAAATAAGTCCTCCACATAAAATAACATCAAATTGGTTTCTAGAGGAACTTCTAGTCCTTCTAGATTATCTACTTTATGGGCACTTGTTGAGGGTTCACAGGATGAAGCATTCTGAATCATGAAGGCTTGGGCGTGCATAGCATTAGCACAATGATATTGACTATGAGGCATTTTTCAAGGGAAGCACCATTCTGAATCTTGTGCCAAATTATTTTGAACCGTAACAAGCACTGGATCACACTAGGTGTTGGGAGAGAAGGCACAGGAGGGACAACTTGCAAGGGTAGATGTGCATTAGGCTACCACCTATCATTCTACTTTGGTTAGGCACGTATCTTTGATTTCCATATTGATTCCGCTAAGGTTGATTCCCTTGGCCATGCGCCTAATTGGAATTGCCTCTACAAGCTTGCACTGTTGCTTTTCCAATGATATGACTTTTTTTGACAAATTTCTGATCATGGCCTTCATTTCTTTGTTTTCCTTTTGCTGTGATGGAGAATAGGATGTTGAGGCAACCGGTTGTGTGCTCTACTCAGGAGTAGGAATAGAGGCTATAGAAGGTTGGGGTGCTTGCAAAATTTCTAGGAACAAGGGCATAGGCATTTTGGGAGCTAATTTTCCCACCTGAATACAACTATTTTCTACCCTTCTTGCCGCAATACTATAAGTGGCCGGTAAGGTTCTACCTCACATAGATTAGATCATAACTGAAATATCACTATTGAGCACCTTCAGATAATAAAAGAAATCATGTTGGGTTATAGGTCTTACCATAAGAGGGATTCTATCCCAAGTCTTCTGAAATATGATGTTGAAATTAGTCATCTTCTCATTAGGCACCCTCCTTGTTGTTGTCAATTGCTCCACCAAAGATAGGTGATCTAACTTGTCTTCAAAATAATTACATAGAGTTGTTCCCAACTCATCCCAAGTGGTGATAGATCCAAGTCTCAAGCCTCGGTACCATTGAAGTGCTTTACCTTTGAAATAGGTCGCAAGCAACTGTTGCTACATCATTATGTGTGATTAGATAGAGTGAACACACATTTTCTACATCTTGGATATGCTCCTAAGGGGTGACTTGATTCTCACCAGTAAAGTAAGGAATACTCTTGATCGTGTCATTTGGCATATCATGCTACACGGCTAGGAGTAAGGGACTCCCTCCATCAAAGTTTACAAATATTCTTAACAGAGGGGGTTTCTAATGTGCCATTATAGGGCACACAGGTTGTCTCTTTTCAGAAGGAGTTGAATGGACACGGTGCACTAGAGATAGAGATGTGTGCATGAGATTTTTGGAATGAAATCTTCTCAGGGATAGCTGGAGGTATTCAAAATAATATTCATCTATTGCACTTCTTCTTGTGTGCACTCTTCTCATGAAAGGTGATCAGGACTACCAAAACAGAGATCTTAAATATTGGGAGTCACCAGATGTGTTTGAAATGAGCCTCTTCAAAGGATGAAACACTAATTTCACACACCAGAACTTAGAGATATGAAATTTGAGCTTTCAATGCTGGTCCCAGTGGGCGTTCTAGAAATTGTTGGTTTCTCTAACATGCACCCGTTTCTTGGATCTCGAAAGGGTCGAGGTGTCTAAGACCACAATGGAACTATCTCCAAGTTGTGGGACCTTGCGCGCTTGGGACAGATCTCCGAGAGAAGGTTGGTTCCTCTATTTATTTCTACTACTACTGCTACTCCTAGTGTTGAAAGGGAAAACTAAGCTAAGAATGCCAAGGGACCAAGGAAAGAAGGATAACATGAAGTAAAATAAACTAAAAGGTGATAGATTCAAAAAGAGGGATGAACATTATCATTGCAGTGATAATGACGGGGAATGTGTGAAAGGAGGCTAGGCACAAGTAGCACAACAAAAGATGCATTCACCAAATCGTTCACATGGAACACAACCAAATATGGAACTGCATGGGACCTGAAATATCAAAATAATACAAAATGTAAGAGAAGAGGCAAGAAGAAGGAATGTAAACATGTTAGGATAGAGAATAGTCACAAAATGATGCTTCTATTACTTCCAAAAATGCACAGAACTATTACAATGATAAGGAGGACGATATCCACATGTAAGAACCAAACATGGAGGTATACAAATAAATCTATATAAAATATGGAGTCCTTAGCAACATGCATAAGGATCTAGAGTGTCCAACCCTTTGAATATGGCCCTTCATTACAATATATAGGAAAAATAAGAGAGTAGAGGGACAAATTTGAATCCCGCTTCAACCACCTTGAGACACATTGAATCTTGCTTTGAGAGAAGAAGGAAAATGGGAGTAGGAAGGCATGCAAGGGTGCGAAGAGGGATTGCAAATGAGGGAATGTGCTAAGTGATTTGATCCCATGCAATTATTTGATAAATAACTTAGGGCGAATGTGTATGACAAGTTATCCAAATAGCTAGGAGAGCTATTTGGATAACAAAACCTTTACTTATCTAGTTATCCTCAATTAAGATGAGGATGCACCCATGAAAAAAATATCTCCCTCCATTGTCCCTATCTTTCGAGAGATGTCTATAGAAGACCTAGATCCGTTCTTATTTGAATTCAAATTTCTTTGACAAACATATGACTACAAAACAGATAACCAAAAACTCAAACTTTTCTCTTCCACCCTCAAAGAATATGTTATGAGGTGGTTCATGGGATTGTCCCCTAACTCCATTCATTCATAGGAGAACATGGAGAAAAACTTTTGGATAAATATCAAGACTACTATAGGGGAAGAGATAGGAGAGAAGAGTTCTTCCAGATACAGAAAAAGGAAGATGAAAATATGGAAGATTATGTGGATAGATTTCTCTTTCTCCATAGAACGAGAGTTACATACGAAATCACTAAGATAGTAATCCTTAAAGGACTTGATGAGGAAACTAAATACTCCCTCCATCTTATGGGAGGAGGTGATGTACAAAAACTCACCATGACATAGATTATTGAGTTATGTAGGAGTTACTCTAGAACAAGAGGAGGTATAAGGTAAAGAAAAACATCAAAGAATGCCCTAAGTACCTCAAAATTCTCGAGGAAATGGATAACATGAAAAAATACATCCTATCATAATTGACATCAACCATAGATGGGATGAAATCCAATAACAATATTACAAAGGAACCTTTAGATATATATTGTCCTAAATGTAGGAAGAGACATCCTTTGAGAGAATGCCCTTTGGATGTCACAGACATGTGCTTGATTTGTGATGTCTCTGACCATGATACCAATCATTATAATCTCTTACCTCAACTGAAAGAGAGATTAAATGCCATAACTCAATCTAATGCATAGGTAAACTTCATGCAATGATCAAATAACCAGTCTTCTTATGCCCCTCGACCTGCTTAGAACCCTAGATGATTCCATGGCCCAATCAAGCTCCTCCACCAACTTGGGGACAACCTGACTGGACACCACCAAACTGGGTAGCCTATCCATAACCACCACCATGGGTACCTCCATACAATCAGCAAGGTTGGGCACCTCCAGCTAATATACCACCATGGAAAAAGAAATAATGGGCACCTTGGCATAATGCTAATGAACCAAGGAGGTTTGTACAACAACAACAAGCTTTAATGCCCCCACCATAATATAATTATCAGCAAGGGAAAGTAGCACAAACTCAGCTTCTAGCTCAACCTGAATCGAACCCCAAAAATCATCAAAAAAATTAAATTAATGAAGCATGATAGGGTGAGATGATGCAGATGAATGCCATTAATAATGTACAACTGAGGTATGGAAGGATAATTCAGAACCCTCTTATTATTTTCACATAAATACCTAAGGAGAATGAAAAGATACTAGAGGAAAGTGAGGATATACCTAAGGAAAATAAGGAAACTAACATGTTTCATAGACACAAGCCACTAGGAACAAAAATGTGCATGAAGCTCCTTTCCCATAATAGTTGAGAGAAACACAGAATGAGGAAGAAACAACACTAGCTTAAGAACTGAAAAATATGAAAAATTAATTCCCATTTCTGAGAGCAATATAGGACATTTCGAGTTAAATTAGACCATTAGAATCCATTTCATAAAACACCAAGAAGGAAGAGGAAGTACCCAAAAATATTCAAAGTGGAAGGAAATATAGTTGATCTTGTGGCTAGAAAACTTCTTTCACCAAAATATGGGGATCCTGGGAGTCTAGTAATTACTATTTTTGTAAATGGTCAATCAATATCTAATGTTTTGGTAGATCTTGGTACTTCCATCAATGTTATAACACCAGATATGTTCAATCTACTATCTTTAATAGGATTACAGCCAACCAATACCGTTCTTCAATTAGAAGCTCAATGTATTGTTGTACCAGATGGAGTGATTGAGGATTTTATGGTCACGGTTGAATATTGGGAGTATCCTGTCAATTTTATGGTCTTACAACCTAAATCTTGGAAGTTGGGATACCCAGTCATCTTAGGGAGGCCTTGGTTAGTTTTGTTGCGTACATTGATTGTAGGTTAGAAAAAATGACTATTTTGAATGGGAAAAAAATAAAGAATATTTCACTTTATCCTCCTGCCTAGCCATATGTGGATGTTTGTGACTGTGTATGGGTTGATTTTTTAGATACTAACAATATGAGTTCTTCTTATCTAGCCACCATTGTAGTGAAAAATAACATGGAAGAAATTGTTGAGTCATACACAATGTTTGATGAAGAGGATACCACAGCTACGGAAACTAGAACTATGGCTACGAAAAAAAATTATTTAAACTTAGTAGATAATATCACCGAGGTAAGTGAGATTTCTATTGGAAATTGTGAATAATATATATGATGGTCGTGAAGATCAGACATTCATTGATTTCCATTGTCCTTTAGCCAAGGTTTTGTGCCTTGAAAACATTACTATTTTGCACATACTACAACCTCATTTTTTTCCCTTGAATTCTTTAATTGATGATGTATATTTTTCTATTCTAAAAGATACTAAACAAGGAATTATTGACATAGGAAAAGAGTTGACCATTGGTAACAATTCAAAATCCATCCAAGAAACTAAGGTTGATGACATATTGAGGAAGCATTCCAAAGCTCTTTCTTGGGATAACACTCGACATGAAAGGGATTCACCCAAGTATCTTCACTCACCATATTTACACCGAGGATGTTAAAACCATTAGGAAACCACAAAAATAATCAATCTAACACTTAGAGGAATTATCAAGAATGAGATAGAAAAATTGTTGAAGGTAGGATTAATATATCCTATATCTGATAGTCAGTGGGTATCAATGTTAGTTATAGTTCCTAATAAAAATGGTAAGTGGAGAATTTTTTTATACTATAGGTAACTTAATAAATCCACCAAGAAATATTACTTTCCCCTGCCCTTCATTGATTAGGTTTTGGACAATCTGGAAGGAAAGAAATATTTCTCCTTCTTGGATGGGTTTAGTGGGTATAACCAAATCAATATAGCACTTGCTTCTCAGGATAAGACCACATTCAATTTTCCCTGGGGTACATTTTCATAAAGATTTCTACCATTTGGGATTTGTAACACACCTACTACCTTTCAAAGAGTAGTTTTGGCCCTTTTTATAGACCTTACAAATGATTGTGTCAAAGTTTACATGGATGACTTTACTTTCCATGGTTCAACTTTTTATAAATTTTTGAACAATCTTGAAAAAATTTCAAATAGACGTGAGAAACAAAAAATTTCCTTGGGTAATGAAATATTTATGATAATGGTTGATCAAGGAATTGTCAAGTGGGCCATCATATTTCTGCCAAAGAAATACAGGTTGACCCCAAAAATATTGTAGTAATCACTAGGCTTCCTACACAAAAAAATCAGATTGAAATCAAGATTTTACTTGGACATGTAGGGTATTATAGGAATTTCATAAGATATTTTAGTAAAATTATTGCACCCATTTTTTCTTTGCCAAAAAAATATTGTGTCTTTGAATGGTCTCCTAAATATGAGTAGGATTTTGAAGTTATCAATGAGAAGTTAACCATTGCTTCATTTTTGAGAGGACCCGATTGTGGACAACCTTTCCATATTCACACTGATGCTTCTAACAAAATAATGGGATCTGTTATTGGAAAAAGGAAAAGGAATACCATATGTATGCCATCTATTACATCAACAAAAATATGACCCCAACAGAGAGAAATTATACCACTATGGAAAAGGAGTTTTTAGTTGTTGTTTACTCTCTGAATAAATTTAGACATTATAATAATCGATATAAATGCTGTGTATATTGAACATTCAACCATAAGATATTTTATGAATAAACCAAGTAGTAGGGGGCAGAATTATTAGATGGTTACTCTTGTTGTAAGAATTTAACTTAACTATTATTGATAAGATTGGGAAGACTAATGTTGTTGTTAATTTCATTTTGAAAGGGAATGTTTCAGAGAAGAAGAGTTATTCTAGGACCACTTTTCATATGAGCACTTATTTACATTATCAACTCAGCCTCCATAGTTTTTTGATCTTGCAAACTACCTAACTGTAGGGAAGTTTCCAGCCTAGTTTACCAATAAGGAATGAAGGAGATAAGTTACAAATAGTTCAACATACAAATGTTGTAATGTAATTTTATTTAAATGTTATCCTGATGGTTCTTCACAGGTGTGTTAGAGAGGAAAAACTATATGACATATTGAGCTATTTTCATGATGATTCTGAGAAGGAAATTACTTAGTGAAGAGGACAATTAAAAAGGTCCTTAGAGCTGGGTATTACTGGCCCTCTCTTCACAAATTTGTCAAGAAGTATGTGTGGAATTGTGACGCATGTCAGAGAATGGGGAAGCTTGCATTTTCTACAGAAATTCCCATCAATCCTCAACTGATCTTAGGACCATTTGAGAAGTGGAGAATTGATTTCGTTGGACCATTTGATCCCTCGTCCAATGGGAATGACCATTTTCTGGTGTGTAATGGTTATCAACAAATGGGTTGAGGTTCAAGCATTGGCATCTACCAATGAGGATGTCATAGCTGAATTTTTATACAACAAGATTATGTTGAGATTTGGCACCCTTAGAGCCATTGTATCTGATTAGGGACCTCAATTCATGTCTAAAATGATTTAATAATTCTTGGAAATCTATTGAATCAGGCATTATAAGTCATCACTATACCACCCCCAATCCAATGGGAGGTGGGAGTGAACAACAGAGAGATGGAGAATATTTTAACCACGCTTATTAATGCTTACGGAAGAAGTGAGCACCAAAACTCCCAAAGAAGTTTGGGCCTACAATACAACCGTATGACTACTACCAATTTCTCCCCATATGAAATAGTGTATGGGAAGAAGCCACAGTTACTAGTTGAGTTTGAATTATAAACTTGGAGGAAAAAAATGAAGGTTAGAATTGAGTTGGATGAAGAGTAACGTGAGAGAGTAATGTAACTGAATGAACTAGATGAAATGAGGATGGAAGCACAAAAAAAAACTAAAATTCTTCAACACCAAATAAAATCCTATCATGATGATCATATCAATCACAAAACTTTTAACGAAGGATATTGGTTCTTACCATTTGACTCAAATTAGCAACAATTCAAAGGCAAACTAAGAACAATATGGTTGAAACCCTACTAGATCAAAAAGGTTTTTGATAATGACTCAATGAGACTACTTCCATTCGATGGAGACAAGAGAACTCTTTAAAGGAATGGTTATATATTAATGATATATCAACAACCTCTAGATAAATATACCTTCAAAAAATATATGATGTTATGTGAAGAAATGGATTCAGTGGAGGATCTTGGCTCTTCCTACTAGGAATAGTTTTATTTAATTTGAATAAAGAAAGATGATCATGGTTTCAATATTCTTCCCTTTAGATTGTACTTGTTTTGTTTATTTCATGCTTTCAATGAAGCTTAGGAATGTTAATTATTAGACCATACATTAATCAAATTTATTCTACGAGTTCAGGACATGTAATTCTATGGATATCGAGGGGATGAGTTGGCAAGAGTAAGTGAATTATTATTTGCTATGGATATTAGATTTTTAAGAACTCCCCCATTACATTTATTTAAATGATTAAATCAGAATAGAATTCTTGATGCACTTATTGTGGAATAAATCAAAATATTATGCCAATGAGTGGAGGTAATGAATAATAATGAGAAAATATGCCACATGTGTCACACTTATATGGAAAGGAAAGGTGGATTTTTGTGAAGGAAAATTAGACTTATCATTCATGATGATAGGACATGAGTTGTGTGATGAATTAAATCTTCCCATATGAACTAAGTCCCTATCCTATAATTTTTTTTTTCCACCAAACTTGTTCTGACTCACTGCTAATTAAGAGATTAAAAAGAATTCAAACTTCAAATGTCATTGTTGCATGCAATTTCTCTATTACTCCATGCAAACCTTCACCATTTTTCTAAAGTTTCATTCTCCCTTGATTGAGCTATGAGGCAGAAAAATAAATCTGAACTCGATTCTCTAGAGCTTTTGGTTGGAAATGTTGTTATTTCTCAGGTATGTAATGACGTGGGATGGTTAGATTTTATTAAAAAAATTGAGGGTTTTGATGAGTATTTGGTTGATGAGTTCCTGATAAATTTTGAGGAAACCTACTCATGAATTGGGGGTAAAAGAATTGAGATAAGTAGCCAAATTGTTGCTGACCTATCTGGCCTACTAGATTTTAGTCTCAAAGTTGTGACCAATTCCTTACTCAAGGATTTAATACCATTGTTTCATGAAGAAGGAGAATCTCTTCCAGAAGTGATCCTTACTTCCTATGGTACTCAAAAAGGAATTAGGTGAGAGATTTTTCTTGGTATTTGGAAAGAAGTAGCTAAGTGGGTCAATAAATATTTTATCTGTGATGGGAATCCATCTATACTCGGAGGTGATGCACTAAAGATATTGACTCATCCTCAAGAGGGGTCATACAAACCCTGAACTTATGCTTAATTTATAAGAATATCTTTCTCAAGAGGTCATCAAAGTGGGAAAAAAGTACAAGAATGGGGGTGGTAGAGCTTCCTTGAAGCACCCAAGACTTATCCAATTAATCTGTTCACATCAGGATTTTTACAGGCCTAAGAGGAAGATTGAAAAAATGAGTGCAGGGGAGAGTTCAAAACAAAATAAAATCAAGAAGGAACCATCCCCTAGTGTTCAACCTATGCTCGAGTTGACTCCTTGCCCTTAAAGAGAAACTATGGAGGAATATTCTTGTAAGGATAACCCGTCTTCTATGTCAGTAACTTTCCAAAGGTAAAAATACACTACTAGTCCATTTTTCTATGTCGTTAAGACTAAGAATGTCTTGTACCTTACAAAGACCTTAAGTTTCCTTGCCTGAAATGTTTCATGAGGATTTTTCTCCCATTTTGGAGGAGAGAGATGAGGATGGTACTTTTTCCACCCTGTTGAATAGTTGAAGGATGATGAATTCACAACCTTTCCTAAAACATAGTTCCCTATCACCGATATTCCAAACATTCCTACAGACTTCAGAACTGAGTTTGAACCTCCAAAATTCTGCAATCTGAAAATAGTGACTACAGATCCGTAAACTATTGCAATGGAGGTTGGTGGCTAGGAACCGCATGGAGATGAAGTGCTAAGGTGTTACCAAGATGAAATTTCCTCCTTGAAATAAAATTTGAAAGGTATGGAAGAAACCAATTTGTCTTTACAAACTAAATTTGCACAAAGAACTATAGAGAAGGTTAGATAAATTACTACTTTAAAGGTAGAAGTTAGCAGTCTCAAAATACAAAGGGATATTGGTCTCAAAGTATGGAACAATTTAACCCAATTATCTCTTCGAAATAAATAATTGGTAAAATAAAATAAAAATATTAAGGGAGATATTGAGGCCAGGATGCAGGTGAAAATAAGGAGTTAGAATCTATTTTGGATTTTTTTTTCCTATGACTTGCAAACTTCTAGCCTATAGGAAACCATCCTCCATCTATAGTATGTTTATTCAAGAACAATTTTATGATTGGAAATTGATGAGGATGTGTAGTAGAGAACCTCGTGAGTCCCCAAATGGAAATAATTTCCTATAAATATATCAAAATTGTACTCCTAAGATTCAAAATATTATGTGTGAATTTTACCTTCGCAATATGTTGGTTACTAATGTGCCAGATTTATTCATTAATTTTTTTGGGGATATTTTTAGTTGAAGGATTTTTAATCATTACTTAGGGACAAAATCATATGGAGTGATAAAATAGAACTTTTCCATCAGACAACTTGAACCATAGGTTTCTATATTAGGCCTACCCATCACAATGATGTGGCTATGAAGAAAAATTTCAAGTATCTTTACTATCAGGTTGGCATAGGACTAAATACTTCAAAGGATTTACAAAAGTTTGTGTAGGATTTTGAGGTCTACAATCAAAAAAAATTTGGTGAGGCATTGCAAGCTTATGATAAATAGTGGGATACATTGATCCTACCTATGAAATTAAGGGAAGTGATCTCCCCCCAAAACCTCAGTTGGAGAATGAGGAGGGGAGATGCACTTGTTGAAATTATACGACAATCATTAGAGAAAAATGAAAAATAATACAATGATGAGTGGGTTGGAATACAAGTGAGACCACCCCTTCTCTTGAGTCTCATGACTACTTGGCAGAATAATGCTACCCAATCACATGATATATTCAAATCATGGGTAGAGGTTATTTCAAACACTCAAGGGTGTAAGGGAACAAGAAAACAATATGCAGATCAATTTGAAGAATATGACATGGCACAACAACTTGGTCGAGAGCAAGGAAGAGATGAGTTTGCATAGGGACATGCAAAAGGTAAAGTGTAGGGGAGATGATGAGTGCATAAATTGATCTATTATATCATCTATATGGCTATTGATTTATTCCTAAAAATGTTAATTTATGCATGGGGATGTTTTATATAGTTATATCCTAGCAAGGTTGATGCATTTCTCTTGTTTTTGTTCATGAAAACTGTTGACCATAGAAATTACCTACTAACTACTTCTATGAGTAATGTGGTGATATGTGTAGGATAATAGTGAGAATTTTCTTCCAATTATGGAAGTTGCAATCAAGGAGGCTGAGTCTTTAGCCATTATGCCATCATGGAGGATTCTTCCATAATAAGCCTACAAACATGAATCTTATTTTTAGCTATATCATAGGATTTCATGAGATTTAATGAGGTTGTTATTGGTTGAATTTAGTGCCTATAATATTGGCATGTTTTATAACTAATTGTGTCTATAAAGACACCTTCTTGAGAAAAATTTCATAGTTAGTTGATAATAGCAATTTACAGTACAGTTATCTACCAATTAGTACTTACTTTCAATATTATGTTGAACATGTATCAGAACTTATTCGAATCAATATAGTTGATTCCATTTTGAATATCATCTAGTGTTGAGAATACCTCCATCCCAAGGAAGAGCAAGGGCCCACTTAACCAAGGTGATTGGAGGATTTATGTTTCATGCATGCTCATGATTTCTGATAAGTTCAAGTTTAAATGATTTGATTTGAATGTTTATTTGGATGCAGTTATCTATCTGAATTCAATATCTGTTATTTCAATTAAGCTATTTAGATTCACTATGTGTGAATTATTTCAATTATTTTATTTCAGTTTGGTGTGTGTATTTCTATTCTAGTTAAATTATTTCCTTTCAATGTATTTTTATAAGATCAACGTTATTTTAGTAGTTTAGCATTGCATTTCCGTAGACTAGAGGGAAACAAGGGGAACTACACCAACTAAAACCCCCAAAGAAAGGAACCACCAAGACAACTGATTTGCATAGGACTTCATTGCATACAACCTAGGACACACAACCCTTATTTTATAATGACATTGGAAGAAGAATCTATTGGTTAAATGATTGGAGAATACAACCCATCAATTATGCTTTGAAGGATCCTTAACGAAATTAATTAATTATCCGAGAAGAAAGACCAATTTTTTTTTTGCAGAAGTCATCTTCATCACTATCACACGTGTAGTTATTTCCCTTGTTTTCTCCATGCAATCATAATTTCTTCCAACAATAAAACCAAACAGAGATCTACTACATGCTGCTACAAGTAAACATTTAGTCTTTGCATCATATCCTTCTATTAAATACCATGCACTTCTTGCAACAAATAGACCAAATCCTAAAAATAGAAATTGTAAGAAAAAAACATGGTACTTGAGTGGTGTTGATCACCGGGAGGTAGGGCTCATATGAAGTCCTTAGTTTCTTATGCTCAAATTCAATAGGGATAACAACAGTCTTACCATACAAAATATCGAATGGTGTGAAGCATGTTGTTGTCTTCCAAGTTGTGTTGAACACCCAAATTGCCTCTGGAATTTTATCTACCCAATCCCTCCTGTGGAGTGTAATAGTTTTTGTCAAGATGGATTCTATTTCCTTATTTGTTACCTCAACTTGACCATTAGATTGGGGTGATAAGGTGTAGAATTCCTATGTCTAATTTCATATTCCTTAACTAGATTAGAAATAACTTAAGCAGTGAAGTGTGTACCTTGATCTGTAAAAATTTCTCTTGGTACTCCATATCTTGTGATAATGTGGTCATATAAGAATTTAAAAAATTCACTCTTTTGATTTGGTAATGTTTTCACTTATGTCCCTTTAGTGAGGTAATGTGTGCACACTAAAATGTAATATTTTTGTTGAGATTTAGGATCTATTGGATAAATGAATTCCAAACCCCATTTTTCAAATGGCTATAATACTACATGAGGTTGTAATGGAATCTCATCTGAATTGGTATGCTAACCCATTCTTTGGAACTTATCACACCTTCTTGTATACAATGTTGCATCCTTATATAGTGTAGGATAGTAATACCTAATGTTAACACTTTTTGTGATTTTCTTTTTGCAGAAAGTTTCCTCTACATGTTTCACTATAGAAGGATTTGAGGACATCATATATTTCCTCATCATTTATGCATCTCCTCATAACATTATCTTTCCTCGTGTGAACAAGAAAACTAGCTATCTAGGAAAAATTTACACTTTTCTCAACAATGTATTTCTTTTCAGAATATAAATAGTGTGGAGGTGTCTTACCTAAGACTAAATAATTAGCTATATCAGCATATCAGGGTGTTCTAGTGGAAATGGAAAATAGGTTCTCATATAGGAAAGATTCATCCACTAATTTTTCTTCATTATTATTCTCCATTCTTAAAAGAAAGTCAACTACAACATTGTCCTTACCATGTTTATCCACAATGATGACATCAAACTCTTGCAAGAGTATCAAACATCCGATTATTTTTCTTATTATAACTAGTTTTTGATGAAATATTTAATTAATGCATGATCGGTATAAATGAATACTTTGGATAACTTTGTGATGTATTATGTGAACTTATTGATAGAATAAACCACTTTTGCTAATAATTCCTTCTTTTGGCTATATAGTTGAGTTCAACATGTTGCAAGTTATTGATGACATAGTAGATTACATAATTTAGAATTTCATCATTCTGATCCTAGAATAACTCCAATTGCATGATCTTAGGCATCAATATGAATGTTAAATAACAAAATCCAATATGGTCCTCTTAACACAAGTGCGAGAATAAACATTTGCTTCAAATTATGGAATTTAATCTCACAATTCTCACTATTCAATGGAAACATATTTTTCCAAAGAGGAAAATAATGGTGCTACAATCTTATCAAGTCTTGTATAAATCTTCTATAATATCTAGCATGGCTTGAGAGGGTCCTCACATCATTTTTCTTCTTTAGTGTTAGAAGATTTATAATCACGAATATTTTTCTAGATCTACCTAAATTCTAATGTTCATGATAGATAATGCCCCAACACTATTCCTTCATACATCATCATACAACATTTTTCGTTTCTTAAGGACAGTTTTTATCCTTACATCTCTTAAGAAATTTATCCATATTCTTCATTTCTTCATCAAAAGTACTACCATATACTATAAAATCATCCATATATACCTCCATGCAAAGAATTGGTTAGATTTGAAAAATTTCTCAAAATTGCTCACTGAAATGTAGTAGGTGCATTGCACAAACCAAAAGGAAGAAAAATATGCAAACATTCCCCATGGGCATGTGAATGTGGTCTTGTCTTGGTCCTCAGGTGCAATCTAAATTTGGTTGTAGCCACTATAGCCATCTAGAAAAGAAAAATATTTCTTACCAACAAGAGTGTCAAGTACCTGATTAATGAAAGGAAGTGGAAAATGATCCTTCTTTGTTGTTGCATTCAACTCTCTATAGTCCACACAGATCCTCCATTTACCATTCTTCTTAGGTACAATGACAAGGGGTGACACCCATTGACTATCTGAAATTGGATATATGAATCCAACATCCAATAATTTTTTGAATTCTTCTTTCACTATATCCCTCACTCTGGATTCATTCTTTTTGTGGTTGTCTTATTAGATTGCAGCTATCTTCTACGTATATCTTATGTGTATAGAGCTTAGGAGTATCCCATGCATGTATCCATAGTCCCATGTAAAAAAATTCTTGTGTTTCTACAAAAGAGAAATTAACAGTTTCTCTTATTGTATTCTCAACATTTTGTTTACATTAATTGGCTTACTCAAGTAATTTGCACTTTCTTAGAGAGATTGGTCATAGAGAATATACTTCTTCTTATATAATTAAATATAAAATAACATATAAGTTGGTAAAGGATGCAATTCTTACCTGGAACATTCATAGTTCTTTGATGAGGCATGATTTGATTCTCAGGACAACTTATACACCTTAATTTTTCATCTGCTTTTTCATTCGTCCCATAATTATTTTGTAGGAATTTAGAAAGAGAAAAATATTATTCTTTCCCTTAAATTGTGTGTGAATTCTCCAGCATCATGAGCTTCTGAACTAAGCTTTGGTCATCTTCCGGATATTCAACCCAAACGGTATGGTATTATTCGTTAAATAGTTGTGTAGGGGGTAAAATATGAGCTTTTTTGTACCACTTCTATTAGAGATAATCATATTACCAGATCTACATCCTATGAATGTGTCAATAATTTCCAACCATGGTCTTCCCAAGATGATAGGATATCCTCCCAAGATTTCTTTTGGCTGAAGAACAATAAAATCAGTAGGGTACTCCCAAGAGTCTACCACTACTACTATGTCCTCCAAGACTCCTTCAGGATTAATTATTGATCTATTTGTAAGCTACAAGACTGTGGTTGTTGGTCTTAGTCCCTCTAACTTCAAATCATCCATAATTTGTTTTGTCATTACATTTATTGTTGCCCCCAAGTCAATCAGAGTGTTCTTGATCACTGTGCCATTGATTGTGACATTTACTAAAGGACTGCCTGGATCTATGTATTTGGGAAAAATTGAGTTCCCAAGCATAATATCAGCTAGTTGTCCAATAACCTATACAATAGTTGGATCTTTCCTCTTTCTTCCTAGTTTCTTTATGCATAGATATTTAACCAATTTTTTATATATGGGAACATCCTTAATAGCTTGAATCAATGGAATTTTGACACAAATTTCTTTCAACTGGTTGAAAAAATAATAATCAAATTCTGTCTTGAGTTTGGTCTGTCTTTTTTCTTGTAACCTTTCATGAAATGGTGGCTCATTACCTTTTGTTTTACCATTTCTGGAATTTTTATCAGATTGTTGTGGATTAGCATGCAATGTATTTTGTTATTGCTATAGATCTGTCTATAGTGTTTTGTTACTTTGCTATAGGTCATCCTGCAACATTTTTTTTTCCTCAACAATCTCAGTAATGGTGGGTCCAACTGGTGGAGGAAGGGTTCTTCTTGAGCGAAGATGGATATTGTTGACATCAATAATATAGGTATGGTATTGATTTGATTCAAGATGGAATAGGCTAGTTGAGAAACTTTATTGTGTGAAAAACATATCAAACTTTCCCATCCTCTATTTCCAACATCTTGAACTCAAGTGAAGACTCCCTTTCTTAAGAAATGTTGTCCAATTCTCTGCATCTACAATCATATTTATTCCTTCTACATGCATGACAATACTCTGTGAGTGTTGCTTCTACATATTCCTTTTTCTTTTTGGCATGTAGAGCATCTAATTGATTGGTCATGTCATTGACAATATCCTGCTTCATATTTTTAAACATGTTGATAATATCTAACTTGGATATGTCCCCAATTGTTTTAGTAGCTAATCCACCTTTTTATCTTACATTTATCACCCTCTTCATAGTAGTTCTTGAGTAATTTTTGTAGGCTTCACAGATTTCTATAAAAGTATATTTTGAAATGTCTCCTTCTCCTATCAGTTATAGAGAATCCATGTTCTCCTCACCGAGTCCCTTCAAAAAGAGTAATTTGAGAGATTTAGGTGGTAATTTGGTGTTCCTTGACTTCTAAACACAAAACAATAACCTTTCCAAATAGTCTTCCAATGGTTCATCCTCTTTTTTTGCCATTCTATAGATTTCATCACCTCCTCTCTTTGCTTGGTTTGCAATAATCCTGATACTTATCAAGGAATTTCTCCTTCATTTTTGCCCACGTGGTTACAAAATTTCTTCCAAATCCCATAAACCATCTCAAGGCTACATCCTTGAGTGTAGTAGGAAATAGATTTAATTTATGTGCATCAGTAGTATAATCATAACTCCCAAAAACATCAAACTCAAACATAAAGGTGTTTGGGTCTTCTGACATGGATCCATGAAATTTGGGAAAGGCTGAGGAAAAATATTTTCCATACTAGTAGCTGCATTATTTTTAGTAATGGGGAACTCAAAGGTGGTTAGCCCATTTCAAAAATTCTTAATTAATTCTTCTTCCATCTTTGGCTACTCAGGAGAAACTTCAGAGCTTTCACTTAAAGGATTATATTCGAATAATAAACCTTGTAAAGATGA
This sequence comes from Taxus wallichiana var. yunnanensis, assembly GCA_018340775.1. Lineage (NCBI taxonomy): Eukaryota > Viridiplantae > Streptophyta > Pinopsida > Cupressales > Taxaceae > Taxus > Taxus wallichiana. Next base: position 52,278,463 of record CM031239.1, read on the forward strand.
AAGGACTTCTTCTTCAGAATCCTCATAGGTATATGAAGAGATCTGGGATACCTATGGATTAGGAAAAAATATACCATGGGAATCCCTTGGTTGTTGCATACATCAACTACTCAACTCTATCAATGGAAAATTAATTAGGGTTTGGTTGAAATGAATTCCTAAAACATAAAATTCTCTAAGAAATGAAAAACCTCTTCAAAACCTTATAAATCAGCAATATCCCCGAAATGCATTACCAAAAATGGTGGTGCAAATTAAATTACAAAAAAATATGTTGTTCATTAATCTACAAATCATTTAATTATCGAGACCCGGGGACGTAAAAGTTCAATATTGCGAATGTTGTATGCACGCATTCGATGTTTGGGAGGTATAAAGGCATATTGTTGTCACTACAATTAGGAAATAAAAATACTAGAAATGAACTAGACTATGACTAAAATGAATACTATGACTATGGAAAAGCATGTAAAAACATAATACAGATAAAGAAATAAACTTCTACAATTCTAATCACGCAATGAATTCAAAAAAACAAAAGTATAGGGCTAGAAAACCATAAATGGGCCCTACCTTGGGTATTAATCCCTCCTAAGGCCTATGTCTACAACAATTTAACAGAAATCATATTCTTATTTCATCAGCATGAAGATTACAAGTGGAAAATACAACAAACTCTCTATCTATGGATCTATCTCTCTCTCTCTCCCCTATTTATATCCTTAATCTTTCCTTTTTATATCCTTCATTATAGAAGAGGTGTGGAGAGATATAAACCTACTAGGAATTCCAGTTGGATTAAGAAAAAAATCTAGAAACTTACATGCATGCAACATAACTATTCAATAGATGTTCTCATACAATCACATAACTTAACTAACTGATTAATCAATCAACCAATTATTAAGTTATGAATTAAATCAATTAGTTCTTTGTTTGAGTTGCAATGCATAATCAGGTGATGACGTTGAGTATTATTCTTGTTCACATAACTACTTCTTCTATCAACACATGTGATATTATGTGTAGTGTCCACGTTGTGAAAGCTCCTCAGAATCATGACTTTATGTATGTGTGTGACCTCCTTTGGCTGCGGACACTTTGTTGTAGACAGGTCCCTTTGAATGTATGGCAGTTTCGTGAACAACCTCTTTGTTGTGAATGAGTTTCTTTGGTTGCATGTCAATTGTTGTGTACATATCCTATTTTGTATGTTAGTTGTTGCATATAAAAACTTCTTTGAAAACAAGTATGACATTTATACAAAACATCATTTAACATCATATTGAAACCAAAAGAATAAATTCATAGTCATAATCCATAAAATATAGTAAAATTTGTTAATAATTAAATTAATTAACATATATGCCATGAGTTCAATCTATAATGAAAAATGTTCAGTAGTATCACCGGGAAATATAAGTTCGAAGTACAATTGACTAAACATAATATATTAGATGAGGTGTTTTAAAATAGGAAATAAAACGACTCATCACTTGGATAGGTGGATTTTGACTTATCGTGAGAAGGAAAATTAGTAAATATGACATGATGCTCATTAGACATATAGGGGTTGGATTTGTAAGGCCATTGTGATTTAGCAATTGTAGATGAAAATAAACTAGAATGTTGTGGAACAAATGAAGTATTAAATTATTTTATGTTAGTTATGTAACCTCTCGTATGATAGTTTTTATACATTTCACATAGATTATCTATTCATAATAGGCATAGGAAATTCCATTTACCTATTTTCATCCCTTGTGCACTACATAAACACCCTTAAAGGTTTTTCAATTAAGTAGGATTTCTAATAGACCACGCTTTTAGTTTTCAATCTACTTAAAATCCATCATAGATAACTCTTTCAAGTTTTTAACCAATGCATTCATGTTTTAAATATCTATAAAATTATGAAATTACATCTGAATTTTTTACGTATTCATAAACCTTTTATTTATTTTTAGTTTTCTTCTATTCTTCAAAGGTTATGCAGTGGGGTTTACTAAACTTTTATAGGTAGAGGAATTGATAGAAGTCGTAGTTCTTTTGTTACCTAAATTTTTGGAGCATGTGGTCGAAATTATGTACTTTAGGGTGTTTATTATAATCTTCATAGTTGGGATAAATATTTTTAAGTCTATTTTGTATACATTATAATATGTGATGACCTCATCCACTTTACCTAGGTATATCTAAAGTTTTTTCAATGCTTGCAAAAATTTGAACAATGCATCGTTTTATCCATAGTTGGGATCCAGAGAGATGTATCATATTTTAATTTCTGACATTAGTACCTCAATGTAATATTTTAGTCTCTACATTTGCACCCTTGTAAAATTATTTTATGTTGTATTCCTCTCCCATCTCGCACAACCTATCATTGACATTGTCTTAAACCTAGAATGAAATTTTCAATGTTTTATCCACTTCTTGATCATCCACCGTAGCTGTTATATGTTCATGGAAATTATTAGCAAGATTATTGTCTACCCAAATATTATTAATTTATAATTAAAATTACACATTCCAATCCAACAATTCATATGTAAATTGTTTGATTTCTCTTGCACCTTATAGAGCTTGATATATTCTTGCATAATTAATATGATTATGTTAACCTATATCTTTGGTTGATTTATGTAAATCTTAACTATCTATTAATTATCTTTATCTTTCCAATTTTCCAATTTACTAACCAAAGTGGTCAACTATACTTGTTTTTTCATAACTTGATCACATATAGCTTCAATGACAAGCTTGGGACAATTGTCCTCTATTTATTTCTTGATATTGCACAATGTTCTCTAATGTTTCCTTTTTTGTTCTAATTACACATTTTTCGCTCCCGTGTTTTCTTATAGATTATGTACTCCCTCTATTTATGTTTATTATCTTAGCTTCTTTACATCCACCTTAATAGTTACTACACCTCTAATCCTAGGTAATATATCAGGATATGGATAGTTGACTGTACTAACATGATATCTTATCATGTTGTATCATTTTGTATTTATTTATTATTTCATATTATTCATGGGTTGGCCTTCAAAGATTTTGTATATTATAGTATGATGTATATAGGATTTGGAGAGTATGATCTCATCATCATACTAACCAATTGACTCTTATTATATGGTTTAGAGGTTGCCCCTCGAAGTGGCTAATTCATTATACTTGCATATTGTGATCATTTATCTATTTTTATTTTTCTTTGGTTTTATATTTTTTCAATATTCAAATTTATATAAATAATTTTGTTACAAGTGGTATTAGAGCTTGATCTCAGCTAGATTTGGGTCAAAACCCTAATTCTAAAGATTCAAATATATCTCCACAATGGTATGTAATTGTTATGAAATTTTTACCAAGTGTTGTGAAACCATTCAAGTAATATCCTCTCCTAATTTAAATATTTTTGACTTAATTTGTTCAATTTATATAACTTTTAGGTATTATCATAAAAATTTCTACCTAGGTTGTAATTTTAGGAATTTATCTAAGTTTCTTATATTTTCAGAAATATTGCTAATAATCAAGTAAGGTTTTCTCTAAATTATAATAAAATATTTATGACACCCAAAACCCTAAATTTCTACCCTAATCTTTGTATCCCAAGACACTAACCCTACATCTTGACCAAAAGATCGACTAGAGGCTAATGGAAGGGTCAAGCCACTCTAAGAATGAATCCAAATAAGGAATATATGTATTTGGAATCTTTAACTTCTAAAGTATCATAGGTATTTAACCAACATCAGAAAGGGTTTATAATATGGTGAGTAAGGAGATCACCCAACATGATCTTGAGACACTAAAAGATAATATGGAAGATAACCTTCAACAAATGGGAGGTAACATTATAGAAATGAAGAGTGATATGCATCTAGGGATGAGATAAATAAGAAAGGAGATGGGGTGTAATATGTCAAGCAGGAAGATGGGAATGAGTTCTCTTTAAGTCACATGGGTTCCTAAATCAATACATACCTAGATCAAAATAATGCACCCTTAAATCAGAATTAAACCAGCTATTGATGCAAAATCACAGCACCCCTGGATGTTGATCAGATTTCTAGTTAGATCATGCTAGCATCTAGTGTGATTGCACAACATGGAATCCTTTCTCCAAGTGTGGGACTTGTAGAAATGAGAAAGGAGTCTCCAGAGAAGGTTGGTTCCTATTCCTCTGTTCGGATGCACACGAAAATGTAGAGGGTTTACTCTAAATCTAATCCAACTTGCCAAGGAGATAGGGTAATAAGATGCATAAAAATAAACGTAAGCTAACAGAGGTGATGCAACAAGGAATGAAGAACATCTATCTTGCCAATAAACACAAACCATTAAAATGTGATGCAAGATCATGCACGAGATAACAAAATTTGAAGTGAAAGGTCGGGAGGATGCAAATGAACGCAGAGAGGGTTAGGAATCATCCACGACATGCATTACTTGCTCCAAAGATTGATACAATACACTAAAAATGCCAAGAGGTAGAGTCACATTACGGTTTCAAATGGGAGGTTCGAACTCCAAAAATTCACTGCAAAGAGAATAAGGGAGGGGAAAAACAAGAATGTTCGACCTTTAGAAAGAAGCCCCTCCTTACAATATATAGGAAGAATGAGAGAGGGAAGATAGAGGAAATCTAGATCTACCCCAACCACTTCTAGGTTGCATTTAACTCATCTCATTATGGCGAAGTGGCGAATCCTGCGCAAATGTGGACTATCTAGCAGTGGCTATGCCTGTCTGTTGCATTAAAGCTGGTTGTTGAAACATCACTTCTTTCTATTCTTACGTGCGCGAGGTGTTTCTCAGTTTTCTCACTCCAAATTGAACCAAAATGAAATATTGACCCTAGAATCGTGTAGAGAATTTCACCAGCTTTCCATTGATATAAAGAGCATGAAAATTTGAGCTCTAGATCGAAAGATATGGTGATTTGAAGATTTAGGGAAAAAAATACGCCAAAACGGATCGGCGGGAAAATATTTGAGTTTTTCCTACACTCTGCCACTTGGATGACACATGTCGGACTCTGATTCATCCACGGGTTCATTCTCTGAAAATTCCTTCGGGCCTTTAAACTTGGACACGTGGCACTATTTTATTGGTTCGGGCCTGAGGGGCGCACTTGGCAACTTTTCAACCTTCTGACATGTGGCACGTTCTGATTCGTTGGCGACTCTTTCAGCTTTTCACATCCCACATGTCCCTTGCGTACTTTTGGCATGGCTGTCCCAAACTACCTGGAACAAAAATCTCTGAACCGCCTGATTCAGGCTTCTTTGTCCCTTTTACGGTGAAGACACGTGGCAAGATTTGATTGACTCTCGCTCTCTTTCGGCTTTTCGTGTCCCACGCGTCCCTTTGTCCCAACTATCCTAGACGCATTTAAAGTCCCCTGCTTCGGCCAAATCAGCCGGTTCACGTCCTTCACATCCTCCACATATTCACGGCCCAGATGTCCCAGCCTTATTCTTCTATGTCGGCCGATTCAGGCCCTTCGCATACTTCGCGTACTTCGCGTTCGGATGTCCTGCATCATCGCCCGCACAATAGTTATTCAAATTTTTCACCTTCTGGTCGGTTCACCCTTTCGTGTCCTCAAGCGTCCCCATGGCTTGGATGTCCCTTTGCTGTGCGGACCATCTGGCGGTTTTTCGGATGATTCGGGCCCCGACGTCCCAACTATCCCTAGTGCTACCTTAGTCGATTTTCTCTGTATTTCAGCCTCAAGCCTTGCTCTTTGCAACTTTTCACATACTTTTAAAATGTTGGGTTTTCTTCTTGGAAAGGAGGGTTAGAGAGAAATCAAGGGGACCCCCAAAACATGATTTCAAGCCTTGAATCATTCTACTTGCTCGGGACTGACAATCTGATGCATGTTATCAAAATTACCTTGGGGGGGAATTTTGGATAACAGTTTGGTGACTCAGCGGGGTCACCTGCCTGCTAGGTAGAAGGTCAGTGTCCTTTTAACAATCCATTTGGCATGGAGTAATAACCTGAAGCTAACTTGATCTCTGATCCCGATCCTGATACCGCAACTCATTCTTCGAGAGCACTTTGAACTATAGAAATTCAACCTGAGAGTGACAAAACCTGTGCCAAAGCACTTAGGGAAAAAGAAACCTAACTACAACAAGATAACGTACATATGCACTTAGAGGAATTGAAATCGAGGCTAATATTTACAAGGGTAAACCTTTTCCTTTTTAGTATCAATGTTTAAGATAGATTCTGTTAGTAATCGGAATCGGAGTTCTTCTCCATCCAATGCAGACAATTGGAAGGCATTACCACTTTTACATCTCGTGACCATGTAGGGGCCACTCCAAATGGCATCAAACTTGGAATGCCTTCCAGGTTTCACCCGATCTGCATCCCATTTCGAACTAGGTCCCCCTCCCGGAAGGTCCTTGCTCCTGCCTTCTTTTCAAACCATCTTTTTACTAAGGTCTGATCCTTTTCAATCATCAAAACTACATGTTCTCTTATTTCTTCCAATTCCATCAACTCTGTGTACCTTGCCTCCATTGGTTTGAACTCAGACAACTCCAACTGCTTCATGAGCTCCAATGCTGGAAATTCTAATGATATAGGCACATCGCCTCTTTCCCATAGACCAATTTGTAGGGAGAACTACCCGTAGACCTCTTTAGTGTTATCCTGTCAGCCCATAATGCTGATTTTAGCTTGGTATGCCATGTCCTTTGGTTTTCATCCAGAGTTCTTCTGATGATCCTTAGCAACTTTTTGTTCATGGAATCTCGCCTCGTCCATTACCCCCGTGGGTAATAATTTGAAGAGGTGCTTAAATAGATTCCATTCTTGACAGCCCATTCTGTAATCTTGGAACCTATGAATGCTAATGCATTATCTCGATATGATAGTGGCCATTGACACCGAACTCCGGTCACTATTTCTTCATAAAAGTCTAGTATGTTAGACTCACTTGCCTCTCACTTGCCTCTTTGAGTGCTACTGCTTCGGTCCACTTGGTGAAATAGTCCGTCGCCATGAGAATCCACTTGTGGCCTTGGCTTGAGTTTGGGTTGATGACCCCGACGAAGTCCAATCCCCATTGCATAAATGGTTGGTCAACCAAAATTGGGTGCAATGGAAGCACTGCTAGTCTTTCTTTTCCCGTGAAGAGTGCACATTTCTTACACTTTCTTATCCATGTATAATAGTCACTGAACACTATGGGCCAATAATGCCCTACCTTCATTATCTTGAGAGCTGTTACTCATGGGGAAAAATGTCCTCCGGAATCTCCATCGTGAAAATCTCATAACACCCTCTCAATTTGACCTATCCTAATCCACCTCAGTAGAACTCCATTGATGTCTTTCTTAAACAAATCACCATCAACAAACACATATGGAATGGCTTGTTATCTAAAGTATCTCCTCTTCGCTTTGCTCATTTCTGGAGGGCATAGGCCTGTCTGTAGGAAGTGTATCATATTCTAAGTCCAACAGGGAGTGGGCACATCATCATTTTCCTGTTCTTGACCATCCTGTAGTACCAAGACAACCTCTTTTCCATTACCTGCTTCAACTTGCTGACTTAAGGCTAGTTTCTCGCATAGTCCCTTCCCACATACTAGTTTGGTGACCTTAATCTTGATGTCATATTCCATGAAACGGGTTATCCATCCCGCACATTTCTCATTCGCATCCTTGTTTAGAAGGAAGTCCTTGACTCCCATATGGGAGACCAATAATTGGATCTTGTTGTTTGAGACTAGGTGCCTGAATTTCTTTAAACTCCTGATCACTGCAAGTACATGCTTTTCAATGAAAGAGTACCTAGTTTCATATTCCTCCAAGCCTTAACTAAAGAAAGCAACTGGTTGTTCTAATCCTTCTTTGTTTTGTTGTGCCAGGATTGTAGAAATTGTGTCTCCACCACCAAAGGCATATAGCATGAAACCCTTGGAGAAGTCTAGATTGACGAGAGTGGGAGCTTGAGATATAGCCTCTTTTATTGCCTCAAAACTTGCCTTGCCTTCAGATGTCCACTTAAATGCCATGCTCTTTTTTAACATCAGCGTTATTGGCTTTACGAGAGCTGCAAAGTTTGGAACAAACCTGCGGACAAAATTGATCCTTCCCAAGAAGCTTTGAAGAGCCTTCTTGTGACTTGGCAATGGCAATGCTCGAATTGCTTCAACTCTTTCTAGGGTCAATCATCAATCCCTCTTTTGAAACAATATGGCCTAGAATTTTTCCCTCATGAGCTAGGAATATGCATTTTTTGGGATTCAATGATACCCCAAATCTTCTACACCTCTGAAATACCTGCCTCAGATGAAAGAGGTGATCCACTACATTTTTGGAGAATACAATGATGTCATCAAGATATATCAGAACTATTTTATTGATCAACCCCTTGAATGCCATATCCATTTCCCTTTGGAAAGTGGCTCCAGCATTTGATAGGCCAAATGGCATCTTCTTGTAAGCATACGTGCCCCATTTTGTAGTGAAGGTCATCTTGAACTAGTCTTCCTCCTTCACCATAATCTGATTGTAGCCTGAGTAGCCATCAAGTAGTGAAAACCTCTTGGAGCCAGCCACAACTTGCAAGATTTGCTCCATGGAAGGGAGTGAGTAATGGTCCTTGAGAGAGGCTCTATTCAAGTATCTGAAGTCAACACACAATCTGATCTCCCCACTCTTCTTTCTGACTAGAACTAAGTTGGCAACCCAACTAGAATGCTTGATTGGGAATATGATCCTTGACTCAATCAGCTTGTCCAATTCTTTTCTCATGAGAGGCTCCATGTGTGGGTTGACTGGTCTTTGTTTCTGCCTGACAGGCTTAGTATTCGGATCCAATTCAATGGTATGCTGAGCTAAGTTGGGATTGAAACCTTTCAAGTCTTCATAGCTCCAAGCAAACACATCAGGGAACTCTTGGCACAACTATATGAACTCATACCTTTCTTGTTCAGTTGTCATCTTTCCAATTTGTAATGGTTTGTTCTCTTCCACCAAGATGGATATTGAATCCTCTCTCTTAACCTGAATGTTTGCTTTCTCCTTCCTAAACTAATCATTGGGATTAAAAATGGACTCCAAAGTGATAAGTCCCTTGGGCAGCTTGTTAGTTCTTAGCTGTACCACTTGGTCACCATACTGCTGTTCCAATTTTTCTTGATTCTTGGCTAAGAACTCAGCTTCTTCTTGCAAGAAATGGATGATTTTCTGGTCATTTTCAAACACTTGCCAACTGACATTGTTATCCGGCACTGAAGGCCTCACAATCACGTGGATGTTTGGCTATACCTTGTCTTGTTGAATACTTTCCACAATGTCAAAGGCTGCCCCTACTGCTGCAAGCCTGTCAGCAGCTTGATTCTCTTTCCTAGGAATGGATTTGATGCCAAAACCTTCAAAATCTTCCATGAGGTCCCACACCCTGTTCTTGTAGCACTTGAGTAGATCATTCTTGGTAGCATGCTGTCCCTTGACCTGATTTACAATCAATTCACTGTCCCCAAAGACTTGCAAGTTCTTTATTTTCTTCTTGATTGCCCAATGCATCCCTTGCACCAAGGCTTCATATTCAGCAGTGTTATTGGAGCATGTAAACTGAAATCTAAAAGATGAATAGTAATTTACTCCTTGAGGTGAAACAAGCATGGCTCCACCTCCTGCGCCTTGTTTACTCCTTGATCCATAAAAAAACAGTTGCCATACCTCATTGTCATCCTTGTGGTTTGGCTCGGTGATGCTAGGAATAGGTTGATTTTCTTTGTGTATACAATAGACTCCCAGCTCAGATTCTTCTATTTCTTGATAAGGATCAAAAGCATGCACCTTGCTTTCCCATTCATCAAGAGTTAGATCCAGGATGCTTCCAACCTTAGTGTCAGCTTCATCAGTGCTTGGGTGATCTTCTTGATCAAATGCTAAGAAATTGGCATTAATCTGACTTGGAGTGTAAGGCTCAATATGGAAGTTTGCAATAGGTTCTAACCTGATTGTAGCTTTGGTTCCATACCTCATTCTAAACAACATGTGTGACCAATCAGTAGAAAGATAGCCTCCAATTTTGGCTGTGAAGTCTCTTGACAAACATAGGGCAAAGAGTGGTGGAAGGTCTATGACCGATACATCTTGTAAAACAACAACATTTGGACATGCATGCAAGGTAAGACTCAAGTTTTTAATCACTCCAACTGTTGCTACTGCTGTCCCATCTAGCTGCACTACCCCTTTGGATATTGTTTCATACTGGAGCCCTAGCTGATCAGCTATTTGTTTAGGCATTACTGAGCTACTTGCCTCGAGTCTATCATGCAATTGTGCACTAGCTGATTTCCAATGATCAATGAAACATAGAAAGGAGGGGGTTTCAACATTTTACCTTGCTGTCCTCCATGATTTCCCTTAGGCTGGGCAGCATTTGTAAGCACTTTGTCTTGCATCTGAACTTGTTGATTCGAAGTTGGCCAGTCCTTCATGGCAGCTTGCAGCAGATCTCTTTGGCCTGGGATGGATAGGGATTCCCACATTGATATATTGACATTTGTCTTCTTCATCTGATCAATGATACTGAATGGTGATGAAGGATATCTTTGTTGTCCCTTTGCTTATACATTCACTCCTTGCACGTGGGCAGCAATAACTGGTATTTGAATTGGTCTTGGAGCTGTTCTCAGCTGCCCTTGTGCATTTGAAATTGGATTTTTCTTGCCAACCATTTGTGGAGCCATGGAAGGTTGTGGATTGGTTGGGGCTACTGGTTGTTCTTCACCCAAATTCCTCCTTTTTGACCTTGTGTTGGCTGCATCACCTTGAGAAACTTCCTTGTTCATGCCACAAAAATCCTCTGCTTGCCAATTTACCAATGTGCTATCATTTGGGGCTGATTGCTATTGGAATGTCTCTCGTTGTTGGCTGATTCCTTGACTTCCCTCACCCTCCACACCAGTATTTGTCACCATTAATGCTTGATTGAAAGCACCATTGAAGCACATGGATTGGTTATGAGGCTCATTGCATGGAAAACACCAATCATACTCCTGGGCAATGTTGTTTTGTGTTGGCACCAGTGCCTTAGAGGCAGATATGACATTTGGATTATAGGGCTGAAATGGTCTATTGGCAGGAGGCCTTATTTGATTCATACTTGCAACTGGATTAGGTGGCCTTTGTGGTTGGTATGGCTGCCTGTTAGGATGATTTTGGGGTTGATAAGAAGGTCTAAAACCTTGGGCTTGTTTCCTTTTGAGAGTAACCAGCTCATTGCCTAGGTTTTGCAATTGCTTCATGACTTCTTGAAGATCATTTGGGGCACTTGGAGATGAAGTGGAAGCTTCATTTGAACTCGATTTCTAAGAGTGGGAGAAGGAGCCAAATTGGGTGCTTGATTGGTGTTTGGACTCTCTAAACTTGGAAACAGTGGCATGGGAGGTCTAGGGGCAAGTTTGCCAGCTTGGATCAAACAATTTTCAGCCCTAATGGAAATGCTATAAGCAATAGGGATAGTTATTCCTCCCATGGACTGAATCAACATAGAAATATCAGAATTTAGAGCTTTGAGATAGTAGAGAAAAGCACCTTCTGCTGTTGGCCTGACTGCCACTGGAATTCTCTCTGAAGTCTTTTGAAATTTGAAGTTGAAATCAATCAACTACTCATTGGGAGCTCTCTTGATGGTTGTCAGCTGCTCCAAAAGAGACAAGTTTTCTCCCTTTTCTCCAAATTTCTCATGAAGTGCTATACACAACTGATTCCAATTTGTGATAGAACCAGCTCCAAGGATCCTAAACCATTGTAATGCTTTACCTTTGAATGAAGATGCTTGAACTTGACAAACCACTTGCATCTCATTGATTTCATGGATTACACAAAGGTTGGAAATGTCTTTGACATGATCACCTGGAGTATTCTGATTTTCTCCAGTGAAGTAGGGAATGTTCTTCAAGGCTGCAATAGGAATTAGATGTTGTGCATTGAGGGTAAGTGGGCTGCTGCCTGTGAAGTTGACATAGGGGTTGTTTTGTGCCATTCTAATTGGTCTTAAAACCCTTGTTAACTGAATGAAAGGCCTACCAGGTGGAGGAGTTGAGAGAGTTCTATTTGGTGGAGATGGAGACCTTTGAATCCTTCTTCCTCTTTTCCTTCTTCTTGAGATAATTGCAGTATTCAAACAACACCTCTTCTTCTCCAACTCTTGACCTTGTGGTGACTCTTCTCATGAGTTTTCGGCCCGAACTCTGAAACCAATTGATTCTTACCCTTGGAGTCGCTAGATATGCAAATAATAGCTCTTTTTCGACTAAGAAAATTATAGCAAATGCACATCAACTTCGCTGCAATAAAAATGAGACCTCTAGTGTCCCACCGGGCGTGCCAAAACTGTTGATGCAAAATCACAGCAACCCTTGGATGTTGATCATATTTCTAGTTTGATCATGCTAGCATCCAGTGTGATTGCACAACATGGAATCCTTTCTCCAAGTGTGGGACTTGCAAAAATGAGAAAGGAGTCTCCAGAGAAGGCTAGTTCCTATTCCTCTATTCAGATGCACACGAAAATGTAGAGGGTTTACTCAAAATCTAATCTAACTTGCCAAGGAGATAGGGTAAGAAGATGCATAAAAATAAACCTAAGCTAACAGAGGTGATGCACCGAGGAATGAAGAACACCTATCTTGCCAATAAACACAAACCATTAAAACGTGATGCAAGATCATGCACAGATAACAAAATTTGTAGTGAAAGGTCAGGAGGATGCAAATGAACGCAGAGAGGGTTGGGAATCATCCATAGACATGCATTACTTGCTCCAAATATTGATAAAATACACTACAAAATGCCAAGAGGTAGATTCGCATTACGCTTTCAAATGGGAGGTTCAAACTCCACAAATTCACTCCCTAAAGCGAAGAAGGGAGGGGCAAAACAGAATGTTTGACCTTTAGAAAGAAGCCCCTCCTTACAATATATAGGAAGAATGAGAGAGAGAAGAGAGAGGAAATCCAGATCTACCCCAACCACTTCTAGGTTGCATTTAACTCATCTCATTATGGTAGAAGCAACGAATCCTGGAAAAATGATAGACTATCTAGCAGAAAATGGTGAACCGTCATTGCATTAAAGTCGGGTTGTTGAAATGTCACTTCTATCTATTATTACGTGCTAAAAGAATTTCTCAATTTTCTCACTCCAAACTGAACCAAAATCCAATATTGACCCTAGAATCGTGTAGAGAATTTCACCATCTTTCCATCGATATAAAGAGCGTGAAAATCCGAGCTTCGGATCGAAAGATATGGCGATTTGAAGATTTAGGGAAAAAAGCAGCCAAAACGGATCGGTGGGAAAATATTTGAGTTTTTCCACGCTACTACCACTTGGATGACATATGTCAAACTCGATTCATCCATGGGTTCATTCTCTAAAAATTCCTTCCTGCCTTTAAACTTGGACACGTGGCACTATTTTATTGGTTCGGGCCTCGAGGGGCACACTTGCAACTTTTCAACCTTCCGATATGTGGCACGTTCGATTCGTTGCGGCTCTTTCAGCTTTTCACATCCCACGAGTCACTCGCTTACTTTTGGCCCAGGGCTTGTCCCAAAGTACCGGGACAAAATCTTCAAACCGCCCGATTCGGGCTTCTTTGTCCCTTTTTGCGGTGAAGACACGTGGCGAGATTTGATTGGCTCTCGGATCTTTCGGCTTTTCACGTCCCACGCGTCCCTTTGTCCCAACTGTCCTGGACGAAAGTCCCCTGCTTTGGCTGAATCGGCTGGTTCGCATCCTTCACATCCTCTCGCATATTCACGGCCTAGATGTCCCAAATTTTTATTCTTCCATGTCGGCCAATTCGGGCCCTTTCGCGTACTTTTTACGTCCGGATGTCCCAGACTGTCTACACAACAGTTAGTCAATTTTTTCACCTTCAGCCGCTTTGCCCTTTCACGCCCACACGCCCCATGGCCTGATGTCCCTTTGCTCGTGCGGACTGCTCCGGCGCTTTTTCGGCCGATTCGGGCCCCGACATCCCAACTGTCCCTAGTGCTACCTTAGTCGATTTTCTCTGTATTTCGGCCTCAAGCCTGGCTCTTTGTAACTTTTTCACATACTTTTAAAACGTTGGGTTTTCTTCTTGGATAGGAGGGTTAGAGAGAAACCGAGGGGACCCCAAAACATGATTTCAGGCCTTAAATCATTCTACTTGCTCGGGACTGACAATCTGATGCATGTTATCAAAATTACCTTGGGGGGGAATTTTGGATAACACCAACCAACGGAGATCATCTACGAGAAAGTGGTGAACCTTTGTGCCGGTGGTGGAACATGATTCCAAAAGTTGAAATGCACAAGGTTGATGTGAATGGTCTCGATCACATGGATCAACTAAATGGATATTTTTTATCTACATAAAGTCCCAAGTGGAAATAAGGTGGTAATGACACTTGTATATAGAACTAGAATAGATACTTTGGGATAGATGGATGTGTTAGAAAAATAAAAATAATTATATCAATGTTATTACTTGGTCTATGTTCACTAATGAGCTCCAAATTCAATAGAGTAATAGTGTTACAGAGAACTATTTTAGCTAGATAGGAAAACTATGATAGATGAGGAAAGTCAAGGATTATATCCAAATGTTCTAGAATATATCATTATGAATTAATGACATCTTAGAGGACCATATAAATTATCTCTTCTTGGGTGAACTAAAATATAACATTCAACTTTATTTTCTCCTTCTTAATCCTAGTTTTATATCGAATCCATGATAGTTACTTTCCGAGTGTAGATGAGAGATTTGGTCAAATGAAGGGATCTCAATAATCATAGGGAACACATGATGGAAACATCATCACATCCCCAATTGACACTATTGAATCCTTAAAGATTAAAGATAAGAAAAATTTCTTTATTGCAAATGTGATAGTAACTAGAGTAAATGAAACAAGTGTCTTGAAAAGAAGTTATTCTACATTGAGGGTCCTAATTATGAATAAGACGAGGAGGAATAAATTTATTAATAGGAAGAGGTTATTACAAATATGAATGAAGAATCTATATTAACTATCTCTTTCCATGTAATTTCAGGTATTAATACCCCAAAACCCTCAAGGTTGTTGGGTTTGGATACAATTTATGTGTATTTGTAATTAGTCAAGCGGGCTATCATTAGTGCTTCCATTTTGATTTCTCCCAAAGAGAGATAGATCAACTAGATTAGGATGGGAGATGATAGGGTTAGAACCGAGGCTATGTATTTCCTTAATTTGAAAATTAACTCTAACCTTTGGAGATTGTTGCTTAGAGTAGGGTTTTCGAGGTATATTCGGCGTCTAAAAGGTAATGATCCTCTACTTTCTGTGGAATTTGGAAATTCTTGGGTTGAGGGGACATTTAATCTCATGGGGTTTGAAATAAGGGTTTCTGAGGAGTCCATAGCTGAGGTTATTGGGCTTACTATGGAAGGTATTAAAATATTTAAAGACAAAACTAGAAGGAAACATGAATTAGCTACCTTTTTTGGCTTGGTGAATGTATTGTCTTGTATGATGATGGTATAGCCCGCACTTGTCTCCCGATAACTTGGGCTGATGTTTTCCTTGTTGTGATGAAGTACTTGACCTTAGAAGGAAAATTTAGGAATATTTTCTTGTATCATATTTCTATCCTAAATTACCTTCGAAGGGACCAAGCTATGAGTCTTGATTTTTTCCTCTATATGTCCCTAATTTCTTCCATAGCTGATTTCAAGAACAAGAAAATTGATGTTCCTTTACATCAAGGTCTGATGCTTCTTCTGGTTCAAAATGGTAAACCCCTTATCCCTCCTCAGCCGGTGATTACCAGTGACATTAAGTCTAACCATGAAACCCTTGCGTTGGCCATGAAACAGATGAAGAAAAATAAAGGTTTAGACACCTCGAAAGGGATTTTTGATGTCCTATGTAACCTAAAAAAGGGATCCATGAAAAGGGTGAGGATTTTGGTAGTAGAGAGAAGGATTTTTTGGATTGGGAAGTGAGGTTAATGAGATCGACTTGACTGCTGATACCATTCTCATTGTCAACAAGAATTTGGTCCAGGAGGTAAGAGATTGCCACCAAAAAATTGAAGTTTAGAAGAAGAGAATTGGGGATTTGCAAGCTGATTTTGTTATGTAAGAGCAGAGGATATCCATCCTCTAGGATCAAGTGGAAAAAGTTGTAATTAAAAATAATAATATGAGTCTCCTTCTTAGCAGCTCCAACAATGAAGATACCATGGATTTCGAGACTAAAGGAAAAGTTGATATAGAGATTGAGGACACCCAGATTGAGGAAAAGGTTGAAAAAGGCCGAAGTAGGTGATTATCAAGGTTGCTAGTATGAAGGATAGCGGGCCGAGTACTAGAACCCGCAACAAGGATCTCAACACCAAGAAGAAATAATGGTGAGCCTTTTGTTGTCCTTTTGTTGTTTTTTTCCTTCTAGTTTCCTGTTACTATCTGGTTGTTTCTCTATTTTTTAATACAAAAATGTAATGTTTAATACTTCAGATTATGTGGAGTCTGGCTTCGCTTTTTTGGTGGCCCTCCTGTCATGTTTTTTTACTTAGCCACCTTGGTTTTTTGGTGGTTTGTTTGTATAACCTCACTACTTTATATGTAAATGGTTTTTTGGTCCCTTCAAAACAATTTTTTTTTACCTTATCCAAAATATATATATAAAAACAAAGTGTGACATTGCTATTTGACTCTATAAGTACCCATAACTTCATTAATCATAATTTTTCCAAATGCTTAAAATTTATTCATTTATCTAGTCCCAAAGTTTTAGGTGGTGGTTACGGATGGAGTGAAATTTAGTTTTTAAGGAAAGTTTCATAAAATAAAGATATTCATGGGGGATTAACAGCTAGAGGTCCCCATATGTTCCCTTTAAATGGGGAGAAAATATAATATAAGGGTTCTAATGGCTCACTACCTTAGGAATTGTTGAGACAAGATTCCATTATTTTGTTATGAGGTTCCATTCTCAAGGAGGAATTTTGAGTATGTGGGATGAAGGAAAAATCTCCATAATTGGTAATTTCTCGAAAAATGTAAAAATTATTAAGAATGGTGCAAATGGGTTTATGGCATGACTATTTTCACTGAAATCCTAACCATTAGAAGTTCTTATACCATCAAATGTATAAGTAACTTTTAATAAACACTTAGTCATTTTTGGGATATGACGAAATGGTTACCTCCCAAAAGGGATCATGAGCATGTAATTTATATATTACTAGTAAGGTAACCACCTAACAATCGACCTTATATGTAATTTTTATGAAAAATAAGCCCCCATGCTATTTTGGATGTTTTTACAAGTCATGTGAAAAAAATCATCTTCTAGCACTCTTTTTGATCCTTTTGAGAAGGAAGTTTATCAAATTTTGGGAAAAATTGTTCAAGGTCTGCATTTTGAGGAATTGAGGGAATAGATCCATCATTCCATGAGTTCCCAAAACTCTTCTAGGTCTGAAATGGGAAGTTCATTGGGTAAACAAAACATTCACGAAACCCACAAAAATTTCATTTGTTCCCCACATTCAACACACTAAATAAAAAGAGTTCATTGGGTATATCGAGCACAAAAGACATAGTTGTAATAGTTCTCATTTTCCACGAGTTCATTAAACCCCTTATCCACTTGAAAAGTAAGGAAAGGCACAAAATTAGTTAAGTAGGATCCAATGAGCATAAATGAAACATTCCCATGTTCCAAAGGTTCTCTATCCCTCCACCATCTCCGTACTAAGACAAATCGATCCACCACACCGAAGGAATTGTTCTCTAGTTCCATCATTCCCTTGACCATCTGATTCATTTATCCAAGGTAAAATTAACATTAAATTGGAATTTTTGAGGAACAAATGGAACATTCCACATTTCCTCAAGTTCTTCAAAAATCCACCTAGGTTGATATCGATTTTGTTTTTGGGCCATAAATTTTGACTTGGAGCTCTAAATTGCACAAAATTAGTGGCATTGGAACTATATTATTGAGGGATTGATTTTATGATTAAGAAATGTAAAAAGTGATGTTATTGTGAGGGTGAAAATGAAAAATGGGTTTAGAGGTGAAAATGTATTTTTGATAGTTCAACTACCTAGATTTTTTGTTTGATGGTGGTCATGCTCTATCATGAAGATCAAATGATGTGGAGGACTAAATTTTTTAGGCACCCACATGATTTTTTAGTGATTTATTGCATCTGGTTGGTGGTTTAGTTTAATATGTTGCATTTCCCCCTCTTTCCCTCATTTTTCTCTCCCATGTTCTATATATTTACAAAATATCTCATTGTTAGGAGTTGGAATCTCTTAATTTGAAAGGGAACCATGCCAAAATGTTGTTATAGAAATATATGGGTTCTAAAATTTCAATTTAGGATTTTACAATGTGGTTTATACCTTTATCACTTTAAAAATGGTCTATGCATACCCTTTATTGCAATTAAATATAGTTTTGGGCTATTTAAGTGTTTTATTACATTCTTACCTCTCTATTTTTTGTGATATGTTGTGTATGTGTTTACCATTTACAGTTTCCATTTTATTTTTATTTTTGTGTAAAATGGAATATAAATACAATTTTGGTTTATGGCACATGTGTTTACCTCCCTTTTCCATTTCCTTCTCATTTTTCCCTCATAGAGAGTCTCTATCCCTCTTTTTTGGCTCTATAACCTATGTTGTAGCTTAATTTGTTTATGTTTCCCCCTCTCTCTCTTTCCCTAGTTACTTGGATGTGTTATAATAGGCTTAACTTAGAGGTAGTTTAGCGTTAGAATTAGGAATAGGTAGAGAAAGCACCTTCTCTAGAGGTTTTTCTCAATATTCAAGGTCCCACACTTGGAGATAATACCATGTTCCCCAAAATTATTGATTTTCCATACTAAAATTAAGGAGCTACTTTTGTGTGATAATTGTACCCTTATCTCCACAAGAGTGAGATTAAAAATAGGGTACACAAGATGTTGGAAGTAGGTAACATTTTCCATAGTTAGAGTTATTAATCTTCTCCATTAGTGATGGTAAGAAATAAAGATGAAGCTTGTCACATGTGTCCGGACTACAGGGAGCTCAACAAATTCACAATGAAATATAAGTATCCTATTCCTATCATTAAATATTTGTTAGATGAATTAAATGGTGTTGTTTATTTTATAAAAGTAGATATTTGATGACGCTACCATCAAATAAAAATTCATGATGAATATATTCATAAAATAACATTTAGCACACACAAAGACTATTAGGAATTTCTAGTAGTTCTTTTTGGGATTAAAAATGCTCCTTCTACTTTATAGAGTTAGATGAATTCAATATTTTAGCCATTTTTTTGGTGAAAATTTATCCTGGTATTCTTTGATAATATATGAATCTTCAATAAGACTTGGGAGGTACATTTACATCATTTCTATAAAGTATTATACACTCTTGAATAACATCACCTTTGTGTCAAGCCCTCCAAGTATAATTTTGAGGTAAGGTAGTTAGAAAACTTGGGTCATATTATGTCTCATAACATAGTAAAAGTGGATCCTCACAAGATCCAAGCCATGTTGCATTGGTAGATTCCTAAAACCATAAAAACCTTAGGGAATTTTGAGGTCTTACAAGTTATTATTACGGATTTGAGAAGAATTATGGTAGAATTACTACACCACTTGCAATTTTATTGAAGAAATATTATTTTCATTGAATGAATAAGAAACATAGGAAATTAAATCTCTGAATAAGGCCGTGTGTACCAATCCAGTTCTAGCTACATCATATTTCTTGAAAACATTTATTATTGAATGTGATTCTTCAAGGTGTGGCATAGGTGTAGTACTTACACAAGAGGGTCATCCCATTAAATTTTAGATTCATAAAATCAAAGGTAAGAACCTAACAAAACCAAATTATGAGAAATTTATGTAGATCCTTAACAACTTCAATCAATTCAAAGTGTTAGAAATATTCAAAACTCAAAACTATGCCTATAAGGCCTTCAAACTAGCTCTTTCTTCAATGTCTACACACCTCAAAATAATGCAACTCTTGTACTAAACCCTAAATTACCTCACAAAAATCTTAGAAAAAGTTAAACAAACTTATGTTTTTTCAAAAGAATCAATCTTGCCATAAAAATCCAAAAAAAGAGTTAAATTACTTTCTTATATGCAAACCTTCCTTGTAGGCTTCTCAAGCAAATTTCCATAGATATGCTCATGGCTAGAGAATTATACACATGCCCAAAAAAACTAATGGTTTTTCCCGGTACTCTTTTTTATTATGAAGGTGTGTGGTAAATTTAAGGATATAATTCCCAAATGTTTAGTAGACGAAGGATGAAACTAAGGAGAAGGCACACAGAAGCTTTGCGTGTGGTGTAGCAAGGCATATTTGAAGGTGCGGAAGGATAGGGAAGGAAGTGTGTGTGAAAGACATTGAATCGGGACTTATCGATTTTCATGGTTACAGGATATTTTTGGAGATAGTGTATGGAGCACACAATGGGATGGAGACTTGCATGACACACAAATGCTATTTTGGGAAGAGAAAATACTAAAGCATCTTGCATGAGTTTGAATTAATAATATAATTACTATTGTCAGTTAATTGTAAGAGATATATTATTATCACACTTGCATGTGTGCATGTTATTGTAAAGGTGCATGACTATTTTCAGCATGTGACCTATTTTGTAAGTGCATAACCAGTGAAGGGAAATTCCCCACCCTTATAAATATGTGATAATCTATATAGATTAAGAGTGTGCTATGTATGAGCTATTGTGGAGTTATGCTGCCATATCTGATGCGTGCATAAACTTATGATACTACTTATTGTAAGAAGCTTATGTGTTTATTGTGTTTTAATATAATGGAGTGTGTTGGGTGAATAATGGTGTTAAACATGACTAAAATTAGTTCTTACATGGTTGAATTCATTATATTTATCACTTAATTCATTATTCTTTTAGATCTAGATCTGAATATGCTTTGTGGAATATTTATGTTATTTGTGGACATGAATGCATTACATATTCATCATGTTCACATCTTGTAAAAGAAACTCTAAGGAGGGGCCTAGTAAATTTTTTTCACTTTGGGTGAACACTTAGTTTAGGCTAGGTGATGTGTCAGCGTGCTAGGTTATTCATGGTAAATTCTAGGTGCACAACCGGTTCCATTTCCGAGACCTCTTTTTAGTTGTTTACAGGATGATCCATGATGAAGATGCACCGTTAACCCTATCAAGTTTTGAGGAGTGGATAGAAGATATAGAAGAATATTACACATGGAGTTTCAATAAGGGATCTAAGTTTGACGCACACACGTGGGTGGAAAAGAACGTGTATGATGTTTGTATGATAGATTCTTTATTATTTTCCTAGTAGAACTGTATAAGTGGTTGTTTTCTTATGAATCTAAGCAAAACTATAGGTATCACACACTTGTCTAGACATAGGGATAATTTTAGGCCTTATATGACATTGATCTAATTTGGACATGCGTTGTGGATACCTAGTTCCATGGTGTTTTAAACAATTATATCCTGGAATAATCTATTTCCACTTATTCTTCTCTAGAGGTAGCTAAGTTAAAAATTTATAGTACCCAAGGGGAGCTTACTTGCAAGGCATCCCACTAGCGATTAAGATCTTGATGGTAACACTGAATTTAGAGGAAAATCGATGGCCAACAAAACCTCACCATGCATGCGGGTAGGAGTAGATTTTGTGAAATATGGAAGACCTAGCGACAGAGAGGGAGAGAGAAGAAAGGTGGCTTAAGTACAATGAGTTACATGATAAGGAGATAGAGAATCAATGTAACATTATAGAGTAGATGGCAAGAGGAGAGAGATGGCTTGTGAAGGATTTAGAGCTCACGGAGAAGGTGTAGAGCTAGAGCATAAGGAACTCCCCCATTTTGGAAATCATGAAAGGGAACCCTACTCAGCTCACATGGGAGCGTGCCAATAGAGACGACACAGGGACACGGCGTGCATCTCGACCTACCTAGAAACCTAGCCCTTGTGCCTAGTTTTCCAATACTTAGTACATTCAATAGTCATCAATCTAATTTTGGTAGTAGGGAAGTAGGAGTAAGTCACATAACAAGTACATCAATGGCAAGGAAAATGTCTTTGTTATTGTTTGGAGGTACCTTTTTAGGTGCATCATCTACATAGAATTTAGGGCTCACTTCTAGGAGTAGTACCACCATGCAGAATATAGGAGTTCAATAAAGTACTAATGTTGGGACACATGAAAGTACATCTTCCTCGGTCCACTTCCAAATGCATGGATGGAGGATCGGGGTTTAGGTGGATCTAGTGGTTATGAAGGTAGAGGAAACCGAGGGGGTTCTAGATCAGGTAGGAAGGGTCCATACCAACCCCATAATATTTACATGGAGATGTATATTAATCTTCCATAGTATACGGGCATAAAATATGCTGCTAAACACATGCATATGTGTGAGATATTTTGATGCACAAAAGGGATCATGGATTCTAAGTGCAAGAAAATTCAATTTGCAACTACATTACAGGGATGCACACACAATTGGTACATGAATTTTTAACTTGTTCAAACTTGCATAGATTATGCATCGTCAAGGATGCATTCCTTAAAGAGTTCTATATCCCTAAATTTGAGTAAAAGAGTATAAGTGTGCTCAAGGATATTAAACAAAGAACTACCGAACGCTTTCTAGGAGTATGATGCTCATTTTAAAAAAATTATCTAATCTTTCTTATGATATTCATGTAAGATAGCATGTGCAATGGTTCATTGGAGGTCTGATCACACCTTTTAGAAGGATACTTTAACATAAGGCATACATTAATCCACATGAATCCCTTGAAGTATCTTTACGCACTAAGGTGTTTGGAAGTATAGACAATCGGATTCAACCCATTCTTGGATGTAAAGATTGTAGCAATGGAAAATTAGTTACATAAACTATCGAGAAATTCAGTACATGAGATGTGCATTTGGATTTGGTGTAAAGACTGTGAAGTGGAGGGGCACACCAAATATAGTTGTCCGCACAAAATAGTACAGTCATTATTGCTAGACTGTGATATATGTCATCTAAACCATGATGTCATCTATTTCCCATTATTACAACGCACGATAAGGAAGAATGTATCCTATTATTGTAAGATTTTCTAGTCCATGACTCATGATATAGAAGACTGTAGGTTGATTGGTTAGATCCATGATGTTATAGATATTGGTGTGTGACAGATAGGAGTATCAGATAACTCTAAGGGTAAAGGTGAGCATCAAAATTGAAATCACAATCAAGCACATTATGATCGAAATAAGGGGCACTATAAAGGAGGATGTGGCAGAGGTCAAGGATACTATGGTAGATTTGAAGGTTGAGGTCGTGGTGGTGGACTAGGAAAATTATCTTGTGGAACAAGATTTACATGCGGATTGCCTAACCACTACATGTACGAATGTCCTCTCGAATATTACATGTTCTTTCTATGGGAATAATCATAGCTATTAGGAATTCATGGATCTATATGAGCATCTTATCAAGTAGCATAAATAGGAGAACAAAGGCACAAGGATGGTTAGGATACAACACACTATGGAAAATTAGTGGATGCCAAAGTTGGAATCGGAACCTCAAGTATTTCCTATAAATATCACTACATGCTGAAGCTACGTGTGCTAGAGAGGCATTACCACATAATCCTACCATCATTAAGGAGGATGTTTTGCATGCAAGATACCTGGATCATGTGCACTAGAAAGAGGTCTATCATGAGACCATAGAGTTACTCAGAGAACTTCAAGGGGAAATACAATTTTTAAAGGAGAAATCACAGAATATGGAACTAAAGAAGGTAGTAGAGATGGTCCAATCAAATATTGATTACTTGAAGGAGGTATGTAGAATGTTGCGCCAAGATAATATTATTCCATTACTAGGAATTTGTCTAAAGGGAAATATTCCACACACAAATACCGATAATGGGTGTTAGATCCTGCATGAAAATCTTTCCCCATAGCTTATACTTTGATAAGGAGATTACTCAATGCTCTTGTCAATAGATGGCTCTTGATTAATATATTGATTGACACATGCATAGAAGTAAATGTGCTTACTTTAGATGCATGGGTATAGATGGGGATAACTACATTGCAGCCATCTTCTAATGTATTATTTATGGCTAATCTAATTAAGGCCACTCCTATCATAGTTTTAAATGATGCATCCATTACTATACAGGGACCAAGTTCACTAGGAATTTTTAGGTTTTAACACTTGTAGAAGCAGATAGTTTCCCACTCTACTTGGATGCCCTTGGTATTATGAAAATAATGTTTATCTTTATTTCAACGAGGGATATATCAGTTTTGAGAACGTAGAAATATTTATTATCCCTTTAATAGATGGAAAATTTTTGTCATGTGTTCATCCTTTGAGTGTGGAAGATCTAAATAGGATTTATGTATGCACCATCCGAGACCCATGAGTTCTTGAGCTATCTAAAGAAGGAATCCTTTTGTGGGAAGATGCATAGTCTATTAGCAATACTACAAGTGTTTCTTGGGATAATTGGGCTCGTGGTACTTATGAGATGGTTGGGCATGAAGTAAGGAGAAAATTTTCATGGAAAATAAAACCTCATTATGTCAGGAGGATAGGTAACAAATTTTTACCTTGATACACTCGGGAAGGAGAGACCCTACGTATTCCTACGTGCCATGGAGGAACTGTGGATAGACTCATTAGAAATAATAAATATGTTAGAATATACCCTATGCGAGACAACAATGTGTTGGTGGGTGGTTCACAAGGATAATCTTGTAGAATTGAATGAAGTCAAGATTTATCTTTTAACTCATTTTTCCAGATAAATGCACAACCTCAAATCTATACATATCATGGTAACCAACTTGTTCAAAGACCACATTAAAAAGTGTGAGAGGCACTTTGGATAGAGGGGCATGAATATATACTACCTTCACTATGTTTGTACAAACTTTATTCCACTTTACAAGGTTGTGCATGTGTTTGGTATGTATATGCCAAGCTATCTAGAGAAACTGAAATTGGCAGGATTTGATTATAGGTATGGTCCAGATCGTTGACTACTTCTCTACAAAACCTCTAGTAGAAGAGGCATTAAGGGTTATTAAGTTGTTAACTATGGGAGATAGTGCAAATGCTGAAGAACTCATTTAGGAGTTATTTGATGATAACAACTTAGGAGAGAATTTTTCCGAAGGAACAGAGATAGATGCCATGCTACTTAAGTGTGCCTTCTTTGAGAAAGAAAAAGGGAAGATGATATACATAGTGGATGATCAAGAAGTAAAATAATTAGATATAGAACATTCAACAGTATGTACAAGGTCTTGGATAATTTAGATAACAACACATGTACCTATCATGAACCTATGAGGACCAAGAAAGTGAATATTGGTATAGACGTTGAACCTAAAGAGGCACTAATTGAATATTATTGGTCTAAATCTAAAGTAGAAAAAATAGTGGATTTGCTCCCGATTTTTTAGGACTTACTTCCTAGGGTATACAATGAATTGAAGGGAGTGCATGAATCATTAGGATAAATGAAGATAAAGCTTAAGGAAGGTGCATGCCTGGTTAGGAAGAGACCCTATAGGATGAACCCCAACTTACGTGTAAAGGTCAAAAAGAAATTGACAAAATGTTGAAGTCTCAAATCATCAATCCCTGAAGAATCGATTGGGTTAGCACCATGGTTATCGGTATAAATAAATATGGTTGGATTATGATTTAAGTGGATTACAGGAATTGAATGATGCATGTATGATTGATCCCTTCCTACACCTTTCACACAGGAGATATTAGAAGGCATTGTAGGGCTCAAGATTTGTTCTTTTACGTATGTATTCTTTGGGTATCATCAGTCCGGATTGCATAGAGGATTAAAAAACAAATTTCACCAATGAATGGGGAATTTTTGCATATATTGTGATGTCCTTTGGTCTGAAAAATGTGCCTGTTGTATTTTCACGAATATTTGTTGAAGAATTTCAGGATTTTATTCATATTTCCATGCAAGTTTATTTGGATGATTGATGGTGTATGGGATTGTTAAGGATCATAGTGATAATTTATGCTTAATGTTTGAAAGATGTAGACAATTAAGAATCTCTTTAAACATCAAAAAGTGCGTTTTTTCTACACCTTTTGGCACTCTAGTAGGACATATCATTTGCAAGGAAGATTTATTGGTAGATCTAGCTAAGGTTGCAGTTATTGTCGGCCTGAAACAACCTACCAATCGCAGTGAGGTGCACAGATTTTATAGAAAATTTATAAAAGGATATGCTAAGGTTTCCACAACCTTGGAAGAGCTACTAAAAGGAAAAGGGACATTTTATTGGGGAGAACCATAGTAGTGCACATTTGAGGTACTAAATGAGAGACTTAGTACAACACCTATTCTATGTTTTCCCTCATGGGACCAACCATTTCATGTACATGTGGATGCCTCTGGCATGGCCATTGGCAAGGTGTTGGTTCAGCCTGGAGAATATTATAGATCACCCTATCTATTTTGCTAGTGGAAATTTGACTCATCTAGAGCAGAATTATACAAATGACATAGAGAAAAGCCTTATCCATGATCTATACACTACATAAATTTAGACAATACCTTTTAGCAACACCATTCATATTTTACACCGATCACATGGAATTGAAATACTTGCAAACAAGCCCATTTGATAGGCATGTATATATCGATGGCTGATTTTACTCTAAGAATTTGATTTCACATTTGTGGTAAAACTAGGTAAAAGTAATTCTTTCCCGCACCAATTATAAAAAATTCAATCGAGGGATGACACGTAGATAATTAAAGATATAATTCCATATGAATATTTATACAGGTTACAATGTGTGCCTTTGGAATTGGAGGATATTGTTATATTTTTACGAACAAGTGTGGCACCAGAAGGAATGAAATCCTTGGAGAAGAAACAACCCGTAATTTGTGCAGCTCCTTTTATGTTGATTAGTGGTGACCTATATAAGTTAGGGTGAGATGAAGTATTGTGTCGATGTGTACTAGAGCATGAGAACACAAACATCATGGAAGAGGCTCATGGTGGTATTGCAGGGTACTATGCAAGTGATGCCACCGTGCAAGTGCGCAAGATTCTACTCGCTAGATTATTGTGGGAGGTCTTCTACAAGGATTGTAAAGCATATTGTAAGGTGTGTGATCACTGTGAATGCATTGGTAAACTTGGGTAAAGAGATGAAATGCCTTTAAGACCTATTCCTAGTGTAAAGCTATTTGAGAAACCAGCTATAGACTTTGTGGGTCCTATTTCACCAGCGAAAGCGCATAGAACTAGATCATGTTACATCATCACTTATAAAAATTATCTTACAAGGTGGGTAGAATCAACACCTACCACGAATTGTACAATGGCTACAATAGCTAGGTTCTTATGGGAAAATGTCCATACAAAGTATGGATGCCTGTTGAGTTTGACCAGTGATAGGGGCACACACTTTTTGAATGAGACAATCAGAATTCTATTGGATAAGTTCATGATTACACACCATAAAACTACACCATATCATCCTCAGGAAAATGGGACTATTGAAGCTTTCAACAATATTTTTAGCCATACATTGACAAAAAAATTTATGTTGAAGGAAATATTGGGATGATTACATTTTTGTCGTGATTTGGGTGTATAGATCAATCAAAAATGGTTAAACAAGGCCACACCTTTTCATTTGGTGTTTGGCACAACAACATTTATTTTGATGGAGTGCATAGTACCTTATTTACGTATTGCACATGCTAGAGGTCTAGCTGATGAGCATGATTTTGGAATAAATAATCGATCAATTGATAGAATTGGATGAGAGGTGTGCCGAGCATGTTGGAGCCAAAGTAGGAAAAGGTAAAGTAGAAGGCATGGAGTGACAGACACATCATGTACAAACATATTGATATATGATAGATGGTGCTTATTTATGACTCTAAGTTTTTGCACCATCTAGGAAATCTTAAAGTACATTGGTTGGGACCATATAAGATCACTCATATACTTGAATTAGGTGCTTATCAATTAGAGACACTTGATGGAATACAGCTTATCCTTACTTTAACGAGAGTAGGATGAAGCCCTACTATAAATAAGTCTTCTTGGTGTTTGTAATAACCCAATGTTTCCATTTAGAATAGGTTTTCATTTATGTATTTCCTTAATGTGTTTCCTTTTTGGTAACTATGCTTTGTCAATTTAGCTGTTGTTTTGTGTAATAAATGCATTTGTGCACTGGAAGCTAATTACCATTTGAAGAAATTTCATGCACAGAGGACTGCACATACCTTGTGTGTGGGGTGACCACTTACAACTTGGTACACATAAAGGAATAAACTTCTACAATTGTTATTTAAGTTTGCAGAGGAGTGATTAGAAAAGAGATTGCTTTAAAAGATGACCGTAGATGGATATAAATGAGGGAACAATATAACACAAGGTAAATAGTGGCCATAGAGACTACCATGGGAAGGTACATTGGTGAGGTACTTGGGCGCATGGAAGTTCATTGAACAAGTCTATGGCGAGAAGGTAGTAAGGTGATCTAGAAGGTTATAGATTGGGCGCGAAGATATACCGCATGGATATTGTGCAAATTATCAATTAATGGGAGGATTCTTGGTAGGTGGAGTAATAAATGCACTAAATTTTTGAAAATATATATAAGAACGTGATGCGAGTTAATTTTTAACCTTTCGATCACAAGTATTTGAGTGAGATAAGTGTGAACAAGCTAAGCAAGTCATGTTAAGGTGCGGAGAGTTTTGAAACCATGCATGGAGAGTAGATTTTTGTGAAAATAGGCTTGTGTCCCCATTGGTGAAGGGTTTGAGAAAATCAGATGCATTGAGGAGGAGCTAGGGCACATGCTTTTAAGCTAGGGAATACATATTTGAGATAGGGTTTGATTTTGCTCGCTATAGATAGTGAAAGGGTGGATTTTTACGATGGCACCAAAGAAATCACCTACAACATGCACCAACGAAAGAACCTACCACACAGCTCCAAAGGAAATAAGAAAGTAGAAACAAAAGCTAAAATTTCTTCTCCGAGAGTAATTTCTCGAGATGCAAGATATCTAGAGTTGATTCTCCCTATGGAAGAGGAGGGTACTAGAGAGTAAAATATATCCTTTCTACAACAATTCATTATATATATTCTATCATTCTTATTCTTTAAGGAATCGGGGAGGTAACCATTGTCGAGGTGACAATGTAGTTTAGTGTGGGGTAATGTTGAGAAAACAAAGTATGACACTAAGGAGAAGGCACATAGAAGATTCACGCATGGTAGCAAGGAAGATTTGAAGGCACAGAAGGATAAGGAAGGAAGCATGCGTGAAAGACAAATTGAATTGGGACTCAGCCATTTTTATGGTTACGGGCTATTTTTGGAGATAGAATATGGAGCACAAAATAGGATGGAGACTTGTGTGACAAAAAAATGTTATTTTGGAAAGAGAATCTAATAATAGAATTACTACTTCCATGAGTTAGAATTAATAATAGAATTACTACTTCCAGTTAGCTATGAGAGATCTATTATTAGCGAACTTGCACGCATTAATGTTATTGTAAAGGATGGTGACTATTTTCAGCATGCAACCTATATTTGTATGTATGTAAGATATGAAGGGAAAGTACCCACCCTTATAAATATGTGGTAATTTTTGTAGATTAAGAGTGTGCTATATATGAGATATTGTGGAGTTATGTTTCCAGATATGATGTGTGCATAAACTTATGATACTACTTATTGTAAGAAGCTTCTGTGTTTATTGTGTTTTAATATAATGGAGTGTGTTGGGTGAATAATGGTGTTAAACATGAATGAAACTAGTTCTTACATGGTTGAATTCATTATATCTATCACTTAATTCATTATTATTTTAGATCTAGATTTGGAATATGCTCTATGGAATATTTATGTTGTTTGTGGACATGAATACATTACATCTTCATCATGTTTGCATCCTATACAAGCAACTCTAAAGAGGGGCATTGTACCTTTGCACACTTTGGATGAGAGCTCAGATCAAGCTAGGTGATGTGCCAGTGCACCTAGGTTGTTCATGGTAAATTATAGGCTGCATCACCAAAGATTCTCTCTCTATCTTCAATTTCTCTTATCTAGTTTCACTATACTCTACCAACCCTGTCTCGAGGATGATTTTGATCATATATTTTTGCACATGCACTTTATTGACAAAATGAAACTATTATGGGATACCCTTTGGGCTTATCTTTTTATTATAAACTTTCATTCATGGTATCTTAATAGAATCCACTCTTCCTAATCTATGGTTCTTTTCATTTAGTTCTCTCTTATGTGCTTCTAGCTCGCTTAGAGGATTGTTAACTATTAATCATAACTTTGGTCTTCATTCTCAGTAAAATATCTTGAATATGTTTAAGAATTTTATGAACATGATTTGTACCAATTTTCTAGACTTGATTCATCAATTTGGCCACTCACTTCTTGCTTCCAAGTTTGGCTCTTAGCTTCTTAATGTTCAAATACGGTATGTGTGCACTAATAGGTATAGATTGTGAGGTTGATGGAACTATCAAGGTATTAAACCTATACAACTTATTTATTAACACCCATGGGATGCTCTATAGGTATTCCTAATTTATACTTAGTGTATAACATTTCTTAACATTCTTTTGTTTGTTCTTATCTTAGTTCTATCGCACCTTGTTTTCATGCAACACCGATAAACTATTGTTAAGAATGTTACTCTCATGGAGGTTGGTCATGGATTTTCACTAAATAGACACCTCTAAGATTATATCTTCCTAATTTGGAACCATGAATCCCTGTAATACCTCTTCATCCCAAGAATTTCATCCTAACCCTAGTGAAGGTTTAATGACATCTCAAGGAATAATAAATTCATTCTATAATGACCAAAACTAAGTTTCAAGACCTGATACTTATCCTAAATCTTTTTAACCTTTCCCTAGGTGTCAAAACTTTTATTCCTCATAGAATCTACTGAAAATTTCTCATAGTAAGAGTTTTACCTCATTTTCACGAGGTTTTCCCACTCCTATAGGTCTGTAATTGTCTTATTATATCCTTCACATCACTTCCTCTTCTTCAAGGCTTTAACCAAATATTATAACCACTAAATCTTTCAATGAAATTTCCCAAAAATTATTTGCATGGAATATTATTATAATCTATGTATAATCTCCTTCATTGTGCATACACCTACAATCCTGTTCTAATTGAAATAGAGCAAAACCTTCAATTTTTCTTGCTCATCAACTACTCAGATACCCCGTAGTAAATTATTAATTGCTAGGATGCTTGTTAGAGTATAATAACCATAAATATCCTTCTACATAGAATAAATTGAATGGATTAAAATACACATCAATGTAAAAAAAAATAAAAAATGCTTCCCAAATTTTTTGTTTGCAAACAATCTTAAATTTAAACCTTCTTGACTTCTCCTTTGCATTCCCAATCATGATCATTTGAATGTTGGTGATTTAGTTACAAAAAGGCCTTAAATACCTCTAGAGATCAATTCTCAACCGAATTGAGCCCCTTAAGACCCTTAATATAGACTTATTTAACCTTTAATGTTTCATTACAAGCCTCATCTAGACTAAAACTTGAAGTTCTTATGACCTATAACATGATTATGATTTCTAGATCCACTAAGGCTTGTTAAAAACCCATTCAACATTTGAATGCTCCAAGATTTACAATAAAAACCAAATTACAAACTAAAATTACCTACAATATTCAAAATTACAAAGTGAAGGGATATTGTCAATTCAAACTTGGGAAGGACTTGTTAGAACCAAAATTAGTTTCACCTTGTAAGTCAAGCAACTTCAACGAGCTAAGCAGGATGCTTGAGGGAAGAAAGAATAGGATTTAAGTCATTTTTGTAGCTCGGGATGGATCTCGAAGTCTATTTTTCACTTTTATTTGGGAAATGTTGGATAACAACTCACTAAGGCTATGACCTACCCTTCTACTTAAAGTTTTTCCTGCAACTAGGGTGAGAGGACCCATTTTGTAACATGTATTTAATGAAAGAAATGGATGGAATAACAATATTTAGACTATCTTTCTTAGGTAAGTAGAAAGGAAACCTCAACAAGACATGGTCAATGTAGACATCATCTAACTCTCACGATTTCTCACACTAGAAAATGTAGATGTCTTCTAAAGAAGGCTCGAGTTATTAAATATGGTGATATTTTTAGCTTACTTATACATATTTTTGATGAAGGATTGATAGAAATAACATATTTACTTAGCATTTATGCATAAACAAAGTGCAAACATAGATAATTCAGGTGGTTATTAATTATGGTTTTGATGTATTGATTGGAGATTAATAATGATAAATTTGACTATACAAAATCCTTAAATGAACCTTAACAAATGTTGTAGGTAATTGTTTTAGATGCAAAATACGTATCACACAACTCAAAGAACTCTTTCAACTAGAATATTTTCATTCATGTAAGCTCAAGAACATATTATTTCACACAATATTTGAAAACCTAAACAAAAAATATCATGCTAAATTCTTAATAAAATGATGACAATTTTTTATCAAATACATTCCAGATACCCTCGAGAACTCGACAAAAATCCTAGATCGATAGATACAACTTGAATTTAAAACCATTTACCATAATATGAAGGAAAGCTCGATTAATAATGCAGTTGTAATTCCCAAATTGACACTATTTACACTAAGAATTTGTGTAATTTAGAGAAACTAACAACACAAGATGGCAACAGGAATGCAAATAATTGATTTAAAGTAATTCATCTTAAAAACATAACATTTCTCATGAGAACACAAACAAATTAATTCAAGAAACAACAATACTTCAATAAGGGGACATAACACCTATGACCTCAATGTTTACCAATGACTATACAATGCAATCATCTTGGTGAGAAGGTTTGGGAACAGATGAATAAAAAATCAGGTATCTCATATTGGTTTGGCTTAAGAAAATATAAATTGGTTTTCTCATTTATCCCTCTAAAAAATTAGAAAAATTTAACCTCCATAGGCAAGAGTATTCTCATCACATTTATACAATCTCAATCACTCACTCATTTTATTTTCCCCCAAAAGTATGAATCTTTAAGGGAATATTCTCCTTTATAGCACACAGTCTAATCCATTATTATTCTCTTGAAAATATTCTATTTTATGTTGCCAAGTGGAAAAATCATGAGTAATTCACATTTTTAATTCTCTCATAATGACTAGGATGCCATGTCATCTCTTTGATATTTTTTTAATCATTTCCCCTTTTTGGCAGTAAATAAATATTTTTGATGATTTTCGAGTGCCTCCATATGGCTTGATTTGATGTATAACCCCTTTTACCTTTTGAGAATCAGCTCAAACAACACATACTCATGTTCATGTATTTTTGAGATGAATTTTCTCACATGGATTGTGCTACATCAATCAAAACATATTTTGTTGCATAATAACATCCTCCTCCAAACTTATTTCCTTTATGTGGGATGATCAGGAAATATTTATTTATTTAATGGCAGTGATTTTGTTTAACTCATCTTGGCTACACCATTTTCACTAGAAATTCAACTATATTTCTCCATTGGTATGCATCCTTTTTTCATTCTTGAATGTGAGGTGTTATTGTGAAAATATTTTTTGGTGTAATGGTGAGGTTGGATATAGAAACTAGTTTGAAAAATATATCACCAGAAGATTTGAATCAAATGTTTCATTTAAGTAGCCCAGATGAAGAATTTGTCAAGGATTTGTTTAAAATTACATACTCAGGGTACAACAAAGGACCCTTAAGCATAGTGATAACTTCTTCTTTCTATCCTTTTGAGATGGATTAACATCAATCCTATTTTATCATCTTTTCAATCAATGTAATATCATTTCTTCTGGTGGGAGCATACAAAAACACCAGAAGAATTGAAGAAATTTTGGATTGAGAGGATGCCTAGTATGACGAGGATGGATGAATACAAGTGTCCCTTTCTATGAAATGAAGGACTTGTCTTAAAAGAGATTCCCTAGTAATCTTATGTATCCTATGGTGGGACTTAAGTTAATATTTTGCATGTCATTATTCACAAAGTAGATTAATTAGATCAATGACTCCACTCTTTGGAAAAATTTCCAACAGGACCTATGCCACCTCAACAACCTATAATGCCAATATCATCAAAGAGAAATAAAAAAGGGGAATCAAGCTATCAACGTCCAGTTATCATCTTGGATGAGGAAGAAACAAGGCCTTTATCTTCTCAATGTCTCAAGGCATCATTATCTACCATCAAGGAAAGTTCTAGTAATTCTACTTTCCAACCTTTCATTCATCTAGAGTAGAACATTCCTTTGATGGAGAAAAAAATTTAGGACCTTTTCCTATTCCTCTTCCAAGGGAGCATCAACCTTTCACAAGGAGATACAAGGGTAATCCCAGTTGTAAATCTCCTACTCCATCAGCTCTAAGGACCACTATGCTTACTCTTCCATCCACTCCAAATGATCCTCTTCAGCCTACTTCTATTCAGTCTACCCCTTACAAAGAAAAAGGGAAGAAGGAATTTCCTACATGTGGTTTGGACCTTTTGGACTAGGTATCTTCTTATCAAGAAGATAAAGATGAGAAATATCATGGATGGTCCCAAAATGACTGTTGAATCATTTATGGAGATGGGGATGTCTCATACTTTGGCTGGGGTAATTTTATTTTCTCAAATAGCTCGGGGTTCATAATAATGCATACCAAGGAAAAATAGGTTGTTAAATAAAGTTCCCCCATTTGGAGAAGATCTCGAGTATAAATAAAAGATGACTAAGTTTCCTCTTTTAATGTAATACTTGAAAATGTATATATCTTTTATGGGAATGGACCCTATAGATCTCCCTTTTTACTTTTCAAAATTACAACACACTTCAAATTGTTACAGTAAAATCACATGCTTCATAAAAAGTTTACAATTTAATCAAAATTAAAGGGAAGTTTACTATTTTTCAAATCATCGTATTCAAAATTTAACTATTTAAATAATCCTTTAAAATTGTTTGGGAAATAAGAGTATCAAATGGAAATAAAATACAATATCAAGAAGAAATGGATTTAACATCTTCAATGGCCTTGGCTTCCACAATGCCTTGGCCTCTGTAGAGAATTTGGCATGGTAACATCATCCTCTTCATTGTTCCTTTGAAGTTGTCTTTCCATGTAAGCATCATACCTTTGGAATAGTTGTTGTAATTCTTCTTTGTCTAGGCCCTTGTGATTTTGGAAGATTATAGCTTGTTAATTTTCATCACACATTTTTTCCATCCTGTATTTGATCTCTCTTGATTTGATTGTTAGGTCTTCAATTGTGTTTTTATAGTTATTAATCTTTTGATGACCTCATATGAATAATTATAATCAAGAATATTCCTTTCAAAATATTATATCAAGAAATCCATCTCCAGATCACAATAACCATTTTTATTATTTTTAGACACCAAATTTTCGACTCTTATATTTAAAGAGTCAAGGTCTCTTTCAATCAATTTTTTTCTTCCTCCATAATTTCCTTGACATTAATTAGTACACCAATTATAAATTTTGTCCAATCTTCCAATATGAATTGAGTTCCCAACTTATCAGCTAACAATATTCCTTCCTTTTTAATAATCTCCCCAATGTGTTGGTTGATGATATCTAATTTGGGAAGAAGTACTTCATAATCGAATGATTCATTGTTGCATTCTTCAAACATGTATTTGATAATATTGAGATGAAAAGTGAATTATTCATACCTTTTCTTCACTTTTTCAAAGACTTTATTTCCTTTTCAAACAACTTCTCCACCAAATTTTCAATAGATTTAACCTTTTTGGTAGCTTTTTCTATGTTGCTTATTATTTTGGGAGTAATAGTAAGATTTCCTTGATCTTCTTCTGATGAAACTACCAATTTCTGCAATCATGAAGTTAAATTCTTCACCTACTATTTTATCTCCTTTTTACTTATTTTATATTCATCTACCCTTTCAAAGATTCCTTTTACTGCTAATACAACATCCTACTTAAGATTTCATCTTATTGGTCTTCCCAATTGGATTTGTTGAATGTTGTAGTCATTGATTTTTAATTTATAAGTTGGTATATTAGAATGAGGAGTAAAAATTTCTAAGGATATGGACCTTGTTCTATCTAAGTGTTACCTTGTTATAGTCTTACCTTCACGGGTTTTCTAAAATAAATCTCAGAGAGACCCAAATCCTTTGTTGGGACAATCTCTTTTCCCTTTTCCTTACTCTTTTCCTTTTCCTAGATAATTCCCTTTCACCATCCTATAATGGGGTCATCATCATCTCCTATCTCTGAAGGAGAAAAACTTGTGGTTTGAAATAATGTTACCATTTCTATTGATACATCTTAAACCGTGAGTGGTCCCGCAATTGGTTTTTTCAAACTTGTTTCATATCCTGCACTTTCTACTACTCTCGAATGTTCCTCATTCTACTCTTGGGTCTGAGTTTGTTGAACCTTTTATTCTTTATTTTCAGGTGCAGACTATTCCCTAGGTATTTTTCTTTATCTAAACTACCAGGTGTGCTTGTATTCTCTTTCACACTTTTAAGGGGAGTGGAAATCATAATTGTATCTTTTTTAAATTCTCTACCTTAGTAGATTCCACACTTGCTTCTCCTTCAGCTCCTTGGCAGAGTGATATATTTCTTAACTATTTCCTTTGGTATCTCTTTTTCATCACCTATAATTTCAACTTACTCCCTATCTTTCATGGGAGGCTCTTAGGTAGGAGTATTTACTTGGGCTTTAGTCTCATTCCTTCATTTATTTGTATCATCTCTTTCGTGTACCTTAATTGGTTGAGCTTAGGCACTTGATTCTTCAATTTCATCTTTATTTTCCACAAATGTATCTAATATAACAACATTTTCACCCCATACACTTGGGGTGGTGGTGAGTTCAATATATGTTTTTCTCAATGACACTAGCAATTGGGACTCTTTCACTTTCTAATTTTCCTTCTTAACTTGTGAATTGTGGTCTTGCAGCAAGAGTAACTTCAAGCACTAGAAACTCTTACATATCCATTTGAACATATTTTTTCTACTCCACAGAAGGAACTGTATCCAAAATTTGAGTCTCTTGATATTGGGTTTCCATCTCTACATCTGGAATCTGATTAGTATCGGTCATATGGATTTCTTCATATGACATTCTCATAATTTCATCTTTACCTTCATCAACCTCAAAGTAGGGGCCTCTCCTAAGCTCTCTTATATCAATAACAACTATTTCAACTTCTTTTAATGGTTTCCCAAATGAAAATTATGTCTCAAAATCATTTTTCTGATCATTTTGTTCCACACTTAACCCTTTTTGTTTATGGATTGCCCCCACAACATCTGGCCCACCGAGTACCCTATTTTATTTGATGATTTCTTTCACCACCCCTATAGGAAATGTAGATGGAGTAGTAGGGATCACTCATGTAAATAGGTTTTCTTGAGTATCTTCATAGACTAATAATGGTGTGGTTTGAATAACTAGGGGAGTTATAACCTTTTCTGGAGTTCCAAATAGACTAGGTTGACTATTACCTCTGATTATCCTTTCTTATGATTTTTGCACTTGGGCTATTTTCCTCAATAATATTTAGTTGAGGAACAGTTACTCTGGATCTCTTTGATGATCTTTCATAATGCTTATATTATGACACTTATTTTTTCCTTGCACTTGGGACTATGGGAGATGGGTCAATATTTGTTAAAGATCCTCTCATTCTTGGAAGGAGGCTATAAGTATGGGGAAATTGTGCTATTGGAACATTTATTTTTTGAAATTGGTTACTTTTGACTTTAAAGGTACTGCAAATATAATAGGTACATTTTGCATTGTTATTAGGAGTATACCTTTTCCTTCGAATAAGAGAGTTCCTAGGTCTACCAGTCTTTCTTGTAGTTGTAGTCCAGAATCAATTATCTCTATGGTGCGATTATTACTCGATAATTTTAGAGGTGCACCATTCAATGGGTCCATGGTCTTAGCCCCCTCTCGCTAAATAATGGAGATCTTCTTTCAAAGAAACCAATTTTCTGAATTCATTTAATACTTTAGTATTCTAGAGAGCTAAATCAATTCCCTTTGTTATCGGCCAAGTCAATGTACATCTCATAAAATTGAAAATTCTTCTATGGGGATCATCTTATTCTCCTTTCTTCCAATTACTAGGAGCAACCGCTTCAAATCCATATTTTTCTCAAGATACACTTGGCTCACAATGTTTTCATCATCATTAATTCCTTGAATAATAATAAAGAAATTTTGTAATCAATGATTTTCCTCAGAGTCATTCTTGAAAAATATCTCTTCCTAACTTCTTCATCATCCTTGTAGTTCATAAAAAAATTCAAACTGAGGTTCATGCTCACCAGAAGTCACAAGATGTCTTTTGTCAAAAAAATTTCTTGGAACAAACATATCCATCTTGAATTTCTTCATCTCTCCATCTATAATTTTTTCTTTTGTGATGGATGGGCATGTTTACCTTCCAATGGTAAGGGGGAACTTGATGTTAGTATTATGTTTCTTAGAAATTCTCCCATGCACATGCACAACCTTCCTAGAAATCTCCATTAAAACCCATGTATCATCAGGATACCTTGGTAGCTTGCATGGTTTCTCATCAAACCCACTTATTCTGAAGTAAGTGAAATACTTGTATTGAATGAAGAGGTAACCATAGTCTAAGATCATAGCCCAAGATGTAGCTGATAGTTTGTATTGCTCTAATTCAGGGGTCAAAGGAACCGACTGGGGATCGATGAACCCATCATGTATTGCCCTCATATTCCTTTTCCAATTATCAATCCTTAGTTGTGGGAATACATCATAAAATTTATGTGTTTCAAATTTTCCCAATTTTACGATCCTTGGGAATGACATGAAACATGCAATGTTATATATGAAGTATGTCATTATCAAAAATTTAAGGTCTTTAACTTACCCATCCTTGAATTTAGTAGTCAATGTCATCATCTAAGAATGAATCGAGGCTTGAATAAGACTCCCTAG
The DNA here is from genome assembly GCA_018340775.1 of Taxus wallichiana var. yunnanensis. Classification (NCBI taxonomy): domain Eukaryota; kingdom Viridiplantae; phylum Streptophyta; class Pinopsida; order Cupressales; family Taxaceae; genus Taxus; species Taxus wallichiana. The sequence goes on from CM031239.1 coordinate 52,317,675, forward strand.
CTAAATTTTCCTTTCTTCTCCATAAATTACTCTAATGATAGGGCACATCCATTCTTCTAACTTATTGGATCCCTTGAGCCCTCCCATTCTACTCAATAATACAATTAAATCTTCCACTTCCTCAATAAACATGGACCGAACAAGGTTCTTGGGGATCCTTTTTATGGATGCATTCCTTTCAATTAACCACTAGGAATTTAATACCTCAGCATATTCATCCTTTTTATTTTGATAATCTTCTCCTACATATTTCAAAGTATTCGCAATAAGCTTGTCAATATCAAGAAGTCCCAATATTTTATTGAATATCTTAGAGTGAAATTAACCACACATTTTCCACTTCCATCCAACACATGTAACTTCTCAGGGTCATAATTAAGAGCACACCACCATACTAGTTCAGGTGCATGGATGGCGGGTGGGATGGCATCCACTAGAGCAATGTAGCTTGCGTTGACAACTTTCATTAATTTTCTATGATTCTCACTGCGAAGCCTTCTTAGAAAATCTTCCAAATCCACATCAAGCAAATTTGTGTCTTTAATATTTTCTAAGTTACTTGTGATAGAAGAGGATATAGAGAAACTTGATTCATGAGTCTTCATATTTCTTTTCAATGTATATTCCCAAATTATGTGGAACTTGTGAAAAAATCAACCTAGGTATAGGAAAATAAGGCAACTTACCAATTTACCGAGTTTGATCTATGCAATTCTCATTCATGTGATTGTTTTCTCGAATCCCGTGATCAATTTTCCATCTATAAATAGTTTCTTATCCTTTGTCATGCAATATCTAAAAATTTAGGAAATCTAATTCTTTGTTGGAAAAATAAAAATTGAGATGGATTAGAAAATCTTGGAAAAACTGGTTTTGATTTACCCAAAATGCATTAATGACGGAAACTATGAATGTAAATCATCTCGACCATTGATCCAGGACCACTTAATTTGAATTGAGATCATACATATAGTGTGATTTCCAGCCTTAGAGGGTTGGGGATGTTTCGCATTTCTTCATTTCTTTTCTCATACGGGTGAAACTTTACAATTTTGACCCAAATCCTTGACATTTAAATTTTGTTGTAAGGACACCATGTGTCCTCATTGGGCATCGGGAATTCTTTTGCAATTTTCACTTTAAATATTTCTAATACAAAATTTTATTTCTTATCTAATCCCCCACTTCAACCGTATGTCGCCACATGTTCCAATCTGAAACATGACAGAGCTATGGGATCTATTTACAATTTAATCAATTTATCTCATAAGTGAAAGATTATATTATTGACCTAAACATCCTCCTATTGAATTTACTTGTGAACCGGACATGTGTCCTCCGTCAATCTTCGTGGGACTTATTCAAATTTTATATTATAGTATGCCTTTGGTATAAAATGCACCGACGGTTTACTTATTTGCTCTAACCATTTTCATACACGTCACCTTTTCTCGGTAGCGGGTCAACTTTTCCTTTTAATATTGACTTGAATATTTGACAAAATATTCTTGGGGATTTGGGGGAAGACTAGAAATTATATTTGTAATATGTATAAAAATATTCTTGCTTTCAAGATAAGTCCGACATAACGTGATTGGTGGCGTTGTGCCACATATCATCGAATTTAGAATTTTAAAAAAAAAATTAATTTACACTGGGAATAACGAGGATGAAATTTGAAGGGGATAAATCATGGTTATACATAGTTTATTTGGCATTTTTCATAGGTATTTCCTTAGTAATAATACATTTTCATAATCCTCGACCAGAAAAGAGGATTCTTACAACATAAGGGAAATATTTTTCTTTTCGACATACATGTTTTTGAACTCAAACAATCAGAAACAATTTTTTTTGAAGTAATTTTTCAAGACAAAAGGGTGAGATCAAATTGAGCACTAACACCAGCTCCAACTTAGGGATGGGCACCCCCGTGTGTTCCACAATAACCACATAAACCAAACATTAAATAGACCAAGTGCCTAAATCCATTGGGCTCTGATTCATTCAACATATGAACAAGGTAAAATAGAACCAATGTACTTGACAAAATCATATTGAGATACCAAGGCAATCGGTCACATCGTATACCGAGAAAAATGAAAAAGGAAACCAAAATTAAAACAAATAAAAATACTATACACTATACAAATTTTGTACCTAATTATAAATTATTAATCTAGGAAATGTTTCGATGCCTTCCATTGACAAGAAACTCTAGCAATTCATCATTCAAATCTTATAGGAAGAAAGTATGCTAGCTGATCCTTATATCGATAGAATAGGGGACCATCCATAATGCACCAAACTTTCCATGATTTCATTGTTTCTCATGCTTGTTATCCTATAGTAATACTAGATATCCGACACTTGAAAGCTCTTGGGGTCACCTTTTTATTAAAAAAATATTAACTCTTTCACTAAATTTAAGGTGCCTTTGATGGGATTCCCCTCTTTCTTCATCCAATTCCACTATCTGATTGATCCTGGCTTCATAGGGGTTTACTTCTTCATCTTCAAGTTATTTAATGAACTTATAGGAGGACAACTACATATGTAAGTGTAAGATAACCCGAACTCCATAAACCAATTCAAAGGGACATTTTCCAGGGGCTCTCTTAGTAGTATTCCTATCTACCCATAAAGAAAATTTTACTTACTCACCCTATTTTCTCTTATTAACTTCCAATTTCCTCCTAATTATCTTGATAAATTTTTATTACTTGATTTAGATTGACCATTCCCTGAGGATTGTAATTGAATGCATATTCCAAAGTAATTCCATATTCTTGACACATAGTTACTAGTGGTTTAGCCTTGATGCTTGTTACATTTCAGAAATAATTTTTGTAGGTACTCCAAACCAAGAAATTATATTATTGAAAATAAAGTCCATGACTATTTGGTGAGTTTACTTTTTGGTGGGGATAGCTTCAAACCACTTGGTGAAATAATTTGTGGCTACCAAGTATCCACTTATGCCCTGTACTTGAGGGATCTGAGATCTCTCTAATAAAATCCATCCCCCACTATTTGAAAGGAGCTTCTATTGATACTGGTTGTAATGGTAAATCACCTGAAGCTTTCATCATCACAAATAACCTTTGACAACTCTCACACTTTCTAACCAACAAAGTTGCATCCTTAAAAAGTGTAGGCCACTAATAACCTACCCTCAAAATCTTATGAGCAGTCACTCTTCCTAAAAATTACCTCCACATACTTCCCCATGTAGTTCTGTAATAATTTTGGGAGATTCTTCTTCTATGATACATCTCAAGAGGACCCCCTCAGATTTTTCCAAGCCAACCCATATTCAGTTATAACATATTTTTGGGAGGCCAATTTCAGTGTCCTTCTCTAATTTTTTTCTAAATGACCTAGACACTCCAAATTTTTGAGGTAAAATATTATATCTTTGTACCATGTGGAATTGATTAGCTTCTCTTGAACATCCATATGTCCTTCCTCAACTTCATTTATCTCCATTACTTGTAAGTTTCTTTCTTCCATTAATTTTACAATGCCTAAACCCCTAACCAATTTAGTGGTCTGTATATCCATATCATATTCTTGTATCTTATTCACCCAACAACATCTTTTGCTAGAAACTTCCATTTATGATAAAATATCCTTAACCATTGTGTGAGGAACATAATCTATAATCTTAGAACTCAAGATGTAAGACCTAAAATTTTTGTAGCTCTTACCAAAGTAAAAGCCTATTTTTCCATAATAGTGTACTTCAACTCAACAACTTGCAAGGCTTATTGAAAAAAGCAATAGGCATTTCATTTCCTTCATCATCTTTTTGTAATAACACTAATGCAATGGTATTCTCATATGAAAAGAGAATATTTGAATTTTTGTTATAATTAGGACTTACCAATATTGGGGAATTCTTCAATGCTTATTTTATTCCATTGAAAGCTTGGATGGATTCATTTTCCCACTTAATGATTTGGTCCTTTTTCAACATATTTGTTATGGGAATGGTTATCTCGCCAAAATTGGAAACAAACCTCCTAATAAAATTTATTTGACCAAAAAAGGATTGGACCCCCTTTTTAATTTTAGGGATAGGGACCTTACCAATTAATTCCACTCTCTCAAGGTCTATCATGACCCATTCCTTTGACACAATGTACCCCAATAATTTCACCTTTTGAACTCCAAATGACATTTTTAGGATTTAATGAAATCCCATATTTCCAGCATCTAATTATCATATTTTCCACATGGCTAAGGTGATCATTTATTTTCCTATAGAATATTGTTAAATCATCAAGATATACTAGAATAAATTCATTAAAATAACCTCTGTGCAAAGGAAACATCCATAGCTTTTTTGAAGCTAGCCCCTGCATTTATAAAGATAAATGACATTCTTACATATACATAGGTACCCCATTGAGTGGTAAAAGTAGTTTTAATTATTTTTGATTGCTTCACAACCACCTGGTTGTACCCTGAGAATCCATCTAGTGTAGAGAGAAACTTAGATCTAGTAACCAATTGTAGCATATTATCCATGTTAGGAAATGGATAGTTATCTTTGATGGAGGACTTGTTAAAACTTATGAAATCCACACATAGCCTTATATCTCCATTTTTCTTTCTGATAAGAAAAATATTTTCCACCCATGAAGAATATCTTCTGGGTTGTATTATACCCCATCCCTCAATTTTTTTAATTCTTTTTGCATATTAAGGGAGAGTAGTTAATAAATAGGCCTTTGTTTTTTTCTAAATGATTTAGCATTGGGTTATAAAGGTATTTCATGTTGAAATAAATCTTCCCTATATGCTTTTAATTCTGAATAAGAGCAATGCAAACAATCTTGATATATTTTCAATAATTCAACATAAGACTACTTTTCTTCCTTACTTAAATTTCTCCCTATCCAAACTTTCCCACTATTTTCTCTAGTTCCCAAATTTAACTCTTCAACGTCCCTTGAACCAGAGATGTGTCTATGAACCACTCTTTAGTATTATCAAATTTTGATTCTAAAGTAACCAACCCTCTCGGGAATGGTGTTGCTTTGAACTAAATAATATCCTTGCTAAACAGGTTTCTTTCCCATCGACTTTGCAACCATTGGTTCCCAATCCATGCACTTATTAGTTAATCCTCCTTCATTTTATAAAAACCTCTATACTGGCATGATCATTAAATACTTTCCAATTATTTAAATTATCTAGAATAGATGGTCTAGAAAATATTTCAACATAATAATTGAAGTAAGAAGAGATTGTGTAATTACCAAACCTAGATGCAAGGACAACTAACTTGTCAAATACAACATTCTCATGGTATAAGATGTTGAAAGAATCAAATAAATCAAACAAATCCCATACATCATGCTTGTATTGTTTCATTCTTTGATTCTTCATAGCATACAACTTCCTCACTTGTTTCACCATAAGCTCTGAATATCCTTTAACTATTATATCTTTTATACCATATCTCTAAGAAATCCTCAAACCCAAGAGTAATGCCTCATATTATGCAATATTGTTTGTGCATTCAAATTTTAGTTTAAAGGAAAAATTAAAAATATCTTGGCTTGGGGATATAAGTACAAATCTAGACCCATTTCCCTATTGGATCAAGATCCATCAAACATAAAGGTCCAAGGGGCACCAAATTGTTCAAAGAACTTACTCTCATTGATATTATGCTCCTCAAAATTTTCATACCAACAAAATTATTAACATTCAAATCTGCATACAGACTTCATAACAAGCATATTTGGGATCTTATATCAAATGCAACATCTTCTTCTACCCATACAACTTGAAAATATTTTCCTCTATTGGTATAATGGCATATGACATGTCCAATTTCACACTTCCTTCCACCCTAGCAGCCCACTTCATTGACAACAAGATTCCCCTTTTTTAGGGAAGTCAACAATGATCACATTCATAGTTAAAAATTACTATGGTAAGCTTCCAATTGTACCACCAAACCTTTGACATACCTAATTACCGGTACTTCTCTTGAATACATAGAAGTGTATTGTCAAAAGGTTGGTGTTACTTTGATATCTATCTCATTTATAACTTCAAGGGGAATCACATTACATGAAGCTCCTAAATCAAACATGCAGTTGTGAAAAATTTTGTTTTTAATGATCAAAGTAGTGTAAAAGGGATCAACATCAAGTTGAGACTCAACAAGGGAGGTTCCTAAATATACTTCAAGGGATTCCCCAAAATTTTCCAATTCTTTTGGCACTTCCAATTCTGCAATTATAGGGGGATCAACACTATTAACTTCTTTTCCTAGGGCCACTACCTCCTCCTTGAACCCCAAGTACTCGAATTCTCTTCTTCTCGTGCTCAGGGATTCTAAGAAACTCAAAAATGGGTACAATAACCTTGATCTGACTCAAAATTTGATCCATATCATAGGGGGTATACTTAGGTAATGTTACATTGAGACGTAGGGTAATTTCTTGTTCTTGTGGTATGAGGTTATTCATGGCTTGGGTAGGGGCAGGTGTACTTTATTTTTGGTAATAAATGGTCCTTTTTTGGCATATCCTTCTTAGGGGATATTTTTGGATATTGGTAAGGATATGAGTTTTTGGTTTGGGTTGTGGCCCTCCCCCTTTAATAGTTTTGTTTCTTATATTATGCTCCTTTTCTTGGGCAACCACTGCATTCACTAAAAGTTTCATGTATTCTTAGAAGGAATCCCTCCATCATACTTCTAAATAATTAATAACCTCAGTTATTAAAAATCATGATTGGGAAAACCAAAATCTTGAAGTGTATTAATATCCAAGTTACAATTTGTTTCTAGTTAACTTTTTGTTGTTAGTATTTCCCTTGAGAATACTATATAATGTATATCATATATAATGGTTATATTATTCTAGTTTTTTATTTTTGATATTTTGGATCATGACTAGCCTTTGAAGATAAATACTTTGGCCAATATGTAAGTAAACGATAACTCTCTATAATGGGGTAGGGTCCCCTCAACCCTAACTTTTACCTATTATCAAAAAAAAAAAAGTCCAAGTTAGTGGTGGATGGGACAAAAATTACCCATTGTATACACTCCCAAAAGCCTTACATAGTCCTTGTAATCAATAACTCATTGGAAGTAGCTCCTTTTTGTGAGATATTTTTGCACTCCATCATACAAACATCACCATAAGTAGCACTTTCATCAACCTCTTCACTTTCTTCAGCAAGGTCACATGGGAGATGTTAGATGAAACACTTATCACACTAGTCAATGACATTATCTTCTTCAACCAAGCACACTCTAACAGCTTAATGGATCTGTGAAAAAATTATTTCTCTTGGTGGTTTTTTCTTATTCCCTGATCCCACGGTCCCCTTCCTATATCATCTAACCTATGATCACCTCTAGGATGACTATCAAATCTATTTTGACCTTAAGGTTGATGCTGGGCTTGAGAATTCTAACCTATCCCCTTTTTTCCCTTGCAAGCTTCTAAGAAATTTCTTTCACTGCTCCTACTAGAGTCTTAACCACTTCTTCTAGATATACTCCCTTACTTTCCTAAGGCTTTTTAGAATTAATTACCTTGACACCCTCCCTTTTAGGATGATTTCATGCTGCCTTAATATTATTCTCAATTTATACTACCATGATGAAATCTTGTTTTAAATTCCTAGGGTTTTTGTCCCTCAGATAATATGTGAATTTCTTGTCAAAGGAATTAGGATACTTTCACAAGAAGGATTCATCATTTGGCTTCAATTTCATAGGAAATGTAGTCAAGGTCTTGTTAAACCTGGTATTGAAATCTTAGAATAGTTCATTACGATTCTTTTTTATATTTTCAAAATTTGAGAGAAGAAACCTTGGATCAGTATTGTCCCCATATTGTGATCTAAATGAATTTTTCATTTCTATCCATGAATCAAAAGAATTTTATGGAAAATACTTGTACCAATCACATACATCTTCCTATAAAGTATGAATAAACAATTTTTCATATACATCCTCATGCTCAATCTCAAAATCTTACACTATATTAACAAAAATCCTAAGGTTTTAGTCACTAATGATAGCATTATTCCTTGAAACTTAGGTAATATATTCCTCACATAATTTAGAACTACATTGGGATAACCCACCATACCCCTGAAATCTATAGGTCTATATACATTTACAACAAAGGGAAGTCTACGTGGAAGGTTAGCCATATTATTTTGAGGAGGTGTTCTAACATGCGGGTTAAAATTATGGGGAATCTAAGGTCTTTGAGGTAATGGTGTATGATCTTCAAAGTATTGATCCTTCAATGATTCAGTCTCACAAAACACCCTATTATGTCTAAGTAATGAAGGAGGGAGATGAGGAATACCCTTATTAGTTGAAAATGAAGGACCCTCTCGAGTGGTGTGTATAAATTTGTGTAAGAAATTCTTGATCCAGACTGTCTGAAGAGATAGAGTAATCTTCTATCAAATGTTGATCACCCTCAATGATTGGCACAACTTTATCTTCAGATCTTTAATCTCCAAGGGTTTTTCAAACTTGTTTCTTCACCGGATTTTTCTTCCCAACTTTGGATAGAATTTTCTACCGGATATTTTTGAAAAAAACATTCTTCCTTCTAGCTTTATAGATCTTAATGACATATTACAATAATTGAAGCTTAAGGTACAAGTATTTATAATAATTCTTGAATAACATGGAGTCACCACTAAGGTCTTATACCTTAGATGTATAAATCACTATAAAAAAACTTGCCAACCGAAAATTAATGATCAAATTCAAAAATATTGACAAATATCACTATCCTTCATCAATATTTACCCCTATCCAAGTTAAATTTAATGTAAATCTCACTTAAAATAGGAAAATACTGCACAAATAACTTCGATTAAATCCTTTTTTGTAAAGCTTGACAAAGAATGATGTCTAGATCATGTATTTGCATATAAACATATTCATTTGTTACCGATATCGATCTGTCTTTTAATTTGCAACAATATTCCTTGTAACAGCTCCATGAGGGTGTTGGTACAAAAATTAGTCCTATATTGTAAGTCTAAGCGAGCATCAACGAGCCAATAAGGATGGTTAGAGAAAGACAGACTAAGATTTACGTCATTTTTGTACCCAACGATGGATCTCGGGAGTCTCTTCTTCACTTTGACTTGGGAAATGTTGGATACAACCTCACTAAGGGCATGACCTACCTTACTACTTTAGGTTCTCGCCTCAACTAGTGTGAGAGGACCATTTTTTTAAACTGTATTTATGAAATAAATGGATGGAAACGCAATATATAGACTCTCTTTCTTAGATAGGTAGAAAGGAATCCTCAAGAAGACATGGTAAATGAATACATCATCTAACTCTCTTGAGTTTTCACACTAGAAAATGTAGACATCTTATAAAGAAGTCTCAAGTTATTGAAGAAAATGATAGTTCCACTTGCTTCTACATATTTTTGATAAAGGATGGACATAAATAACAAATTTCCTTAGCATTTGTGCATAAAAGTGAAAGCATGGGTAATTCAAGTGGATCAGGGATAAATTTGATTATAAAAATCCTTAAATGAACCTTAACAAATGTTGTAGGTAATCTGTTCTAGATGAAAAATACAAATCACTCAACTCAAAGCAATCCTTCAACCAAGATTTGTATTCATGGAAGCCTAAGAACATAGGATTTAACAAAAATTTGACAAATAAAAAAAAATCTAATGCTAAATTCTCAATAAAATACTGATAATTTATGATCAAATACATTCTAGATACCCTCAAGAACTGATAAAAATCCTAGATCGGACATATACAAATTGATTTTAAAATTGTTTACCATATCATGAAGGAAAGATCCATCAATAATATAGTTGCAATTTCCAAATTGACACTATTTGGCTAAGACTTTGTGTAATTCAGAGAAACTAACAAGACAAGATTGCAACAATAATGTAAATAATTGATTTAAAGTAATTCATCTTGAAACACAATAACATTTCTCATGAGAAAACACACAAATTAATTCAAGAAACACCAATACTCCAACAAGGGGACATAACACCTATGACCTCAATGTTTACCAATTATTGTACATTTAAATCATTTTGGCAATAAGGTTTAGGAACAGATGATGAAAAACTCAAGTATCTCGATCAATTCAACTTAAGACAATATAAATTGGTTTTCTCCTTTATCTCTCTAAAAACTTAGAAAAATTTAACCCCCTATGCGAGAGTATTCTCATCACATTTATACAATCTCGATCACTCACTCATTTTATTCCCCCAAAAGCATGAATCTTTAAGGGAATATTCTCCTTTACAACACACAGTCTAATCCATTATTATTCTCTTGAAAATATTCTATTTTATGTTGTTAGGTGGAAAAATCATGAGTAATTCACATTTTTCACTCTCCTAGAATGACTGGGATGCCATGTCATCTCTTTGATATTTGTTTAATCATTTCCCCTTTTTGGCAGGTAAAGAAATATTTTTGATGATTTTCGAGTGCCTCCATATGGTTTGATTTGATGTATAACCCATTTTACCTTTTGAGAATCAATTTCGAACAACACATACTCATGTTCATGTCTTTTTGAGCTAATTTTTTCATGTGAATTTTGATACATCAATAAAAACATATTTTTTTGCTTAATAACAACCTCCTCTAAACTTATTTCCTTCGTGTGGGATGAGTTATAAATATTTATTTATTTAATGGAAGTGATTTCATTTAACTCATCTTGTCTGCACCATTTTCACTATAAATTCAACTCTATTTCTTCATTGGTATGCATCTTTTTTCTATTCTTGAACATGAGGAGTTATTGCAAAAATATTTGTTGGTGCAATAGTTAGGGTGGCTATAGAAACTAGTTTGAAAGAGATATCACCAGAAGATTTGAATTAAATATTATATTTAACTAGTTGAGATAAAGCATGTTTTAGGGATTTGTTTGAAATTGTAGACTTGGGGAAAACAAAGGGCCCTTGACATATCGATAAGTTTTTATTTCCATCCTTTTGAGAATGATTAAGATAAATATATTTTTCTCATCTTTTTAAACAATGTACTATCATTTCTTCTAATGGGAGAATCGAAAAACTCAAGAAGAATTGAAGAAATTTTTGATTTAGAGGAGCCCTATTGTGATGGGGATGGATGAATACAATTTTCCCTTTCTATGCAATGAAGGATTTTTATTGGAAGAGATTCCCCATGAATATTTTGTATCCTATAGTGTGACTTTAGTTGATATTGTTCCTACCATTTCTCATAAAGTATATGAATTGGAGCAACGACTCCTCTCTTTTCAAAAAGGTCTAGTAGGACCTAATCCACCTCAACAACCTATAATTCCAGTATCATCAACAAGAAATAAGAAAGGGGAATCAATCTCTCAACCTCTAGTTATCATCTTAGATGAGGAATAAACAATTCCTTTATCTCCTCAATGTCTTAAGGCATCATTATCTACCATTAAGGAAAGTGTTGGTAATTATGATTTCCAACCTTCCATTCATCCATAGCAACATATTCCTTTGATGGAGAAATTTTTTTCAAGACCTTTGCATGTTCCTCTACCAAGAGAACATCCACCTTTCACAAGGAGATACAAGGGTGAGCCTAGTTCTAAATTTCCTACTCCATCAGGTCTAAGGGCCATTTGGCTTCTCTTCCATCTGCTCCAAATGATCCTTTTTATCCTACTTTTGTTCAATATACCCCTTATAAAGAAAAAGGGAAGAAGGAATTTCCTACAAGTGGTTTAGACCTTTTGGATTAGGTATATTCTTATCAGAAAAAGATAGAGCTGGAAATATCATGGATGGTCCTAGAATGACTGTTGAATCATTGATGGAGATGGGGATGTCTCGTACTTTGGCTGGGAAATTGTATTTTCTCAAACAACTCAGGGTTTAGAAGAATTCATACCAAGGAAAAATATGTTGTTAAATAAAGTTCCCCCATTTGGAGAAGATACTCAGAGTAGAAATAGAGGATGACTGAACATTTTTATTCTCTTAGTTTCACCTTTTGATGTAATACTTGAAAATGTATGTATCTTTCATGGGAAGGGGCCCCTATAGATCCCCCTTTTTTCTTTTCAAAAGTACAACACACTTCAAATTGTTATAGTAAAATCACATGCTTCATAGAAAATTTACAATTTAATCAAAATAAAATGGAAGTTTAATATTTTTCAATACATAATATTCAGAATTTAACTATTCAAAGTATCCTTTAAAATTGTTTAGGAAATAAGAGTATCAAATGGAAAGAAAATACAATGTCAAGAAGAACTGGATTTAACATCTTCAATGGCCTTAGCTTCCACAATAGCCTTGGCCTCTTCAAGTAGTTAGCATGGTAACATCATCCTCTTCATTTCCTTTTGAATTTGTCTTTCCATGTAAGCATCATACCTCTAGAATAGTTGTTGCAATTATTCTTTGTCTGGCCCTTGTGATTTTGGAAGATTATAGTTTCCCTGTTAATTTTCATCACACATTTTCCCATCCTGTATTTGATCTCTCTTGATTTGACTGTTAGGTCTTCAATTGTGTTTTCTATAGTTATCAATATTTTGATGACCTCATATGAATAATTCTCATCATGAATATTCCTTTCAAAATATTGTATCAAGAAATCCATCTCCAGATCATAATAAACTTTTTATTCTTTTCAGACACCAATTTTTCCACTCTTATATTCAAAGTGTCAATGCCTCTTTCAATCCATTTATGTTCTTCCTCCATACTTTCCCTAACATCATTTAGTACACCCATTCTAATTTTTAACCAATTCTCCAATATGAATTGAGTTCCCAACTTATCAAATGACATTATTCCTTCCTTTTCAATTATTTTGTGTAGTCATTTTTATTCGATTAGAATAACCTTCTAATCCATTATGTGTCATCCTATCATGTAGCGGGCACTAGACGCTCGCCCGAGGTGCACGTGGGCACCAAGCCCTTCCTTTATGTGAGCATTGTAAGGATATGTTATCATTGATGATTGATTTAAGTGCAGAAAATTAAATGCTCATGCATACATTTTGAAATAATAGAATGATTCATTACACCAACATACGTATTTAGATACCAAAAGAGACATCATATAAATAATAGATCTGATCCATAACATAAAGAAAAAGGCAATAGGGTTTACACCCATGAACAATATATTTAGAACATAACCATATATTCATGTTGATCATAGTTCAGTAACCACATTACATTCAAAAGGGTCATACTGCACAAATATATCACAACTCACACATCGAATCTCTAGTTATTATTCCTTATTAAAAAAATTAGCGAGATCCATTCCCTAGATATGATAACATTCCTATAGTCCTACAATGAGAATCCCAACCCCTACAATCTTCTTCTCATTTCTCCGAGCTTCACCTACTCTATTATGGTTAATCACACCATGGCCCTCTTCTCCTCTTTCTCCCTTGATGTTCTATCCAAAATGGCCCTCTCTCCTCCTTATTTTCTATCTCTCCTTTTCTTCTACCAAAGCATATCTATAAATAGGTTTAACAACCATCGCCATTCCTTCTTGAAGTAGCATATTAGTTGCCAAGTGTCAAGGTGGTCCTCGATGGATCATGCTTCTTCTAATATGAGCTCCTCACGTTACTGCAATGATGTCTTCGGGAATTTTCTATGCGTGGAATATTATTTTATTGACCACCAAGTTGCCATGTTGTCACCCTATCCATCAACATGCCTAGTTGGGTCATGTTTTTCCTTAAGTGTCTCTCTTGGGAAGCAAAATATGAATAAGTCCTAATACCCTTTATTTTACCTTGTGCGCACACTGTGGCTTCTACTAAACCCTTCTAAAACCCCCTGTCTAGTGTTCTTTTCCTTGTGCACCCATCTTTTCACCGGTCCCGCACACACACATGCCCTTTGGGACTTAGTCAATATTTTGAGGCCCAACATCACCCCACACTAAGATTGTTCTTTATCCTTGGAAACATCCTCTCCAAATAATAAAGAATGGCGAGACTAAAGAATGAAGAACAAAGAATGAGAAATGGAAGAATTAAATAATGGAGGAATGAAGAAGAATTTTTTTATTACTAAAGAATGAGTGGGAAATCCTTCCTTATATCTTCCTCAATATTCTCCCAGGCATCCACATCACCCTGACGCCTATTGACAGAGAGGTCACCTACTAAGGTTCTCACCTCTTCAAAGCCTAGTTCATCACCCTTATCATTTAACATATCAATAATGTTTTCCAACTGCTTGCTAAGGTCATCTAGTGCATCCATCCTATGGGTGATCTGAGGATACAATTCTTTTAGCTAGTTTTTGATCAAGCCTCTTAGGGTCTCGATGGATTCTAACTTCTTCTCTACCTCAACCAGGATCTTATCCCACTCTACCTTGTTTCCTTTATTCTTCTCCTAAAAATCCTTAAGGTCTACTTCATGGGTAGTAACTAAAATGCTTGCCACTCTATCTCTATCCACGTAATTGTCATAAGAAACTTTGGCTATCTGTGTGGAGGCCTTTACAATGGAAAGGAGATTAGTGTACCGAGTGACTATCTCTACAACCTTAAACTTTTCCTCTTTCTCCTAGCATGCTAAGAATTATTCAATTGATTCCAAAGTGAGAGGTTGTCTCTCCATGGTGAGGATGTGACTCATAATTATACTCGGGCGGTGCTAGGTATGGATTCTTCAAGACAATAGCATCTATAATCATTTCAAATTTATTATATACCTCATGCACCCTTTCCTTTTCCTCCTTCATCTTGTACCTTAACTATGCACTGATTAGTTCATCTTACTTCAGATCCTTGATCTTTTCAACGAGATCCTCAATTTTATTCTCCAATTCCCCTTCTAGGAATCTCACCCTATCATTCCTCCCAAAATTATTTCCTCAATTTAAACTAAAAACTTGTTGAGTGCATTACATACTTTCTCATCAGACAATTACTAATCATTCACCAGTGGGTTTATACCTTTTATCTCCAGCACATTAATCAGTTCCCCTTGGTTAACTTCAAACTCAGGCTCGTCAACATGGGACTCAAATACCCAACATAGAATTTTCTTAGTTCGTGGGTATGCACCTTCTTCTTCAAATGAAGACATTTCCATGAGCTGGTCTATCGGAACGGTGCTCTGGAAGCATGTGCGTAGCACTTTATTTGGATCATGGATATAACCCATTCCCTGCCCTTTTGTTACTACCATGTTCTTCCCTCATGTGTGTGCAACCTTTGGAAAGCTCACCGCTAAGCTAAGAGCTCCACCCATGCTTCCATATTCCTTCCCTATGCTCTCTTCTCTATTATGCTTGCTACTTCTCTCTCTCTATAGCCTCTTCTATATGCTCCTTGGTGAGGTGGGGGTCCTCTGATCCTTAGTATTTACTTCTTCACTCTCCCATTTTCCTTGAGTGCCTTATTCTTCTCCACCCTTCCCCTCACTTCTTTCTTCCTCCGAGTTGTGTACATCATACATGAGATGATTCTAAACTTCTTCATCCTCCTCGTCATCTCTTTCTCCCTTGTAGGCCTCCAAACTCTCCATCTCCTTCAATTCTACCTTCCCCGCTACCTTCTATTTCTTCCTAGCTGGGGATTCTTCCTCTTCCTTAGCAGGTGATTCCTTTTTAGGTGACTCTTCTTGTTTTGGCACCTCTTCCTCAGGTTTCTTTTCCTTCTCCTTGATGGGAGACTTCTTCCTATGCATATATGTCCTTGGCTTGGTTCTTGACTCTGGCGCACCCATAAATTGTGTTGTCTACACACTTGGTGCTTTCTTTTCTGGTGCCTCTTTCTCTAGGGTCTCTTCCCTTTCTCTCTTCTTTGGCATGGCATTCTTCCTACTAGTGGGATCCTCTAGGATGGAGACATAATTCTCCAAGTAAGCACCCTTTTCATACTCAAGCATAATGCGTAAGTATATTCTTGTTGTGGCCCTTACAGCAATTGGAAGTGTTAAGGGTTTTTTCATGCGTACTTTATGGGAGACATACTTCTCCATGTAAGCATACTTCTTTGGATATACCAGCTTCCTTGAAAAATCATGATGGTCCTAGTCCACCTCACTAAGGTCTAACCTTAGTATTTTATCTTCCTTGAAGTGATTTACACCTGCTTGGAAATACTGCATGATGAAGGAGAAGGGTAATTTACACCATGGGCTCTTGGTCCCATCTAGATAGAGTGAACCTGCCAATGTAGAAATGTTGATAGAAAATGAACTCGCTTCTCCATTTACTAGTGCTAGAAATTATTCTGGTATCCTCCACTCATCCCTAAATGCGTCGCGAATTCACTTATACCATTTCTCTAGGTGCACTTTATGGGTGGTTGTCATGGTATTACATGTGTATTTATCAAACCTCTTCACAGGGGAGGGATATTCATTTGGATACTCCCATACGAACTTATCTAGCCCATTGGGAATTCCACTTTTTGAGAATATGATGGTGAGAAGAAAATTTCTAAACATTATCTTCTCTCCTTCTTATGCGGTGTTGATGATCTCTTTTAATATAGGCAGACAGGTTATAGATGGTCCCTTCTAAAATATTTTGGCATACATTCAACCATGCCTTGTTTATTTGTGTCCACCTTTCTTGTGCATTCAACTTGGATACTAAGTGCACGGCCAATCTCATTACAGGGTTGGGGATATTTGAGATATCAAAATAACATGAACCCTTTTTATAATAATACTCCTCTGCGATCCTCTTAATAGTCTCTTTATCCTATAGGTCATCATCTAATGAATATCTTTCACAGATAAGGCACGTAAACTTGGAGATGAGATGGGGAGTTATGCACATTCTATGGCTGGAAAATTAGAAATGGTACTCCTACATGCACAACATCAACCATTGGTATAACCACTCAGGATTTCCAAAATAGGGCAACTCAAATAGTTACAAAGAACCCAACCTTCTCATATTTTGCTTTCAATATATCATCAAATTGGAATCCCTTATGGTGTCCTCTTATCTATTGGAAAAACACGATCTAGCACCATTTCCTTGTCTATGGTATTTGTGTGATGGTTATAGTCGCTTAAAGACATTTTCCTCACATGGGATACCCATTCTTTCCCAAGTAACACCCCATCTAGGTACTTGCATCTCTACATACCATTCTTCATTGAAATTGTTGGTGGTAGTCTATTTTCCTTTTCCCTTGCCCTTCTTAGGTGAAATAGTCACCTTCTTTGGTTCCATCTTCTTGTCAGGTTAAAATAATAAACTCCTTGCTCTCCTTCCTCACTCTTCTCAAATCTATGGCTCAACTCGTGAAATAATCATTTTATTCCTATACCCTAATTGTAAATCCCTAACCTAGAAAAATATTCCACAATATGATGTATTCCACTGAAACCTTCTTCCTTAGGCCCATGTACTTATTTCACTCTGGTTCAAAGATCACCCTAGTCATGTGCTTTAGATTTTCACTCGTAATCACCTCATAAAGTAATGTGGTTACCAATGCACAAGGTGCACAAAACAACACAATAGAAAGGAACAAATAATGAGAAATGGAAACATAAGAAAAATAAAACGCATTAAGGGAAATCCTAGGCTAACTAGAAATACTGCCTTATTTAAAAACACAAGGAAGACTTATTTATAATAGGGCTTTAACCTACTTCTATTAAAATGGCCTGGTAATCTCATTCCATCCAATTCTTTTAACTAGAAAGCACCTAAATAAAGGATGTACAAGATGATGTATGGTCCCAACCAATGGACTTTCAACTTCCCAGGATGGTGTAGAAATTTAGAGTCATATAACAAAACCATCTACCCAACCTCAAATTGTTTGTTTTTAATATGACAATCATGCCATGATTTTTTTATTGTCTTCTCTATCTTTTGACTCCATCTAGCAAGTGATCACCTTTCATCTAGCTGCATTAACTTATAAATCCTTTCTTTGAGCACTTTTTCATCATCCAATCCTCCTGTGCACGCTATATGCAATGATGGTAGCATAAATTCAACCGAAAAAATAGCCTCTGTGCCAAACACCAATTTAAATGGTGTGGCCTTGTTCAATATCTTGTACATTGTCTGTATGCCCATAGAATGACTGACACCTTGTCATCACAATATTATCTACCAACATCACAAATCTTAGTTAATGTGTGACTTAGTATCTTGTTAAATGCTTCAGAGTTCCATTCGCTTGCAGTGATAAGGGTAGTCTTATGATGGGCCACCATAAACTTTTCCAAAAAATCCTACCCGTCTCATTCGTAAAATGTGTACCCCTATCACCGGTCAAGCTTAAAGAAAATCCATACTTGTTGATTATGTTCTCTCATAAGAATCTAGATTCAATCATTGTCATGCAATCCTTTATAGGTGCTTCATCTACCCATCTCATCAAGTAATCAATGCAAGTGATGATGTAACACAAGCCAGTCCTTCACATGACAAGTGAGATTGGTCCTACAAATTCAATTTCCAATGTTTCAAATGTTTCAACATTGGTTATAAATCACAAGGGAATTTCATCCCTCCTTTCAAGTTTTCCAAGGTGATGCTAATGGTCACAGGCCTTGCAAAACTCAATACAATCCTGGTAGATACTTTCCCACCAAATCCCTACAAGTAGAATCTTCCGTGTGGTTGCATTTCCTACATAGTGTCCTCCTACAATCCCATCATGTGCTTAATCCATGATTGTAATGCACTCATGTTCTAATATGTATCGGCATGGAACCTCATCACGTCTTAGCTTATCTAAATATCCTCTAATCAACATGTAAGGTGTGACATGTATAGCCAACTACTTTCCTCCAAAAATTCATTCTTTACGCAAAGCACACCTGTTTTAAGAAACACTACAATATCTTCTAAGTCAGAGGGTGCACACCACAACCTAAATATTTGTGCATCTAGCATGGTATCTTGAATGTTCTACGTGTCCTCCCCTAAGTCAATTCTTAATAGATTATCAAGTCCTGAATTACTCTTTCCTTCTTTTACCATAATTAAAAAAATAAAATTATTGAAATCATAAGACCCATCGGTATATGCGTCATTGTAGAATGGGATTATTTACCAATTACTTCAGTGTGATGTGGTCCATGTAGAATATGAATGGTGTTTCCAGTAGATACTTCCTTAACTTATGCAACACGTAGATCATTGACAGTGCCTCGCATTCAATAGTTATGTAATTTTATTCTGTTGGTGTCAAATTCCTACTTGAAAAACACAAGGGGTGATCAACAATCCCCTCACTAGGTTATGCTAGTACTACTCGAATGGTATTTTCTCGAGGCATCAACATGCACATGGAAGGGTCTATCCCAAGAAGGAAAGTGTACTATGGGTGTAGTGGAAAACCTATCCTTCAATATGTCAAACACCTTCATTGCACCTCTCCCCAGTGAATGAAACTCTTGTGTTTAAGTAATTCCTCCAAGGGTGTGACAATCTTGGCATATCCCTTAATAGATTTCCTATAGTACCCTATATGCCCAAGGAATCCACATACAACACTCTGAATAGTAGGCTCCCCCAATCCCAGAATAACTACAAATTTGGCGAGATCCACCATCAAGCCCTACTTACATATAATATGCCTCAACAGTGTTCCAAATGGATTAGCAAAGACACATTTCTTAATGTTAAGGGATATCCTCAACTACCAACATCTCTCAAACATCAACCTCAAATTGTCACAATGGTCTTTAAAATCCCATACATAGTCTAGTCATCTCGGTAGACCTGAAGAAAATTATGGATGAAGTCTTAGAAGGCTTGTACCACAATGTGCGAGAACACAACAGTACATTTTTCAGCCCAAAAGGTATGACCATGTAGGAAAACCTTCCCCATTTAGTGGTGAAAGTTATCTTCTCCTAGTCTTCCTTTGTAATTCTAATTTAGTTGTACCCTGAGAACCCATCCATGAAATAATAGACCTTGCACCCAACTACTCCTTCTAGAATTTCTTCAGTGAAGGGGGTTAGAAAAGGGTCAATAACACATACTACATTCAATTCCTTATAATCAACATAGATCCTTATCCTTTCGTCTTTCTTAATTCTTATGACTATTAGAATCACCTATTCTGATTCCTCCACAACCTCAATGATTCCTAATGCTATCATCTTCTCTATCTCCTCCTTGACCCATACACACAAGTTTAGATACATATGATACGGTCTCTTCTGAATCAGTGCACAACTTCCTTCAACTTGATCCTCATTTCCCTAAAGTATTGGTGAACTCCTTTGAGATCATATTACCCATATGGGAATAGATCCTGGAACTCACGTAAAGGTCAATGATCTTAGAAACCACTTTCTTTGACCAATAATCCCTAATGATAGCTTCCTTAGGTTCTAGCCTTGGAACCAATTTTAACCTTATTTGTCTTCAAGGGTTCATGGTAGGTGCGTGGTTTCTCATCATCTCTATCCCTAACTTTGCATGTCCCTTTAGATATTCGGACTCTCCATTTCTTCACCATCTATCACATAGACCATTTTTCCTTTTTCCTTTTCCATGCATGTGCACTCAAGATATGTCTCTTCTGAATCTTTCTCATCAAAACACGTCTCCAAACTAAGTTCACCTAATAGGTCAAGTATCCTATATTCTACCATAGCACTATCTCCCATTGTAAGGAAATTGATCACTTGCAACGCCTATCCACTGATGGATTTTTACTTCGATATTCAAAATTTTGAATGAGATCAACCACCAACTCCTGCCAATTCCCTGTCTGATGGCACATTTTTGAGTGAATGTATCATGTGCGTGTACAACCCTATAAGGTGGAATATAACTTATGCACCCATGGTGAAGGTGGTAAATATTTTACATCTTCCATTTAGGCCTTGTCATATGCTTTGATATGACACAATGTGGGGTCTTTGACATGGTAGTCTTCTATGATAGTTGGTGCATTACTTCTTGAAAACCTAACAGAACATGGTTCTCACCTCACACCATTCTAGAAGGTGACAAAATGTTTCACCCACCAATGCGGTATGGCCCCGATGAGGTTATAAGTGAGTATACCTTTTATTTCGTTATCATTTTTTGACTAATCCTCCATTTCTCATAAGAAATCATTAGGGTTAGCTCCCCGCAGTAACTTGGTATCTTCTTCCCTCCTAGAGGCTTAATCGAGCATGATTTTTTCCCTTTTCACTTTGATCCTCTAAATTGTCACCCAATTAATTCATACGTCCCCGTTGCCCAATTTTCACATGTTATGTTGGTTGTATCACTCATAGACTAAGCATCTTCAAACTAGATAATTCCCTCTGTAGGATGAATTACCTCAAGGTCTCTAATAGAGTGCACATAGATTCTGTCAAGGAATTATTCTCCCAAGGGCTCAATATAGGGTGTTGACTTCCCATCTATCAAGGGGATGATGACCCATTCCTCCTTGTTCTCAAAACTTATATACCGTTTTTAAATCGTGTAGCTCAAAGATTGTTTTTGTAACACTAGGGGCATCCAAGCAATGCTTTGGAAAGTTGTCTGCTTCAGCTAACACCAAGACCTCAAAGTCTCTAGTGAACATGAACCCTTAAATAGTGATAACCGCATCCTTCAAGAAACTAATAGGAATTCCCTTCATCTTGTTCACCATATACAACACATTTGAATATGGATGTAATGTGGGCCTTCCCATTTGATGTCATGCATCCAAGGTGATAACATTGACTTCCATGCCTCGTATTGATCAGAATATTGCTCAAAAGCCATCCATCTACAACAACATTTAAAGTGATCTCTTTGTCATAGTCAAGGTTGTGGGGAGGAAGGTTAGCATGCAAAAATTTCCTCTCGCACTTTCTCTAGCACATGGTACCTTCTCCTGTAACCATTCTCCTAGCAAGGGAATGATATTCTCTTTCCTTGACATCTTGCATAATTTTATAACCTCATTCAGATCCTTCTATGGAGCCTCAACATTCTTTCTTTTATGTAGCTTCCTTGACTTCTCCTTCAGGCACTGGATCTCTCCTTTTAGCCTCCGAATCACATCCATAGTATCTTGATACACCTCTTTTTGATGAGTATGGTTTGGATACTTCCCATGTACCACTTATTGTTTTGTAACTAGTGTTATTTGTCTTGGTATCTCCATGACGCACACGACTCCACTCACGTCATCACCATTAGAGGTTATAGTCTTGACTCATGTGCCACTCTTAGCGTCCATTGTGAGTTATCCTTTTTTATGCTTACCATCCTAGTGCCCTTGTCTTTTTGGTGTTGCTGGCTCATGTGCTCAAATAGCTCAGGGAAATCCTCGTACTTATGTTTCTTTGTGCACCGTGAGAATTATAATAGATCAGAAACTCACATCTATAATGATTTGTAGACCCATATTTATAATAGGTTCCTCGCAAAACTCACTTCTTCCCCTCGTGCTTACCACAACCATGAAATCCTCCTTGGAAGCCTCTCTCATGCACTCCTCCATCTGTGTGCCCTTCATAGTGACAACCGTCATTGTTGAAACTTCTTGCGAGGTTGGTATGATGCACACTAAGATCATGGCATCATGTATCTAGTTAATTATCCTATTATCTTTGGTGTCATGGGTCGTAGAGATACTTATCTTGAAATAATAAGACACATTCTTACAGATCGCATGCTACAATAGTGTGCATCTACTTACATCATCATCCCCATGTAAATATCACAGTCCACCATCATGGTGCATACCAACCTTTGATGACAACTATCCTTGTTGTGCCCCTCTATTTCACAATCTATGCACCATAGACCACTATGAATCTCATGTGCCAAGTTGGCAGATAGCTTCTCTAGTTTCTTCACCATTACAAAAATTTGACCATCAAGGAAAGGGCTAACACTTGTATCTACACTTCCAATAGCCTTAGCACACAGGGAAACCTCCTAGGCCTTACGCGAGTCTGTGAAGGTCTTGTGTGAAAGTGCTCTTCTAAATGGTGTTATCAATCCTCCATCAAACCATTGAGCATGTTGAGAGGGGTGAATATCATAAGATATTTTTCAAATGCACATCATATTCTTACACACTCTATGTCATTATTTGATGGATCTCTTTCAAAGTGCTAATGCTCTTATGCTCAAATTTAGGGATATGGAATTTAGCTAAGAAGGCATTCTGCAATGCGGTGTTGTCTACCACCATCTAATGGGGGTCATACTTCAGTAAGAACTATGTGTGCACCCCAATGTCATTGCAAACTGACTTTCATTTCTCTCTAGGGTGGTGATCCCCTTCACGTGCCATAGAAATTCACACTTGTGCAATGCTCGCAGCATGCTCAACACCCTTAATCCGGTAGATGTAGAGACATCTCAAAAATACTTCAAGGTGGCTAAGGCCCTTTTCTCGCATGATTCAAAACTTGATTCTCTTCAAAGTTTCCTCCACCACTAGATCCACTTGATCCACTAGGTCCTATGCCTCCAAATCCACTAGATCCACCTCCGGATCTACTAGATCCACCAGTGTCCTCTGCTGTAACAATGCAAAGGGCTTGAAGTGGTCATGTCTAGTGTTCCCAAAGTCCCACTAAACTATGTATTGAAGGTTTATGATACCGATATGATACCATATGTGTATTCCAAATCACTTCTAGGCACAATACCTAAGATTTGTGTACTTGCACTTTTCCCAAAAATTCCTCAAAATAAAGGAATTGTTTGTGCGACCATAGATGTCCCAAGTAATAAGTTATACCTACTAGGTGAAGATCGGTCACTTCCACTGATACTAACTGGGTTAGCAATACTTATATCTTGATTTAGAAAACTAAGTGCCAGGGGTCGGTAACCAGGTGGTTTTAGATGTGTGCTAACAACTCTCCTTTATCCACAAGACAAACTCTCATCAAAATCTAAAGGGTTTTCTCTCCCACACTTTCCAAGATGTGGTAGGACATACTGCTCAGGTTCCACTTCCTCTGCGTGAACCTCAATTCCTTCCCACAACATCTACCTCCATATATCCATCACTCCTACAACATCATGTTGTCTAGCCAACTCCCTTTCACGTGCTTCACTATACTTGAGTTTCCTCTCTTCCCTCTCCTTTTCCACTGCAATGTATACCATCTTCCACCACCCTAGCTTCATCACCCACTACTCAAAGAAGTTTGGTTGGCCATATGGAATGCCTCAAAACTTAGCATAATGATTAATATCTTCATATCCAATGGGATATCTCACAAAAATAATCCTCTAGGTTCCCTTAGGAACTCAAAACTAGCAACCTCTAGACAAGAATACATAGAAATGGCGTATTATAGGGTATAACTGGTTAGGACTCTTTTCTACCAGTGATAAACAACACATGTCCAAGTTAGATCTCGTATCCTATAGCCTCTGGTAATTATCTTGGGTATATACGCATGATCTATAGTACCAACTTGATCTGGATGCATATGCTGAAAGTCATTCATACAATTCTACTGGAAAACAACAAAAGAAGGTCTCATACAACTCATGATATAGGTGTTCTTATACCCATCTACGTGCATCAAAATCAATTCTAGTACTAAATATTTGAGAAAAATCATCCTCCGTGCTCTTAAACCACACTTCAACACTTTCTAGGGTCAAGCACTCTATCATCACACATCAAAGGAACCAAAATGTAGCCATCTCTAAAAAAAAAAAATTGAAAAGAGGTCCCGATAATGGAACTAAGATTTAGTCATTTTTATGCCTTTAGAATAACTTTTTAATCACTTGCATGTCGGCTTATCACCCAATGGGCACTCGACACTCACTCGAGGCACACATGGGCATTGAGCCCCTCCTTTATGTGAGCATTATGAGGAGATGTTTTCATTGATGACATATTTAAGTGCATAAAATGTAATGATCATGCATACATTCTAAAAGCATAGGATGAGTCATTACACCAACATACCCATTCATATAACAAAATAAACATCATACATATAGTAGATATGATCCATAACATAAAGAAAAAGGAACTAGGTTTTACACCCATGAACAATATATTTAGAACAAAACCATATATTCATGTTGATCATAGTTCAATAACCACATTACATCCAAAAGGGTCATACCAAACCAATATATCATGACTCATGCATGAGAAGTGCTATCTATTCTTCCATATTACAATAATTTAGTAGACCCATTCCCCTAGATATGCTAACATTCCTATAGTCCTCTAATGAGAACCCTAACCCCTATAATCTTTTACTCATTTCTGTATAGCTTCACCTACTCTATTATGGTTAATCACACCATGAACCTCTTCTCCTCTAGCTCCCTCGATGATTTTATCTCCAGATTGTTCCTCTCTCCTCATTATTTTCTATCTCTCCTTTTATTTTACTTGATCATCTCTATAAATAGTAACATCCATCACCATAACTTCCTAAAGTAGCAAATCGGTTGCCAAGTGTCAAGGTGGTCCTCTCGATGGAGCATGCTTATTTTTATCTCGAACTCCCCAATTTCTGAAATGATGTGTTCAAGAATGTTCCATGTGTGGAATATTATTTCCTTGAGCACCAAATCATCATGTTGTCACCCTATCCATTCAATACACCTAGTTAGGTAACGTTTTTCATCAAGTGCCTATTGGGAATCCAAATATGATCAAGTCCTAAAACCCTTTTCTCTACCTTGCACATACACTATGGCTTCTACTAAACCCTTCTAAAACCCATGTCCTACATGCTTTTCCTTATGCACCCATCTTTTCACTAGTCCCATGTGCACACGCACCCTTTAGGACTTAGTTAATATTATGAGGCCCAACATCTCCCCACCGAGTTGGTTGATGATATCTAATTTGGGAAGAATTCCTTTAATATAAAATGATTCATTATTGCATTCTTTAAGCATGTATCTAATAATATTGAGATGATAATTGAATTATTCATACCTTTTCCTCACCTTGTCATAGAATTTCTTTCCCGCTTTTAGACAATTTGTCCACCCAACTGTCAATAGCTTTAACCTTTTTAGTAGCTTTTTCTATGTTTCTAATTATTTCAGCTGAAATAGTAAGGTCTCCTTGATCTACTTCTGATGAAACTACCAATTTCTATAAGTATGAAATTAAAGTCTTCACTTACTCTTTTATCTCCTTTTTAATTATTTTATCTTCATCTACCCTTTCAAAAAGTCCTTTTACCACTGATACAACATCCTCGCTTAAGATTTCCTCTTTTTTAGTTTTCCCAATTGGATTTTCTTAATGCTATAGTTATTGATTGTTAACTTATCATTTGGGATATTAGGATGAGGAGTAGTAATTTCCAAGGTTTTGGACCTGTTCTATCAAAGTGTGACCTTTTCATAATCTTACCTTTCTTAGAATATTTCACAGTTTTTGGAAATCAATATTAGAGAGACCTAATTTTTTTTTGGGACAATCCCTTTCCATTTTCCTTGTTATTTTCCTTTTCCTGGATAATTACCCCTAACCATCATGTCATGGGATCATCATCATCTTCTATCTCTAAAGGAGAAAAACCTATGGTTTAAAGGAATGAATCCATTGTTGATCATACATCTTGAATTGTGAGTGTTCTTGTAATTAGTGATTTCACACTTGTTTCCAGACATGCACTTACTACTTCTCTAGGATTTTCCTCATTCTTCTCTTGGGTCTGAGTTTTTGAACATTTTCTTCTTTATTTTTAGGTGTATATAGTTCACCCGAGTCTTATTTATTTCTCTAGACCAGCAGGCTTCTGTTTGTATCCTCTTTCACACTTTTAAGGATAGTGGAAATCCTACTTTTATATTTTTTAAAGTCTCTGCGTTAGTATATTCCACACTTTCTTCTCCTTCAGACTCCTTGTTGGAGTGATAGTTTTCTTAATTATTTCCTTTGAGATCTCTTTTTCATCACCTATAGTTTCTCCTTGCTCCCTATCTTTCATGGGAAGCTCTTGGGTAGGAATATGTAGTTGGGACTTAGTCTTAATATTTCCTTGCTTTGTATCATCTCTTATTTGTACCTTAATTGGTTGAGATTGGGCACTTTATTCTTGACTTACAACTTTCATTTCCACCAATGTATCTGATATAACAAAATTTTCACCTTCTATACCTAGGTTGGTGGTGATTTCAATAGCTTTCTACTTAATGACACTAGAGATGGGGACCCTTTCACTTTCTAACATTCCTTCTTCACTTGTGAATTGTGGTCCTACAGCAAGAGTAACTTCAAGCACTGAAAAATCTTGCATATCCATTTGAACATCCTTTTTCTACTCTATAGAAGGAACTATAACCAAAAGTTGAGTTGATTGAGATTAGGTCTCCATCTCTACATCTGGAATCTGCTCAATATAAGTCATATGGATTTCTTTAGATGACATTCTCATAGTTTCATCTTTACCTTCATCAACCTCAAAGTATGTGATTATCCTAAGATCCTTTATACCAATACCAACTATTTAAAATTCTTTCAATGGTTACTATGGTGAAAATTTAGTCTCAAAATCATTTTTCATATCATTCTTCTCCACACTTAAACCTTTTTGTTCATGGCTTACCCCACAACATCTGGCACACTTAGTACCCTAGTTTCTCTAATGATTTATTTCACCACCCTATAGGAAATGCAAATGGCATAGTAGGGATCACCGGTGTAAAGGGTTTTTTTTTATTAGCATCATAGACTAATAATGTTGTGGTTTGAATAACTCGGGGAGTTCTAATTAGACTAGGTTCACTGATTACCTTTGATTCTCCCTTATTGTAATTTTTTGCACTTGGGCTATTTTCCTTAACATTATTTTCTACAGCATGAGTTACTCTAGATCTCTTTGATGATATTTCATTATGTTTTGATTCTGACACTTATTTTTCCCCGACACTTTGGACTATGTGAGATGGGTCAATATTTGTTAAAGATCCTCTCATTCTCTAAGGGAGGCAAGAGGTTTGGGGAAATGGTGTTATTGGAACCTTTACTTTTCTTGAATAGGATCATTTTGACATCAAAGGTACTGCAAATGTAAAAGGCACATTTTGTATTTTTGTAGGAGTATACCTTCTGTCTTTTGAATTAGAGAAGTCCTAGATGTACTAGTATTTCTTGTAGCTGTAGTTTAGACATCAATTGTTTATGTGGTGGGATTTTTACTTGGTAATTGTAGAGGTGCACCATTTAATGGGTCCATGGTCTCATCCCCATCTGGTAAAGAAGGGAGATCTTCTTTCAAAGTAGATAATTTTCTAAATTCATTTAATACTCTACTATTCTAGAGAGATAAATCAATGCCCTTTTTTATCAACCAAGTCAATGTATG
Source organism: Taxus wallichiana var. yunnanensis (assembly GCA_018340775.1). Taxonomy (NCBI): domain Eukaryota; kingdom Viridiplantae; phylum Streptophyta; class Pinopsida; order Cupressales; family Taxaceae; genus Taxus; species Taxus wallichiana. The sequence continues at coordinate 52,345,971 of CM031239.1, forward strand.
TCTCATAAAATTGAAAATTATTCTATGGGGATCATATTCTTCTCCTTCATTCTAATCAATAGGAGAAACTACCTTTGAATCAATATTTTGTTTAAAATACACTTGGATCACAATGTTTTCATCATCCTTAATTCTTTGAGGAATAACAACAATTTTGTAATGAATGATTTTCCTCAGATTCATTCTTGAAAAATATATCTTCCTAACTTATTCATCATCCATGTAGTTCATCCAAAAATCTTCAAATTGAGTTTCATGCTCACGTAAAGTTACAACCCATCTATTGTAAAAATTGGCCTTGGAAGAAACATATCGATCTTGATTTTCTTCATCTCTCCATCCATAAATTTTTCTTTTGTGATGGATGGACATGTGTACCTTCCAATGGTAATGGGGAAATTAATTTTAGTCTTATGTTTCTTGGTAATTCCCCATGCATAGGCACCGCTTGCCTAACAAGCTCCATTAAAAACCATTTATCATCGATACCTTTGAAGGCATTTTCTAAGACAAAAGGGTGAGATCAAATCGAGCACTAACAAGACTTATTCATAACGAACATACCTAAATGACTCATAATGACCCCTAGAGCCTATAATTACACTAGAAAATCCAAAATTTGAACTTTTCACCCTATGTACCAGCTGAAAGTGATGATCTCGCATCATACTCCCAATGGAAAAGAAAACTTTCCCCATAATTTATACTACCATTCTTGCATATTCTTATTCTTTCTCTATTTCCAATTGAATATATCCTCTATAATTTTTCCTTGACTATATACCATCCTCTCTTCATCCTTCTAAGCTATCCTTGGTCTTCTATCAACCGATTCTCCTTTGAAATTATCAAAGTATTGATCAATATTATCCTTCTAGGTCTCAGTATGCTCCAGCTTTCCATCCGATACTTGAGTAGGTATGCTTGATTCATGGTTATACATGATATATTCTCACCCTTTATAGCTGCTACACTTGACTTTTCATCTTCATGTTATCCTTTTTGAATCATGTCCCTTGCAAGATCATGAAATGCTTACTTTTGTTGGAAAGGATCACCTTAGTTTAATTGGTCTTTCTTCATCTTAGCTGATGCAATTGTATATTCATCATTCAAAAATAAATTACACTCGACAAAATTGATCTTCATTACTCTCCTTAACCATGCTTTTAAACTGTTTTGTCTTGCATTTGTACATAAATTTTAAACTATTTGTCTTTTTATATTGTTTTAGCACACTTTTCATTACTTATTTCTCTCCTTTCAATGTATGATAGTTGTATGCCTCGGTTACACTTTGTATTTTTTTATTGTTTATTCATTTTAGATCCTCCTATGAACTTTTTTTTTCCTTCATCTATCTTGATATTTACATTTCTCTCTTTCCTTGTACCTTCTTTATGAATTTCCTCTAATGAATTTCAGTTTAACTTTACCATGATTCTCATTAGGTGATCTACACATTCAATCTTTTCACTGGTACCTACAAAACCAATGCTCAAAGAAGTTTTAGACTAAAAACAAGAAACTTTCATGCCTCATATTTATTCTTCATGACCTATTTTTCTTCATCTCCATTCATATCTTCTTCACACAACCTTTTTAGTCTATTTTTACCTCTCTTAACTTCAGTAATCAATGTCTCATTCACTAGACCTTCTTGTTAATCTATTATCATGTGTTTCTCTTATCTTTATATCGTGTATTTATTGTCTCACTTCACCATCTTCATCTTGATAAAATTCCTCTTGTCTTATGACCATATCAATGTCACCACATACATGATATCCATCACCATAATTTTTTTTTCTCAAATAAGTACTATGAGGCTTAATGTTTCCCAAAATAGTATCTTTTACATGCTTTTTAGTCTCTTTTAAGAATCTCTTAGTCTGTCATCATCATCACTAGCCCTATTTGTGGTTCTTCCTAACCTTTATTGGGTAGAATTGTATGGATCTATCCATGTCCTAAAATAGTGTAAGTATTCTTTTTCCATCATGCACTTCTTGTCTATCATATTATTATGGTCTTCCAAACAACACATGGAAAACATCCATAGAACAAAACCACATAAGACCTTGTCCTTATACCTTCGATTCTGAAACTCAACTTGAAATTTTTTCCTAACTAGGATATGATGTCATTTCTGTATCCATGATACATGATATAGGTTTGGGTGTATTGTAGTTTTCAGTCCTAACTTCTCTACCATTTCAAATGAAACAAGATTCTTAATGCTTCCAATATCAATGACCATATTACAACATTTACCCTTTTCTTTACATGTAATTGTGAATGTCCATATTATTTGAGTATATCATTCACCACCTTACCTAGTTTCAAAATAAATATTCTCCATAGAAATGACTTACCTTTGTCTTGTATTATCTAATCAATAGCTCTATCATCCTTTCTCATCTTGTTATACACCTAATTACACTCATATGCCAAGTGTCCTACATATCTCTAACACATATACCATCTTCCTACAAATTTAACTCTTCCATTTGACCAATTCCTTTGCTTATAAATCATCTTTGTCTCAATCTATTCCATACCTTCCAACGTTCTCAACACAAATTCCATCATCCTTTCCATATTCTCTTGCTAAGCCGACTTGCTCACTTCTCTTACTTGTACGATTTTACTTCTCTTTCCTACAATCACTCTAAAAAAAAAAAAATTCTCTTCTTCAAGAATCTCTATAATGATGTAATACCAAATAATGCAGATCCTTAACAACATCAATTAATTCATAGTGTTAAAAAAATCCAAAAATCAAAATTGTGCCTATAAGGTCTTTAAACTAGATATTTCGTCAATGTTTACACACCTCAAAATCATGATATTATCGGTGCTAAAACCCAAATTATCTCATGAAAATATTGTAATAAGTTAAAAAACCTTATTTTTTTGAAAATAATAATAATCATGCTATACAAATCCAATAAAAGAGTTAACTTCCTTTCATATTTGCAAACCTATCCTCAGTAGGCTTCTCAAGAAACTTGTCATAATTAGGTTCATGGATGGAGAATTATAAACAAGCCCAAAACAAAAAAATGATTTATTCTAGTACCATTTTGGCTTATGAAGGTGTGTAACAAATTTTAGGATGTAACTCCTAAATCTTATCTCTCTATCTTACATTTCTCAACTCTAGTTTCATTATATTCTACCACTGTCTAAGAATGATTTTGAGCATATCTTTTGGCACATGAAATTTCTTGAAAAATGAAACTATTCTCGTATATCATTTTTACTTATATTTTTATTGCAAACTTTCATTTAGGGAATCTTAACATAAAACATTGTTCCAAATATATCGTTTTTGTCATTTAGGTCTCTTGTTTGTGTTTATAGCTTAGTTAGAGGACTCGTTAACTATTCCTCATAATTGTGGTCTTCAATCTCATCAAAATATCTTGAAAATTTTTAGGACTTTATGAACATGATCTCGTACCGAGCTTTTCTACACTTGATTCATCAATTTTTTCCCTCACTTATTGCTTTCAGTGTTTGGCTCTTAGCTTCTTAATGTTCACCTACATGTCGGTGTGTAATAATAGGTATAAATTATGAGGTTGATGGAACTATAAAGGTCTTAAATTTCTAAAAATATTTCATAACACCCATGACATACTCGTAGGTACTCCTAATTTCTACTTCGTGTAAAAGCTTTGTTAATTTCCTCGTCTCTCGTTATTATCTTCTTTTCATTATACCCTATTTGTATGCAACACCGATGAACTACATAAGGATATTAATCTCATGGAGGTTGGTCAAGGATTATAAATTTTTTATTCAATAACTAAACCACTCAAAAATTATATCTTCCTAAATTTGAACCATGACTCCCTGCAATACCTCTTCATCCCAATAATTTCATCCTAACCCTAGTGAGAGTTTGATGACAGCCCAAGGATTAATAAATTCATTCTACAAGGACAAAAATAAATTTCAAGACTTGAGACTTATCCTCACTATATTTTTATCCTTTCCTAGGTTTCAAAAATTTTATTCCTTGGAGAATCTAATGAAAAAAATTTATAGTAAGAGTTTTACCTCATTTACATGTGATTTTATCACTCCTACAGTGTGTGACAATCTTATTATCTCCTTCACATCAATTCCTCTTCTTCAAGGCTTCAAAAAAATTAGAACCACTGAATCACTCAATGAAATATTTCCATAATGATTTTTGTGCAATGTTTTTATGATCTATGTACAATATCCTTCACTGTTCATACACCTACAGTCCAGTTCTAACTGAAATAGAGAAAAACCTTGAATTTTCCTTTCTCATCAACAACTCAAGATACCCTGTAGTTAATTCTTAATTGTGAGGATTCCTGTTAGAGTCTAAAAACTAAAACATTTCCCTCTACACATAATAAAATGAAAGGATTAAAATAAACATCAATGCAAAAACACAAACCACAAATGCTTCCCACGCTTTTGTTTGGAGACAATCTTATATCAAAACCTTCTTCGAATTCTCCCGTACATTCCCTTTTCATTACCATTTTAATGATGGTGAGTTATATACAAAAATTCTATAATACCTTTGGAGATCCATGCTCAATTGAATTAATCCCCTTAAGACACTTAATACACTCTTATTTAACCTTTAACGTTTCATTACAAGCCTCGTCTAAACTAAAAATTGAAATTATTATGACCTATAACATGGTTATGATTTATAGATCCACTAATACTTGTTACAAACCCATTCACCTCTTGAATGATCCAAGAATTATATTAAACCACTAATTACAAATGAAAATTTCCTCTAAGATACAAGGTTGAAATTTGGAGGAAATTGTCAATTCAAACTTGGGAATGACGTATTCGTACTCCAACATACCTAAATGACTCCTAATAACCCCTAGATCCTATCAATACACTATAAATTCAAAAATTTATGTTGTCACCCTATGTACATCTAGGAGTGATGCTCCTACATAAGAAATAAATAATGTCTATTTTTCATCTAGTTAAAAATGGAGACCATATCTCATGGGTCATCACTTCAAGGTAAAGATAGATCATGATAGGTTAAAATACTTCTTACAAAAACTAATATCATCAAAAGAAAAACAAAATGGATCACTAAAATGTGGGCTATGAATGTGATATTATTTACAAAAAGGAAAAGAGAGACATTGATATATTCCATGTCCATATTATAGGAAGATTGGGTAGATTAGGAAATATCATAATGACATAATAACATGGATACTCACACTCTCATTCATGATATCCAACAAGATCAAACATTTCATTAAAAATGTATGGAATGTGGATGCATTTTGTTACAAAGATTGATGTACATATGTAAAAATATACACATAAAATCTAGGTTCTCTCACAGATCCATGCTTCTCAAGTGGGTGTCCATTTGGAATTGCTGAACAATTATCATAGAATAAAGAAATATTTGTTCTAGGAAGGGTTGAAAGGAGATGTCTATTAATTTTGGCAGAATTGTTTATGTGTCAATGTAACCAGGGTAAAACTATTAAGTCTCTAGGAGTTTTGTAGCCTTTATCTACTCTTATTCAGTGGAGGGTAGAGGTTCCCATGGATTTCATCATAATACTACCAAAATATAAAGTGAAAAATGTAATTATGGTGGTTGTAGATAGACTCACCAAGTATGATAACTTTTGTGGCTTGTCACATCCATTTACAAGTATAATTTCCATATCTTTTATAGATACAATTCATAAGCTACATGGAGCACCCAATATTATAGTTAGTGATTATGATCATATCCTTAATAAAAAATGGACTAATTTATTCTCATGTTTGGGTACTTTATTGGCTCATGGTTCATAATTTCATCCCCAATATGATAGATAGAGGGAGTAAATAAATTTTTGAAGGGGTTTCTACAATGATTTACTTTAGATTAGAAAAAGAGACTGGTTAAGTTGCTAGAACTTATAGAATGGTGGTATAAAAATTCATTTCATACTTAATCCAAAATGTCCCCATTCTTGGAATTATATGGTTACCATCCACCATCCCTCACTTATAATATAAGGGTCTACCCTAAAGTAAGAGAAGTTGAAAAAAACATTAAGCACCAATAAGAGGTTCTCTCTAGCCTTAAAGAGAATTTTTCAATGACCCAAAACTACATGAAGAAACAAGTTGATCAACACCATAGTGAATGTAGATTTGAAGATGGAGATTATGTATTTTCACAATGGAATCCATATAAGTAACTCTCTCTAAAACAACAAAAAAATAACAAGATTTCACACAAGTATTACAACCCTTCTGGAGTGTTACAAATAATTAGTGGTGTGGCTTATAACTTAGATATTCCTTAGTCAACTAAAATACATCCAATTTTCTATGTTTCTTGCTTGAAGAAGGTCATTACACATAAGGTTTATTCTTAGTAAGTATTACAAAGATTGATGATGAGGAACACATCATCTTGGAAATTAAAGGAATCATATACACATGTACTAAGAATTTGAGGAAATGGATCACCAATGAGTATATGATCAAATTGAATAATTCAGAGATTGAATATGTAAAATGGGAAGATGAAGAATTTTTGTATCAACATCAAGAAATCACCAACATTAGGAAAACATTAGTTTTAAGCATAGGTGCATGGTACGCCCTTAACCCTAGGTCATATATCGACATATGGATAATTGACATATGGCTAACATAATATCTTATCATGTCATGTCATAATTATTTATGCTTAGTGGGTTTTCCTTAGGGATTTTCATAGTATATTAGGGTATATAGAATTTAGAAAGTAAGATATTATCATCAAATTAAGCACTTGATTATTATTGTATGGTTTTGTGGTTACCCCTCATAGTAGATAATTCATTCTACTTACATATTGGGATCATTTATCTATATTTTAGTGTTCCTTGGTGTTATATTGTTGCTGATATTCAAATATAAGTAATTTCAATATAATAGTTTTGAAAATGAATTGCTACATAATCACCCGTGCATAGTAATCTAAGAAAGACTTACACTTCCTATCTTATGAAATTTTATATATTCCCCACCAAAATGTATTTGCATCCCCTCCTTTTCCTTATTTAATTATGAATAGATCAAATTTAGAGCTTCCTACCTATGTTGCACTATCCCTTTCCTTTTCTATTATTTGCGTACTCTCTAATTATACCAAAGGGGTGTTTATTTTTATTATAATATTTTTTCATTTTACTTCCATGTACTTATTTTTTTATACCTCACCCTTTTTATTCATAGTTTCCTACTTTTTCATAATGAAAACTTGTTCTTCTCGCATGAGACTATTGATCTTTTCTTCCTCTATAACAATTTTTTCTTCCTCCTATTTTTAATCTTCCTCATTATTTTATTTATTTTCACTTTCCTCCTCCATTTTATTATTTTATTAATTTTTAATTTTCAGCTCTCTCCTTCTAGATATTCTCCTCTACTTTCTTCTCATTCCCCTATTTTTCCTTTCTTCCTCCTTCTTATTCACTTTTACATGCATAATTGATTACCTTTATATCTTGACATCTTCTACCTCGTGATTCCAATCTTATTCATCATGTTTTATTTTATTTTCTACCCAACCCTTATTTTTGGCTTCATCTTTCACTTTATTCTTCTTTCTTTCTAATTCTTGTTCTTACACAAGTAGGGAATATTCCTTTTCCTTCCTTTGGGTTTCCTTAGTGACCTCTTATTTTTATATTTTCTTCTTCCTCCTCCTTTTGTAAAATATCTTATTTTCTAATTTGTTCCTCCTTTTTTATTATGATTTTCTTCATACATATGTGTGTAGTTATAATTAGTTGTAATGAAGGTTCCTATGCACTTATCATTGCAACATTTGATTTTTCTTACTACACTTGCACACAATGTTACTTAGCTCCCTATTTTCTATGAGGAATTGTTTACATTGGTTCTAATAGAAGGGGAGAGGGGGTGTTAACAGTTCATTGGAATGAATACTTAGGAATAATTTTTTCCACCCTCTTATGTAGTTTTAAATTCTTCATTTTGTGTCAATGTTCCTATCTTTCCTACGCAACTATATTTTCTATTAGGGGATTTTATGGTTCTATTATTATATATTTTATATTTATCAAAGGATTGAGATTCAATAGATATAATAGTATAAAAATGATCTATCATGTACAAAGACAAAAAGTGTAAGAAATAGCAAGATAAAGATGAATTAGCTTGTATTTGGATATATGGATTGATTATGGGATGGAAATTGGGTAGAAAAATCTTTATCTCACCGAGTAAGATTTTTCTCGAAAAAATTCATCTCGAAACTCCTTCCGATAGAACTATCTAGAGATGGAAAAGACTACCTAGGTGTTAGTGTCCAAATTTTGTGCTAGTGTCTTGGAAAATACTCTACTATTGATCTTTTTAGAGTCAAAACTTGCATTCTTCCATTAATTATTTGTTTATCTATCTTCAATTTATGGTTTCAATTTCATACATGAACCCCCTAGCTACCTACACAAGGTTTAAGAAAATATTATATGAAACAAAAATATATTTTCTTGAGTTGGAATGACCTCTATAGTCATCCAAATGTGATTTTCACTGAAAATTTCATGACATTTTAGACTCTATGTAGTTATAGTGTGTGTGTGTGTGTGTGTGTGTGTGTGTGTGTGTGTGTGTGTGTGTGTGTGTGTGTGTGTGTGTGTGTGTGTGTGTGTGTGTGTGTGTGTGTGTGTGTGTGTGTTTGTGAGAGATAGAGAGAGATTGAATCATGTACCTTAAAGCTAGGTTTCCCTTGTACCATTCGTACCAAGATAGCAGGGATATAACTACTTTCCCCCAAAATTAATGTGTGAGACAAAATTAAGAAATAACATGTCCTATGTAGTGAATAATGCATCCCAAATGTAGTCCTTGAATGGTCTTATTTTACCCAAGTAGTAGATAAGAAAGGTTTTATAAAATATAAAAAGTAATGTTGAATTTCATATTTGATAAAAGGATGGAAAAGGAGAGAAGAACTCAAAGAGGAAAGTAGTACCTAGGCTCCTATATGTAATGGGAAATACTTTCTAGGAATCTCGAGGAAATAACAGAAAATGTAGATCCGGGTTACGTGTTGTCAAATGTCCAAAAGTAATGGTGTAGTTCTATAAAATATAAGGACAAAAGTTCAAGTAGATAAAATAATTTAAATAAAAATTAAAATAAGTGTTAGTATGTGATTTCATTTCTACATTTTCCCCCACTTTATTCTTTTGAATGAATATTTGGTACCATAAAATGGATAAGAAGAGTGTACCTTGTGGAAAGTCAACGAGATTTATAACTTATAGTGTTCTAATGAGAATTATACTTGATATCATGTTCAATGGAGATTATTAAATGTGTATTCTGGAACCTAAGAGGATAACAATCCTAGGGGTGACCTCATGTGTGTAATAGAAATGATTCATGAATTTTTCATTGAATTATTCCTTGCATGAGTTTCTTGTGCTTGAGATTTCTCCTTGTTCCATTTATGTGTTGCCTTGTTTCAAAGTAAGGTCGAAATTGTAAAAGAAGATAATTGTAGTTAATTCTCATGATAAATGATATTGAACTTTAACTTAGTAAATGTTAAAATAGAAATGTGTATTGAAAAAAATGAATCAAGGATCGAATACACTGAATGTCATGAAATAAAAGATATAATTGTTTATGTGTGTTTTTTGCCTTGGATATAGTTATAATAGTCTTGAAGATTTAGGCATCATATTTCCAAACTAAGGATTTAAGAATATTGTCAATAATGTCTTTTGAGGAAATTAAAAGAGCAAACAAACCCAACATTCTCCTCATTCAGGAAACTAAAATGAAAAGTAAAGCAGTTGAAGACTTCAAAAGACATTTTTGGCAGAACGTTGCCTTTGCTGTTGTTGACTCTCAAGGGGCTTCTGGAGGCTTAGCGATCTTTTGGGATACAAAGATGGTTGATGGTAAGGTACTCTCCTCCACCCAAAATCATTTAGCTATTATCTTTAAAAGCCTTGAAAATAATCATAGCTGGATTCTGTCTAATATTTATGCGCCCAATACTGCTACTGGTAAAAGAAGTCTATGGAAAGAGTTAACCTTGTTCCGAAGCAAGGTTGAAAACATGAACTGGTTGGTTATGGGAGACTTCAATACTCCTTTGAATCTAGGAGAAAAGTTTGGGGGAAGTTCTGAATTCTCCCTTGGTATGGAAGAATTTGCAGACTTCATCTCGACTCTTAATCTTATGGACATAGAGCTTCATGGCAATCAATTTACATGGTCCAACAGAAGATTAGGAGAGAGCTTAATCCAGGTTAAACTTGATAGAGCTCTTATTTCTACAAATTGGATCCTGGACTAGAATTTCCATCTTTCTTCTCTCCCCAGAACGGGATCTGATCATAATCCAATTGTCCTCAATTTCTTCAATTGGACAAAACCTTTTCATGGTAATTTCAAATTTGAGAAAATGTGGTTCGAACATGAAGACATTCTGGATAGAATTAAAGAGTGGTGGTTTTGGGAAGGCACAGGGACGGCCCAATTTAGGCTTCTTCAGAAGTTGAAGAATGTTAAACAGAAGATTAGAATCTGGAATAAAGAGGTTTTTGGAAACATTTTTGAAAAGAAGAAAGAACTTAAGCAACAGCTAGAAGAGCTTGAGCTAAATGTCTCCATGAAAGGTATGACCCTAGAGGATCACCAGCGGGAAAAAAAACTCCTATCAGATCTGCATAATATAAACAGCCATGAAGAAATATTTTGGAGAATGAAATCTAGATCCCTTTGGCTTAAAGATGGAGGGAGAAATACAAATTTTTTTCACTTGACAGCCATCAAACATAGAGCTTGTAACAGAATTTCTGAGGTTACTAAAGGAAATGGAAACATTACTAAGGATCCTGAGGATATCAAAACAGAGGCACTCAATTTTTACAAGAACCTCCTCACTGAAGATACCCCCTACATTGAACAAGCGGCCTATTTCCTCTCTTAGACTCCATTCCTAATAATCTAATACTGCCGAGATATTTAAAAGACTTTCAAAAATTGTCACCATTGAGGAATTAAAAAGGATGTCTTTGCTTTAGAAGGGGATAAGGCTTCAGTGTCCAGATGGCTTCTCACTAAATTTTACCAAAGATGTTGAGAAATATGCTCAAGATCTCTTGAAAGTCATTAATTAATTTTACTGAATGGGAAATCTTATTAAAGAACTAAATAATACACACATTGTGCTTGCCCCTAAAAAGTTGGATGCAAAAGACTTCAAAGATTTCAGGCCTATCAGTTTGGTTAATGTCATTTATAGTATTTTCACAAAGATTCTCACCACAAGAATGCAACCTATTCTCATGGAGATCATTTCACAACAGCAGAGCGGATTCATTCAAGGAAGAATTATCCAAGATGGAATTATCATGGTTCATGAAACTATACATTCTATGGATAAAAGTAAAAAGGCGGGGATGGCCATCAAACTTGACATGCATAAATCTTTCGACAGAGTCTCCTGGAGATTCATGGATGAGGTTCTATCCAAATTTGGTTTTCAAAGAAAATTCAGAAAAATCATCCATTCTTGCATCTCTACCTCTAGATTCTCTCTGGTTGTTAATGGGGAACCTGTGGCTTTTTTTTCCAGTAATAGAGGTATACAGCAAGGCAACCCAATCTCCCCTCTTTTATTCATTATTATGGCTGACGATACCTAAGAAGATCTATTTCCAAAGCTATTGACATTGGCATGATAAAAGGATTCCCTCCAACTACTAGTAATCAGATCTCCTCTCATCAACAATTTTCTGATGACACTTTGCTGCTTCTGATGGCTTCTATTATTGAGGAAAAGGCTATCAAAATTGTCCTTAGATTTTATGAGGAAGCCTCAAGATAAACAGTTAATTTTGACAAAAGCTATATTTATTTCTTCAATACTCCTGAGGAAAGGCAAAGAAAGATTGCTAATATTCTAGGATGCACTATTAATTCTCTACCAGCTACTTACTTAGGGTTACCTTTAAGTACTGCAAGATTTCAGTGGAGGTATGGAATGATCTTATTAAGAGATTTCAAAGAAAGTTGGCTGGCTGGAAAGGAGCCATCCTTTCAAGTGCAGGTAAGTGCCTTTTGGTTAAAAGCACGCTTCAAAACTTGCCTATTTACATATTGTCAATGTTCAGCATGCCTACAACTGTGATGAACAATATTGAGAAGATTCAAAAACACTTTCTGTGGCACGGTACTGAGGACAGATTCAGGTATCATCTTGTGGCTTGGGAACAAGTTTGTAAACCTAAGAGACTAGGGGGGCTAGACATCAAAGATATCAAACATATGAGTACTACCCTTACTGCAAAATTAGGATGGAGGCTTATAAAAGAGCACAGACCTTGGACAGAGCTGATTAAGATCAAATATTTTTCAAATCAAAACAAGATTTCCTTCATATATGATCACCCCTTCCGAGTGGTTCTATTTTCTGAACAACCTTCTACACAATGACATTCATTCTCTCTCAAGGGTGTAGCTGGAAGCTTGGAGATGGGTGAAACATAAAATTCTGGACTGATAAGTGGACGATTCTAACTGGATTTCTACTTATGATCATATTAAAGACAGATTAATTGCAAAGTATGGACACAAAATCCAGGGGTACATTGAGAGGGATGGAAACAAAAGAAAATGGAAGCAGCTAAAAGTGGAGAATGATAGTATACAGGCTGATATTATATCTCTCCAGAATCAAATTTCCCTAATCCATATAAGTAATCAAAATCTTAAAGATGAGCTCATCTAGAAAGATTCTTTTGATGGGGAATACACTGTTAAATCAGGATATAATTCTTTCTTTGTATCCATGGAAAGCAAAATTAAGTGGCACAAGTTGTGGATGCCGGAGTTAACCCCTAGAGTGAACTTCTTTTGGTGGCTAATTATTAATGGCAAGATCCTAACTAATGACAACCTCATCAAGAAGGGATTCATCATGCCGAATAGATGTTGCATGTGTCAGCAAGAGGCTGAAGATATAAAACATTTATTCCTTCATTGTGAGATTGCTTCCAAAATTTGGCAGCTTGTTTTTGCAAAATTTAATCTGAGATGGATTTTTCCCCTTACCTGCCTTCAGGCTTGGGAGCAATGGAGCTCTCTGTTTAAACATTGCATGGTGAAAAGACTATGGCAACTTGTTCTGCCCCACACTATGTGGAGAATCTGGAAGGCTCGTAATGATAGTATTTTCAGAAACAATAGACAGTCTTGTAACAAAGTCTATAAGGAAATTGTCATTGCTGTGCAAGATAATATTGCTAGATTTAAACCCCCTAAAAATAGGCTCTGCTTGAGAATGAAGAATGCATTACATCGAATGGAATATTACCACTTTGTCAATAGAAATAATAATGGTACTCTTGTGAAACACATTCCGATGGATTAAACCCCCCACTGATTGGCACAAGTTAAATTTTGATGGGGCCTCAAAAGGAAATCCGGGTGACTCTGGAGGAGGGGGAATCATCAGGGATCAAAGAGGCTGTGATGTTGCTGCTTTTTCTGGGAGAATGGGAAGACAGACTAATCATTATTCAGAAGCCATGGTGGCTCTTTAGGGTATTAGACTTGCCAGAGATTGTAATATTCCAAATATCATAATTGAAGGTGATTCTCTAAATATTATCAATCTTCTGAATAAAAAGCAACACCCCAAATTGTCTATCAGGTATTATATTGAGGAAGCTATTGATATATGTAAAAGCTTTGAAAATGTCCAAATCACCCACACCTATCGGGAAGGAAATAGGGTCGCTGACAGCTTGGCTAACTTCGGTGTTAATAATTCCTTTCAAACTTGGATTGGGGGGGACGTTCTGCCCACTCATGTCAATAAAGCCATTATCATTGATCTACATGGCAGTGAAAATCATCACTAACGGCTGTATTTTAGACGCTAATGTGTGGATCCCCAAGTACATGATGATGACATCACAAAAGATATGGATGACTGATGCGATCTGTGCGGGCTGGACTGTCATCATTTCTTGGCATAGGAGGAAAGCCGAGGAGCGGGGCAATAATAACAAGTGTAGCATAATAATTACACCAGCTTTCATGGGAAGGAAAGATTCAAATACCAAAATCAAAGTTCTACCTGTCCCACACATTGGTAGCTACTTTACCATTGAGAACAAGAAAAGGAGCAGAGGAAACATGGGGGGTCCGCCATGCAAAACCAAACCGACCCACAATCCTGAGTGGAAAGAGAACACGGAGCTTTGGGATTACCTGCAAATCGGGGCCTGTCTAATTTCATTGAAAGGATTCAAGGTTTCGACCAAGACATTTCTATCAAATTCACCCAAGGTTGGAAGAATAGGATAGTCAAATATAGTAACATGAAAATGGAAATCATAGAAGAGCTAATAGCTCAGATCTCGGGACTCAGCCTGGAAGGAACAAAATTCTTCAATAAGAAGGTAGACAGGGAGGTGGAAACCAATAAATTTCTGAAAGAGGGGGAGAATCTTGAGTTCGTGACTGCTGGCCTCAAGGTGGCATCGATTCCTGAACCTTTTGCTGAACTGGCCAAAATGGTGGTAAGGTATGTTACCCTTGAAGGAAGATATGTGACTATACCTCAAAAGCATCTGATTTTTCTGAATCATTTTCATAGAAATAACATTATCAACTTTCCTCACTATCTGATTAACTCTATGGAGAAATCTATAAGGGAAGTTCAAAGCCACTCTAGGGCTATCCCTTTGCACCAAGGTCTTATCCTCTTGATTCACCGCCATTATTCTAGCTGCCCTCCCGTGAATCCTATACCACCTCCCTCCTCCATACCTCCACCTGCCCACCCTGCTTCCACTACCCCACTACTAAAAAGAAAGAATGAAGATGTTGTCTCCAGCAAGAAAAGCAAGAGCCTCAAAGCTAAAATCCCTGCTTCCCAACGAGTCCTAAGGATCCACAAAGACTTGGAACTAGCTGAAAACCTCCTGCATATTAGTAATCCGGTGGAGGAGCCCAAAGAGGAGGAATTGCTGGATAGGGTGGACAGATTAGAAAAGGAGATACAAGAGCTCAAAGGGGCTATAAAAAACATGGAAAGAGCTAAGGGTAAAAGGATCCTTCAAAGTGAGGAGGAAGAGGGGGTTATTGCTGAAGTCTTCAAGAAACTACAGTCCTTAGATGGCATATTGGGGAATGCTAAAAGCTGCAATGACTGCATATTGTCTACCCTCAAAAGCATTTATAATTTCATTGAACAACATGTCCACAGTGTTTGCAGTTTAAGTGGGATTAATGAGGACATATGGGGCCCTAAAGAGAAAAGGGACATTGCAATTGCCCAAGCGGATTTGCAAGACTCCTCTCAGGCCACTGCCATTGCCTTCTTCATGTCACTGCAGGCTATCAAGACCAAGATTGATAGAGCAATCAAGTAACGGGTTGTTGTGATGCTATTTTTTGGCTGCAATGTGGCTGTCATCTGGCGGTTCTGGAGTTGTTTTTTGGTGGAGCTCTTTATGATGTTTCTCTTTTGGTTCCTTTTTTATCTTTCCTTCTCATTTCTGGATCTTTGTACGTTTAGATCCTTTTTTCAATTATATTGTAATATTTGGTTGTTGAGCCTTCCTTGGTTGACTGTTTTGGCCTTCTCTGGGTTGCTTCTCTCATCTTTACTATCTGGATTTTGAGCCCTTTTGTATACAGGGTATAGTCCCTTCAAAACTATTTGCCCTTAATAAAATAATAATAATATTGAGAGAGTTGTAGGATTTTACCTTAAATCTTTAATGGATCCCCATAGATAAGTTCTACTACAGATGGTCACAAACCTAATAGAAACCGGTCACGGGTGACACATCGTTCCAAGAATATCACTTTCTTTCATATTCCCTAGGTTTCATTCCTTATTTTATCTTGAGATAATATAATAATTAGTTACCTTGCCCAAATTATGTAACTTTTCATGAATTTTACTCCTATTGTACTGATAGTAAACACAACTGAGTATGTGCTATGAGAAATTGAAAAATCTTGTCACTAAGAACCTGTTGAAACTGCATTGTATGTATTTCTACCCCAAGATGTTATATACCTTAGGATACGATATTATAACATATATGGTTTGATGGAGATTCACACATGTGGTACACATTCCCCTTTGTTAGTTATATTTTTATAATATATGGTGTCACATAGAACTAGTTATATTGGGTAATGATCCATCCTACACTAGGATTCGTTGTTACCCATGCATTAAGAGTAATGTATATATAGGATATGAATATCATTATGAGTTATTTCATGGATTTACAAGTTGAATATTTTTATTGGTAGAGGTATATTGAGGTGTACCCCTTGAAGTGGATTCCCATCCTAGGATATTGTAGAGTTACTCCTTGTTTAAGGAGTATTGCATGGTGTTACCCTACCTTATGGGTACTATTATTTTGCATATATTAAATATATGGGAATTTTTCAACCAATATCTCATGTGTTGTGTTTTCTTCAACATATTATTCATCTTATTGATTTATTACATGAAAGTATCTTATCAAATGGTATCAAAGCATTAATCTTGACTATTTGTGTGATAAAACAAAAATTTTAGTGTTGTCCCTATATTTTGAGACCAACTATGAATTTATCAGATTTATCTTTTTTGGAGTAAATAAATAATTCAAATAATATTACTTTAAAAATTCAGATTTTTGAGAGTTTTTTGTGAAAGATATGACATGTTTAGGGTTTAAACCCTAATTTTCATGTTGTGTCTATATCTTCTAAATTTTGGTGACTTATTTATTGATTTTTTTGTTGAGTGGAATATATTTCAAGGTGAAACCCTAAAAATTTAAAATAAATTGGATTGGTTTTGAGATATTTATTACAATTTTATGGTTTTTCACAAATTCACTCCATAGTCCAAAATATTAGGAAATTTTTCAGATTTTTTTACATTTTTAGAAAGATGCCAAAATGTATTTTATGATTTTTGGTCGACCTCTGACAAAATGGGTATGGAAATGTTTTATCAAAAGGGTCTATCCTTTAAACCCTAGTTTTCATGGATTAGGAAGCTCTCCTAAAGTGTCTACACAATATGATTAAGACTATAAATAATAAGGAAAAGTCAATAGAAAATAAATGGGGTCATTTTTGGGTGGAAAGAAGAGAAGGTTGTGGAAGAAGAGAAAGAAATTTATTTTCTAGGAGAAGTTGAATAAAAATATAATGATGATGACATCGAAGTTACAAATGATACAAAAAGATATGTAGAAGAAGAACATGATGATGATAAAGAAGAATATGATATAGAATAATAATAATAATAATATAATGTTGATGATGAATAAGATACACATGATTTATAAGGAGAGACAACAAATCAAGATAAAATTTCATATAATGCATCTCCAATGAAGGAAGATTCAATATTTTATTTTGAAGGGTACATTCAAATGAAAAAGGTTTTGGTTCTATAAACCATAGAAGAAAACATAACTTCATAAACATATATGTGGCTTGACATCTACATGTTTAGGAAAATATATTTTGCATTCATATTTTAATCATATATATATGGATGATCTAAATATTGTTCTTATATGTCCTTGTTAAAAACATGGGGAATAATTAATATTAATGTATAACATAAATTCGTGAAATTATGGTACAAGAGAAAGAAAATTATATTGTTGGGTATCACACTTAGTAAGGAAAAAAGTACTATCAAGATGGAGAATGAGTATGAATTTGAAGATGATGAAGAAGAGAATAAATATGATTCAGAAGGAGAACATGATGAAAAATAAGAAAATAATTCATCTACTCAAGATAAAAAAGAAATAGCAAACAACAAGGTGGAAGAGGAAAATAAAGATGAGGAAAAAGTTGGTAAGGTTAAGGATTTTTAATGTTGCACCATATATAAAACCACATCATCATGAGAGAAAAAAATCATGGAGACATGTTAGGACACATGAGGGAAGAAATCTATAGGGATATACAAGAACTTAGAGGAGAAATAATTATGCCTATACATCACATCAATAGAACAACAATTATATGACATGGAATCAAAGGAATAAATATTATAGATATGCATGGATGTCGAGGAGGAAACATTATGGACATAGACGGAATCATCATAGTGCAATGGAATATGGAATAAATTTTGGAGAAGTATCACCCTCTAATATTTCATATGGTGGTTTAGATGATCGAGCATGGTGATACGTGTGCAATGATTTAAATCACACTCAATATATGGTTTATTTTTATGTTTCAAGGATGAAACATGTCAAGGAGGAAGGAATTCCATGTACCTTTGGATATGATATTATAATGTATATGGGTTTATGGAGATGTTGACATGTGGCACACATCCCCCTTAATTATTTATATGTTTATAATATATGGGGTCACATAGGAATTAGTTATATTGGGTAATAAGTCGACCTACATTGGTATTAGGTGTTACACATCCATTAAGAGTAATGTATGTATATATAAAGGATATGAGTATCATTATTAGTCATGACATGGATGTATCAGTTGAGTCTTCTACTTGGTAGAGGCATATTGAGGTGTACCCCTTGAAGTGGATTATAATATTGGGATATTACAGAGTTACTCCTTACTTAAGCATCATTGTATGGTGTTGCCCTATGTTAAGGGTACTATTACTCATATATTTAATACTTGGGAATTTTGGCCCACTAATATCTTGTGTTGTGTTATCTTCAACATATTATTAAGATTACTGATTTATTATATGCAAGGATATTATCACAAGTACATAACTACCTAGGAGGGACACTAGCGCCTATCAATCCTATTTGATCTAGGTGATTTTATCATGTAATGAATTTTGGCCCAAGTTTGATACTAAACTAGTTTTTTTCATGTTTATTATGATTTTATTTTGTAACAACCCATTTTGGGTTTCGAGCTATTGAGAGGGTGAAAAAACCACAAATGATTACCCTACTAGCTTAGGGTGTGTGAGATGAACCAATGTGAGCATGGCCCAAATGAGGAAAGTTTTAATTGATGTTCATGTATATAAAATAGAAATCCTATATGGAGAATATGAAATGAACTTGGTTATAACCATGGAATATTAAAAACCTTAGGAAAGGAAAGCAAAAGTTCTTGTCACAAATAAACACAACATGATATAACATAAACTAGTCAAAACACATAATAACCTGGAATAAGACATAACAAGTAGCTGGTTCAATACATGGGACACCACTCAGGATGTTTCAAGTCACTCAAATATTTCAAGGTTGTGGAAGAAAAAAACCCAATCAATAATAGGAACAACCCACAAAAAATGACAATCAAGAAACAAGCATAGTTAAGATACAACTAAATTAGATAAATGTGGATAGAAATAGGTCTGGACAAAAATATACACATAAAGAACCCATTATCATGTTAGAAAATTTATAGTATGTCACCAAGTATATAGCTAGAATAGAAATGGAAGTAATAGATATTGAAATTGTAGAACATGAATATAGACAAGTAGAAAATATATATGAGCCAAGGATCCTCAATGGGACTGGAAGAAAACAATACCAAACATCATACATCATATGATAACTTGTAAGTATCCTAAATTCACAGAAAAATTAGCATGTGAATGTACATGCGTGTATGGAAAAAGGATAGAGAATATTAGGTGTCAAAGTAACATGGTAAGTAATGTGTAACATAGAATATTATAAACAAGAAAGAATACATCCAATCTAGATATAAGCTATACTTTTTAATTTTTATAAATATTGGAATTTTCTAAAATATGAGAACATAAAATATAATGAAGAGGAGAGGGAGAAATGTTCCCATAGTGTATGTGTGCAAATTGAGGTCCATGTAGGTAAGTGTGCCCTCAACAGTCATGTTTTAACCTAGAATAAGAGTGTGTCATCAGTAGAAAGGTTAACACAAGAGCTACTATATAAAAATTTCAATATAGTGAGGTGGGAACCCTATAGATTATAAGATTCCAAATTCATGATTAAGAAGTGTATAAATAATAAGAGTGTGTCTAGTAGGAGAAACTAGAATAGGTGGAACATTGGGCTTGTTGGAAATAATGGAAAAATAAAGTGCAAACATAAGGATCAATGTGCAAGTCAAGAGATGCCTAACATATATAGTGTTATTATGCTCATCAATATAAACCAAAAAAATGTAGGGAGAGATACAAGACTCATCGGAAGAAATATGTGCAATTTCAAAATATTGTAAGCATTGTAGATCTATGAACTACCCCCTATGACCATATATGTGGAAAGAGGGGAATTGATTTCCCCCATAGATGTAACAAGATGAGGTGTAGCCATAGTAAATGAGTCATGCATAGAAGCTTGGAAAGTGAGAGCATTAGGAATCATTATCAAATCAACACATGGTGTTATAACTTGTGACGAGGAAGGTGTGGAGAGTGATGTAACATTGGAATCAATAAGTATATTATCATTAAAATTGTATTGATATTTATTCCAACCAACAAATTTGAAATCCATGGTCATGGTGACATTATGAAGGGGGATATGAGTGTCTCCCAACACCTTAGGTATCATATATGTAGCAACCATCATAGGGGAAAAAATTTATCTATAGGAAATTTTTTATCAAATATGCATTAGGGATTGATCACTATGTGGATGAGAATGAGACATAGTGGGAGGAGTATCATGTGTGATAATAGTAATTTCATCATGTAAATGAATAGAATTGTTGTCCATCAATGGAGAATAATGATGAAAAATATAATTAGTAACTTCATTATCATGTATGAGAGGGATATAAAAAATATTAGCAACATGAGATGTGGAATCTATTATAGCATTATCCATGGAAGAAGGTTTGGCAATGACATGAGTAGAAAGAGACGTATGCATAGAATGTAACTAAGGATGGTCAAGAAGGAGATTATAATTGATATTTTTAGGCATAACATGACATAAAACATTAAGAGTACATGGCCCGAGAGTAATGGGTAAAGATATTTCACCTATTACATGGTTGGGTGTTTTATGAAACCCATAAATCTAAAGAGTAAATGGAGTTAAATCTGCAACATAAATTCCTATCTTATGTAAAAATATATGTTGTATAAATTAAGACAAGATCCATTATCAACTAAATCATGCTTAAGAAACACATTACAAATTTAAACATGAATATATAATGAAGAAGAATTTACATCAAATTTATGGTAATCCATAATATAATTTTACACAAGTAATCTAGATAGACAAATAAATTTGTATTGAAAGTGATGTTGATAGAAAAATGACTCTCGTCTATTGAATAAAATGACCACATCTAGAAAGAAATTTGAATTGTTTAATAAAAATAGGGTTTTTGAATATGACTGTCTAAAATAAAAACCTCCAAGGTATTTTATCAAAAGTGTGTATTTTTCGAATTATTCATTAATTACTAAAAATTTTAATTTTGAATTTCCAAAAATTGTGAAAAACAATAGGAAAACAAAAAGAGGTTTTTCTTAAATATGAAACAAATCAAAAATACTATGAAAGGAATTTGAAAATAGAGTATCTGTGATCTAGATATAAATCAAAAGGTGTTTTGAAAATTAGGATCCCTAGAAAGTGAACCAAAGGGTAAAACTAACCATTAAACCCTATGAAAAATTTTGTAGATCAAATTTATGGTAGATAATAGACTAAAATTTGGAGTTAATCTGAAGATAAGATATAGATATGAACCATAATGTGAGTAGGGTTTTGTCTTGGAGAATGATATATACTATAAATAGAATGCAAGAATCGGTTTCATGAAATGATTTAAAAAAATTAAATCTTTATCAAAGGAATGAGATAAAAAGATATAATAGTAACAAACAAGATCTATCATGCAAAAAGACAAGAAAATTTGAGCAATAGTTGTATAACTAAGATTTATCTTTTATTAAAATATGTAGAATGTTTCTAGTCTATAAAATGGCTAGAACAAGCTAAATATAGGTTGAGTAAGCTTCATCTAGAAAACTAGAATATGAAACTCCTTCAGAAAAACCCACCTAGAAAAGGATAGGATCACTTAGATGCTAATGTCCAAACTACGTACTAGTGTCTTGGAAAATACTCTATTGATGATTTTTTTAGCATCTAAATTTTCCTTGTTCCTTTTATGATTTTTTCTCTAGCTTCACCATAGGGTTTCACTATCACACATTAACCTATAAAACAAACCCTAGCTACCTACATAAGGCTCAATCAAACATTAGATGAAATAAATAATACATATGATTGAGTTAGAATGACCTCGAGGTCACCCCAATGTGATTTTCACTAATTGATACACTACATTTTAAACTCTATGCAGCTCTAGTGTTTTTGATTTGAATCGCTTCCCTTAAAGATAGGTATCACTTGTTCCATTCACACAAAAATATCCGGATATAAATACTTTCCCCATGATAAATGTGTGAGATGGAATTTAGAAATAGCCCCTCATATGCAATGACTAATGTAGACAAGATGAGGTCCTTGAATGTTGTTATTTTTCCCAAGTAGTACATAGGAATTAATAGCCCAAATTTCCCATCCTCTAATAATATTAAGTCATGTATACACACACACACACACACATGTATGTATGATATTCCTTTATTTTAATTTCATCATTAAAACCCAAAAAGGAAAATTCAAAGTGATAAGAAAGGTTTTAGAAAAGATAACAAGTAATGTGGCATTTCAAATTTGAGAAAATGAGGGTAAATGAGATAAGCACCCAAATGGGACACTAGCACCTGGGTGATCTTGTCTCTAATGGGTGATACTATTTGGGATACTCAGATGATATAATAGAAAATATAGAGTTAGGTCACATATTTTCCAATTTCAAAAAGAAAAGGTGCGATTCTACAAAAACTAAGGATAAGAATTATAAGAAGATAAAATAATGAAAATAAAAAGAAAAATAAGTGTTGTTAGTACTTAGATTTCTTTCTTAGGAACAATGCATATAATGACATACTTAGAGGAATGATGTAAACTGTAAGTGTGTGATTTTGTATCTAAACTCTCCTTCCAAAGGCCTTCAATTCTTATTCAAGTAGTGATTTGTACACTTTTTTTTGAATGACATTTCTTACTTATCTAATATTTCTACCCTATATAATATTCTTCACTTGATTAGGGCCATGAATATTTCCTCCTCTTCTCCATATAAATTAACAAATTGGAAGTGAAATTCATCTTTGGGGTAAGTGTAGCAAGTTGGTGGACAAAAAGTGGACATAAAAACCCAAAATTCACTTACCGCAATCGCGGGTTGTTTTCTACGAGTTTTGGATTTCCAAACCTAAAACCATGATTGCATTCCTTTGAGACAAAAAAATAAACATGTGACCCCTCATTTTCCCCATTTTCCCCTGTGAACCATGATTTCTCCTCGACTATTGGCACTCGAGCTTTGAATACCCCCTGTAAATTTCTCTTCAAACTTCTGGATTGTGAAATTTTCAATGATGTCACCAAGATGAAGAGGTAATCCCTTGATTTTGATCAAATTTCTTACATGTTAGGTTTTTTTGGTGATTTTCATGAGTTTTTCAATTTTTTGTTTATGTATCCAATTTTTTTTTGTCAGTTGTTCAGAAAGCTCATAATCCTACAAACCATCCAAATATTCCTCAAAACCCTCCAAACATTCCTCAAAACCCTTCTCAAAATGTCAATTTGTCTCGTGTGGCTCCTCTGTCCCCATGGAACCAACAAGAACAAAAGATATTATCGTTGGAAGAATCTAAAAAATGAAATTGTCATTGAGAAGCTTATTCGCATAATAAGATAAAATCAAGCCACAAATTTGTCCCGTATGACTTTAGCCAACCCATTACAAACATTGATTTGAAAAATCAAATCCACAACT
This sequence comes from Taxus wallichiana var. yunnanensis, assembly GCA_018340775.1. Taxonomy (NCBI): domain Eukaryota; kingdom Viridiplantae; phylum Streptophyta; class Pinopsida; order Cupressales; family Taxaceae; genus Taxus; species Taxus wallichiana. The sequence continues at coordinate 52,369,917 of CM031239.1, forward strand.
AACCAAATAGAAATATGGAATAACTTTAGAGGTGATTTTAGGTAGTGGTATGTAGATACATTATCCTACTGCAACCATAAAAGAGAATTTTTTTGCAAAAGACCACATTTTTGCATTATTTACTCGACCTAAGAACCAATGCTCCCCAACTACTTGCAAATGGTTCCTAATCCATTGGTGCCACAATGACTGAATCAAGAATAATTTTTGGGACCGATGTTGGATGGTTTTTTATCATCCACCATGCAACAACAATGAGGTTTCTCTCTATTTTTGAAGAAATCATATTACAAGTTTGTGCTTAATGAGGTCCCAAATTATTTTGAATTTTCTAAGTTTTATGAGCAAAGAGGTGGCTTTGCACATAGTATACATGGTGCACATGTTGGTAAAACAAGGATCCCCCATGCCAAAAAACCCCCACTACCTTGAGTTATCCCTTTTATAGTGAAGGAGGTTGTGGAGATTGACACATTACATGCATTAAGGGAGCTCGGAGATACTCGACCTAGCATAGTGACCTCGATTGCATCTCGGTGAAGTTTGTGGAGGTGTCGGGCTTCTAGCACACCACACCACTATGGATCATGTGGTGCCGTATACACTGTGGATGAGACATCATTTGCTGGATCACATGATTTATTTTCTCTAGATGAGATGATGGAAGATGTTTTTAGAGCTGGTGCAAATGATTTTGGTCTTTTAGAGGTAAATGTCGAATAAATATTTAATATATACATAGAATATTTTAATTCATTTGAGATATTAATATATATTTATTTGATTACGTCATGTACATATATGTAAAAACTAATATTTTTTTATTTTAAACAGAAAAAGCTGATGAAGGACACATCCGGCATTAACATTCTAGCTACTACAAACAGGTGTGTTATAGATGTAAGTTTCAAGTTACTTACATTTAAAATTTTATTTGATTTCAATTTTAATATTAAATACACATTTTAAATGTTCGTGCATAATGTTTCATGTGTACATGTACATATTAATAAGTTTTTCTTTTATATGTAGGATCCTGGTGGGTCATCATCTAATCTGGGCACTAAGGCTATTGGAACACCTCACGTGACTTTTACACATGTTAGTTTCTCTTTACATTTGTTTCTAACTATGGAAGTTCAATTGTGTATCTAGTCTTGTAGGAATTTTAGAGACTCTAGTAACATCTAAGCTTCCCTAGGATCATTAAACCTATATTCCTACTCTTCCAGGAGGTCATATGACAATAAGTAGTATTATTAACCTAAAATAGAGGATTATTGGGAATATTGTGTCAACAATATTAATTTTTATTGCCAATACTTTTATAGAATGACATTACAACAAATAACATACTTTCATCTCCAATGGGTCATAGAGGACATATAATATTATGCTAATGAGTTGTTCACAATGGGATACCTGGAGTTTCTTCACTTCACACCTATCCTTCCTATAGACAAAGTCATTTGTGAAGCATATTAATACACTAACTTGCATTCCAAAAGTCCTCCAAAGATTGAAAAAGTCGTTCATTCGAATATCGATGAATTTAACTATACTACTTTGCCTACTTATAGATAATCCCCCAAAACAATTTAGCTTCCTGAACAATATATTTCAACTATCCAACTTCTTAGTGATGTAATTTCAATCATTTCCATTATTGAAATAAAATGATGTTTTAGTACCATGTCTTTGAGCCATGTTCCAAATTGTAAAATAAATTCTTATAGATTAAAGAATTATAAAATAGACATGTTGAAATTGATATCTTTCAAGACAAGTTGACTATACTAGACACACAAATATTTCAAATACTTGGCCAAAAATAGTCTCAATAAGGTGATTGACTTTCATATCTCACTAAATGTGTAGACTTATTACTTTCATGCATAAATAATTATGAGCTAAATTCTTAGGAAGTGAGAAAGAATTCATGTACTCCATTAGCACAACTAAGAAAATAATATAGTGATACTTACTTCAAAATACATGTTTGTGAGGTTTATAATGACTTCAACATTAATAGTGTGTTAACTTGCTAGGAAAATCATCAAGAATAGTCTCTAAAGAAAATTTATTTGTCATGGCTCCAATTTTACAAATAGGGTAGATCCTAAGTCTATGAGAGACTCCAAAAGTATGATTTCAATGATGTTATTTTTAATGTCATCACATTTGTAATTTAAGTAAAAGGAGATAAGGTGATATGGTGTTTTGAGCCTTAAATATCTAGGTCATTTCCACCATTAGTAATGAGACAGAATTCATAGATTGGGGAAAGATAATCAATGATAAAGCTCATAACTAACTAGTGGACCTCCCTCAAGCTCAAACATTCTTTATGCCATATAACATTATCTATTGCATTGACAATCTTAGACATTTTTGGTATATAAAATTTCTCCGCATTTTACTAGACAACCCAGTCAAAGTTCTGAAATTGTTTATTTTCAAAGATCGACTTGTATGGAAGGTTTTGCAAGCCTCAAGTGGTTTCAAAGTACTAGGTTATATTAATTAGGAAGGTATATAATTCTATTTCACATGATAATATGCAATAAGAAAGGAATCAAAAGAATTGCACTATTCTTGGGAACACATTCACTTCTGACACTTTTTATAGACAAATTGTACACTCAATCGTAAAAGGAAAATAAACTTGGAAACAAGATATTGAGAGCCTTGGTTGGTTTCTATTAGCAAATTAATACATTGGTATGTTATGTGTTGATTATTATTTGGGTCTATTATGTGGCAACATGTAGATTAATATTGATTTGTACATGTTTTTTTGTATATCTTATGACTATCAAAGAGATGCCTCCTATATGCAGACTATGGAGGTTGTTGTAGATGTTGCCATAGCGTCTGCAGATCCACTAACTCAGGTATAATTTTTCAAATTTGTTAAATTTTGGAGAATTTTTTCTTATTACTTATCTACAATATCAAATTTTGTACATGAAATATTTAATTTGAACTATTTATTTGTATGTATCCTACCCCTCGTGAGTCTACCATTGACCCTACAATGCATCAACGATAAATTGATATAGAGATCATAAGATTTCGGTAAGATTTCACATGCATTATAAATTCTAAGTTTCTAAATTTTGAATGTATTTTAAAAATTTGGGTGTTAAAAACTTGTTGTTTATGAATGTCTAGGCTAGGTTGCAGGCCTTCTTAGAGATTCCTAGGACCACATGGATGAAATCTATGATGGCATCTCCCTCCACTACATCCACAAGTTGTGGACATACTTCTTCTAGTAGTGTGAAGAGAGGGAAGATTTTTCATGATTAGATTCATAGGACCTGGATGTATATATATATATATATATATATATATATATATATATATATATATATACCATCTGGTCCTCATTCATGTTCTTGATATAGTCCATGTATATAGACTTATGTGACCGCATGTGGTCCTATATGTATGACACCTTTAATTCAATACATTACGAACTTATATTTTTAGAGACACATGGCACACTTAGTTTGATACATTATATCCATGTTGGTTTTCATAACGCTATTACTTATATGTTTGATTTGATTTTATTGCACATGATATCCTTCTATGTATGTTTTCATAACCATATTAGTTCTATTTTTGATTTGATTTGATGTCCTTGATTATGTGACCATTATCCATATGATATATATGATACATGATGTTATGTTATATAATGGTTTTGAAGGTTCTTAGGTGTAAGATATTTTTTTCAAGAGATTCAAGTGTGGACATATATTAATTTTCTTATTGTAAGCACGTGGTTAACACACTCCAAAGTGGGAAAAAATGTACAGAAGTAAAAATGGTCTTGAGGGATTTATTACAAGTCATTTTTGATGGTTTTAGTGTACTTTCAATTTATTTGTTAAGTATTAGTCCAAATTAAGTGTTATTGATGTGTGTAACAATAAGGTCCTAATTTGAATTCACTTGTTTAAAAACATGTATAGAAACATCGTAGTTTAGTTGGCACAAGATATGCAAAAAATATTCTTAACACTTTGTTGTGTATTAACATGCTTTAAAAAGAGATCAAACAATCATTAGAGTATTTACATGGTAATGTGTTAACCTTGTTATCTCAATTATGTCACCCGAGTAGTGAGAATTCATGCCCCGAGACATTGTGGGAGAAAATTGTCACTGAAAATGTATCTAATTGGGAGGGTATATGCCTTTGGGTGCTATGAAGGGCTCTAGAGAGGCTCGGTTTGGAGTTAGACCACCCAATCCGGAGCCAAGAATCCCTTCCCTATTAATCTCAATTCACGTTTTTCAGCATAAACTTATTACGATCACAACTTGGCACTTGGTCATCCAAACCATAAACCATATGAGAAAAAACTTGAGTGAAGGATTTCTCTAGTTGCACCAAATATTTAGGGTCATGGAATTCCTTGAGCATTCACAGCATAATTGTTTACAAACTACCTTTTCTAGGCAGTCCTAGGAAATGAACGGAGGTGAGTAGTGATAATTCATGCCTCGGGACATCATGGCACCAAACAGACTACACCAACATTTCAAGGTGGCTAGTTAAAATCTAGAGGAGGTCTAGTTTTGGTGAGGGAAAAATTGTTGCTTCCAAGCTACTTCGTTCATACGTAGTCCCTTAAGATCCTTGAGACCAAAAAACCATTAAACTTTGATGGGTGATTACTCATACTTTTTGGCACCTAGAGATGTCTCATTAGATCCTACACCACAGTGTAGGTACCCTCTATAATAGCCTATTTTAGTTTTTTACTTTTCCAATTGGTGCTCTCGCTTCCCTATTATTTGCAAACACGTGAAATAGTGTAGTTTGAGCTAGTGTAAGGATGTCAAATGCTATATTTTGAAAACGGTGGGTCATGGAACCAAACCGACTACGCAAACATGTCTAGGTAGCTAGTTGAACACTAGAGGAAGTGTATTTTTTGTGCAGGAAAATTTCCTTACTTCCAGGCTACTTCATTCACACATAGTCCCTTAAGAGCCCTCAAACCAAAAAATTATTCAACTTTGACGGGTGATTACTCGGACTATGTGGCACCTAGAGATATCTTGTTAGATCCTAAACTTTAGCATAGGGACCCTATACAATAGTCTTGTCTCGGTTTTTTCCATCTCCAATTGGTGCTCTTGCTGCCCTATTTTTTACAAACACGTGAAATAGTTCCATTTGAGCTAGTGTAAGGCTGTCAAACACTATATTTTACAAATGGTGGTTCATGGCACCAAATTTACTATCCTAACATGTTCGGGTGGCTAGTTTAACACTAGGGGAGGCATCGTTTTGGTGCAGGAAAACAACACTACTTTCGGGCTACTTCATTTAGGCGTAGTCCCTTAAGAGCCCTGAGACCAAAATCATGTTCAACTTTGACAGGTGATTACTTGATCTTCATGGCACCTAGAGAAATCTTGTCATATCCTACATCTCTATGTAGGGAGCCTCTACAATATGTTGTCTCATTTCTTTCCATCACTAATCGGTGCTCTCGTTGCCCTATTGTTTGCAAACACGTGAAATAGTGTAGTTTGAGCCAATGTAAGGCTATCAAATGCTATATTTTACAAATGGTGGGTCATGGCACCAAACCTACTATGCCAACACATTAGGGTGGCTAGGTAAATGCTATAGGAAAAATTGTTTTGGAGTGTGAAAATGTCATTGCTTTCGGGCTACTTCGTTTGGGTGTAGTCCGTTAAGAGCCTTGAGACCAAAAACCTGTGCAACTTCGATGGGTTATTACTCAATATCCTTGGCACATAGAGACATATCTTTAGATCCTACACCTCAGTGTAGGGACCCTATACAATATCCTATCTCAGTTTTTACGTCTCTAATCGGTGCTCTTGTTGTCCTATTGTTTACAAACACGTGAAATAGTGCAGTTTGAGCCGGTGTAAGGCTGTCGAACACTATATTTTGCAAACAGTGGGTTGTGGCACCAAACCGACTGCACCAACATGTTAGGTTGGGTAGGTAAACACTATAAGAGGCATCATTTTGGTGTGAAACAACGTAATTTCTTCCAAGCTACTTCTTTCAGGCGTAGTCCCTTAAGAGCCTTGAGACCAAAAAATCATTCAACTTCAACGGGTGATTACTCGAACTCCATGGCACCTAGAAATGTCTCGTAAAGTCCTAAAACTCGACATAGGGACCCTTTACAACAAAATTTATCAATTTTTTTTATCTCCAATTGGTGCTCTTATTGCCTTAAAGTTTGCAAATGCATGAAATAGTGCAGTTTGAGCCAATGTAAGGTTGTCAAACACTATATTTTGCAAATGGTGGGTCATGGCACCGAACCAATTATGATTGTGCATTGGTATGACCTTATGAACACTTGGGGAGGCATAATTTCAGTTCCCTATGCTCCCGGTGCTTCTAGGATACTTCCTCCAGAGCCAAGAACCCCCTCCAAAGGTACATAAACCGTTATTAGTTACTTCTCTTTTCTTGTAAAACAATGAAATCTTCTTTTAGATTCTAGAATTTAAAATTCTCTACTAACAATGCCAACCACATGAAGGTGGAATATTTTCTAGCACCACTAACTTGCATAAAATTGTTAGTCAAAGAAATTTAAGTTGAATCAAAATCATACTAGATATATACAAAATACACAAATTTAATAAAATATATGAACTTGAATCTAGAACTGAAAAATTTAAACAATTCAAAGAAATTATATATACCAGACGAGATCATGTAAATTCATTCCAATGTTCACCATTAGGATGTGAAAGTGGAATCTTTTATGGCACCACTAACCTACATAAAAGTGTTAGTCAAAGAAATTTAAGTTGAATCAAAACCATATACTAGATATATACAAAATACACAAATTTAATAAAATATATGAACTTGAATGATCTGGTTGAAAAATTTAAACACTTCAAAGAAATTATATATACCAGACGTGAGCATGTAAATTCATTCCAATGAACCATCAGGATTGGATCTAATCTAAATAGTAGACATAATCGCTTCATGATCTAAATCTCGAACCATCAAAAGAATCTTGTTATTATTCCTTCTTTGATGTCTATACATCTAAATATTTATCGCTAGAACTAGATGTGAATATAATATTATTTTCTTGTGTGTCTCAATGTCTTAAAACACCCAAACAAAGGAATTTTTTAATAGATATCGTCAAAGCCAAGTTCCAGTAACTACCACTCACCCTGTAGGGTACTTAATATCTTCGCCATCTATAACAAGATAAGTCAAATTATTTCTTTCATCGATGCAAAAGCATAAGAAATAGTTTGTTCCTTTTTCATTTTCTTTTGTTGCAATAACTATAAACACATTTCCTACAAAAAAAAAGGTTTCAAATCAAATTTATTAATTTTAATGGACATAACTCAATGCAAAAATTGTAAATAACCATTTACCTTGTAGCACCAAAATCAAAATTTCATCAAAGTCCTTGGATGTTGTAACTTCATCTAAAGAAACAAGTCATAATGCCTGTGGAGGTTGATAATTAGGAAGCAGAGTTAGAGGCCTAAAAATCCATTCATCCACCCATTCTTGTGAATCACACTCAAGAGTGAAAATTTTGATACAAGATTCATGAGAACACTATAACTTTATTGTCCATGTGGCCCACAAAGTAGCGTTTGAGCTAAAAAAATGAGTGCATATCACTGGACCCTGTGAGTGTCATATAATCCTCATAGTTAACAATTTATTTTTCCTCTATCAACCAAAAATATATGTGAACTATGGAATTTTCTTGAGAAACTTGGGCCATATTGTCAATACACCATTCCACTATGGTCTTTTCATCTTTCTATTTAGCACCATATTTGTACTTCAATTCTTCTCTTGCAAGAGCTCTTTTCACACATGATCTTGCACTATCATGCTCTCCTTTTCCATTTCCATCCTCAATGAAACTTCAAATATGTTACACACCCATCTTGACATGCATCCTGATCATCCAATAAAACATTCATTCATTCTTAAACTGATACATGTAATTATCTGACCATATATAATGTTGATTGAAGCAGATGTCCCTATAAGACAAGTTTCCATAAAATAACTTGAAACACTCTTGTACAAATTCAGTAGAATGAGTACGATCATCACTGATATAAAAGTGGCACTCTCTTAAAAAAATTGATCATTCTCTATACTATCAGGAGAATGTATAAATACTATATGCACAAAAACGGCAACCTGTAGTGATTTTTAATATTGTGATTAAACCTTCATTTGTTGTTGTAATGTGTAACTCTCTGCAAAATTGACCACTTAAACAATAGTATGAATAAAAATGTTTCCTTGTATATCTTGAACTATTCATCTAACCATCGATCTCTATGTGTATTCCTAGCATACTCATAAACAATTTCATCCTTAAAATTTTCTCATAAATTGAAAAATAGGCATATATTCTATAAGTAGCTCACACCGTTTAGATTCCTTTCCATCTTTCAACTGGTATGGTACTGATTTATATTTATCAAACTCAACTAAATTATTTCCTATTGCACCTATAATTTTCTCATGGATGCAACTTTCCAATTTAGGTAATCTGCAGCACGTACCACAACTTCCATCTAAACAATTCTGACTATAAAAAAATTGTCCAACTTCTCTTTCACAAAATATCATAGGAATGAAATCCCTGGAAGATATTGGTGGAACTTGAACACCACAATCTGATAACATAGTTTTAGAATGAAAATCATAATGAACACGTACAAATTTAGCATAATGAATCACAAATTAAACATGTTTCCTACAACAACAAGTGGTGCAAGCGTGGTTGATTTTAACATAGAATGGTTTCTACATTTCAAAAAAATGTTGACTAATTTTAATATCTAGATTCTCCTATTCAAACTTACAAAAAAATTGAGTTTGAGTCATATCTAAGACATGCCTTGGATGTGGTTCATGGTTAGTAGAACCAACTCTTCGTTTTACAACATCTCTTGTATTAGGTGAAACTCTAGTGTTATCATGTCAAAATTGAATAAAAACTTCTCTTATAACATAAGATATATCTTTGTCCTTACACGGTGCTCTAGAAGAAAATGCCCAAAAATCAGTTTTATTGAGTGATTGAAGGATATTACGTCTTTCAATTGCTTCCATTAGATTATTTTGATTAACTTTCAACATTTGACTTATTTGCGTAATCAAACATTTTTTTATTGATTCACTTACAAGACTAGTAGCAAGTAAACGATGCACAATATTACTATTCCTTATGCGTCTCTTGACACCAATAGTGTGATATGCATCATGAAGGTTTTCAATAATTGTAGAGGTTTGACCACGTATATTAGATGTTGTCAATCCTAAGGTGTTTAATGTACGTTTCATTTTAATAAATTTCATCAAACTAACCAATAATTGACATCTTTGGGCATCATTTAAAATTTCAAAATGATTATACTAAATTTCAGTGGATTTTCTTCAGATTTTCCATTGAGAAAGTTTGTCGACATTGGTTTCAAAATGTTCTCATCAATTTCAATAAAATAATTAGGTTTCTTGTGTAAAATCCTAGGAGGAATTTTTTTCAAATTTTTCTTGTCTACAGTTTCAACCTGAATTTCCTAATTCACATTTTAATTGTCTCCTTCAATTTCAACATCAACTACATCACAAGTATTTAATTCTTCTTCAACATTGACAGTAAAAACATCTTCATCATGATTATTTAATTCATCTTCAACATTGACAGTAGAAACATTACCCGGTTCCTCATTGCTTACAATAGTAGGGGTTGAAGATGAACCTCTTCTTGATTCCAAAAGATTCAGGATTTGCTCAACATTTTGAAAATTTGTTTGCCTCTAATTCATCTAGTGTTTTTAACTTATTGACTTCATTTTTTGTCTCCCATGATGTGTTGCTTCTAGTGATAAGAAAAATGTGCAGAAGGCAACATAATTTTGCAGTAATTCATACAATAAATCCAGATAGTAAAAATCATATGGTAATTCAAACATTGGGATGCATGTAAATATGATTTAATAACTGTGATCATGCTTTATAAATCATGATCATGGTTTTAATATTAACTACCGTGATTGCGGTTTATAAAGCATGATCGTGGTTCTATCTGTATCATCAAATATGACCCTCAAGGCTTAGGAAATCTTTGTTTTTTCCCAACCAGAGCTATGGGAGGTCATTATGGCATGTAAAAGGTCAAAAACTTCAAATTTTCTCTTCCACGGACTTGAACCATGCTGAAAAATTGAAAACATCTCACAAAAATGGTACCATCGCATAGGGGAGACTATTAAATTTGTATAAATAATGATTTTAAAGTGAATAGAATAAGATAAATATCATTTTATAATTTTTTTACTAACAATAAGTCTTTAAGACATTTTTTCTCGTGAATGTTCATGTCTATGTTTCAAACCACAAATTTTTTTTCACTTATCAAAATGTGATGAAACCTATACCATCCCAAAGATGGCAAATCTCTATACACATTAATTTAAAAATTTTGATTTTGATATTTTTTATATAGTTATGGTAGGAAAAAGGAAAGTGCTCCATTTTCTAAAAATTTTCAGACCACTATCATAGAAAAAATCAATAAAAAAATATTGCTCAAAAAATACAAAATAAAATCCATCCCAAGATAGACAGCGACATCTAACTTTTCACGAAAGGAAAAAAAATAACAAGATTTGGTCATCCAAATCGCAGGGAAATGGACTACAATCTTATAGGTTTTTTTATAAAAACAAATCAAGCCATATAATTTCGAGTGTTTAATATATCTAAACTTGTAAGTTTTTTTAAAAATTAGTAGTTTAGAAACTAGATTCTGGATGCTACGATTCATATTTATATTTTTTTTTTCTAATTTTGAGTGCATGTATTGCTAATAATCCCTACAAGTTGAAAGTTTGTTGTTTTTTTCGATATGATGTCCACTTATGACCCCTTTTTGTTCCAAAAATTATTGCACTCACCCTTTGATGTCTAGTATAGAATATTCCACACCCTACACAATAGTTTCTTTAACATTACATTGTCTCTATATTTTGATCATTATAGAATTAGGGAGACATTGTACTTGGATCATTTCTTCATCCTTTATATTTTGATTCATTGTTTGGGCTCTCTTAATGGTTGTCCAAGTGTACCATTCCCACTTTTTTGGTAGATATATATCTATTTTCATATCTTCAAGTGTGATAGTTCACACTTTTGTTTCTCACTTAAAGGTCATTAAAGTTAAGTTGTGAAAACCATCTTGTAAGCTTTAGATCTATTTCAACCTAGGTTTCACCTTATTTTATGTGCACAATTGTCTTCTTTTAGGTCTTCTTCTCTCTTTTGGGATTTTATATTCATGTGATTTTGTGGGTTGTTGTTTCTTACATAGTTATTTATTTTATAACTAGTGTGGTATGGGGTATTCCTACTACTAGTTGGGTTGGTATCTGAGTGTGCAATAGTGTTATTTTGGTGGATATAATACTATTTGTGAATAGGTAAAGATGTATAATAGAGAAAGAAACATACAAATAAATTAAATGTAAACCTTTCCTAATAAAATTCATTATCACCTCATATTGGATCAAATTAAAGAGTGGGTTCAAGTGACACTCTTTTTTAATCCTCTGTGAACTTGATTTTTGTTATTTTTTTCTTCTCCAAGATATTCCAAATGGATTAAATCCAAGCTATGAGAAATGGATATTAATTGATTGAGTTGTTGAATGATTGGGTAATCAAATGGACAACATAATAGTATTTAGGAGTGATTTCTAATGGAAGTTTGACAGAGTAACAATGCGAATTCCTCAATATTCCAATGATTATTATTTTTTATTATTATTGGCAAATAGTTTTCTGAAAGGGACTATACCCTTGAGTACAGAAGATGGCCTAGGAGCTAGAATAGGAATGAAAACCAGAGAGAAAAGGATCATAATCCAAATGTGACAATGAAGCCCAAAGTAGCCAAAAAACAGCTACCCAAACGAGACAAAACAGCAAAAACACTGCAAAAAAGTAGTAGAGAGACCACAAAAAAACAACATAAAAATAGACAAGAATAGCTAAAGCAATATTCCAATGATTATTTGATAAGAATGGATATTCTTATTTATATATGTAGAAGATGCCATGGATTGAGGAAGGTGGAATTAATTGAGTTGCAGGATATTGATTTTATTTTCCTTATTTATCATGCTTGATTCTTTATAGTAGGCCCTTTGACTGAGAAAAAATAATCTTTATTTAAAAATTAGTTGTCTCTTGAATTATTCCAAAGTGTGCATGTGTACTTGCTTACATGTTTTTAGGATTATAGAACTTTAGTGGTGTGACTAGTCAACTTGAGTGAGTTGGATAGTGAAGTGAAGATGAGTGGAAGGCGAGAAGATAATTGTTTTTTATTTATTTAAATATCTAATTAAAATAGACAAAGGTGTATATAATGTATAGTGAGTGTAATAAATTTAATTAAATTGATTATAGAAGTTAGATATGGGTGAATAATTAACCAAAAAATATTTGTGAATGTTGTTAAAAAATTATGGGAGGATATGGGAATTTTCCTAGGTTATATAATGAATAATGGGCATTTTGAGGGTGTCTACATTTTCCACTCTTTAAAGTGTTATTAGAAAATAATTAAATTATAAAGATTGTAAATGCATGTAGATCACTGAACATATGATAAATAAGTGTTCGGTACTGCCATATTTTCCCTAATGAAGCATTTGGATTCCCCAATGAGTCTAGATTGTGCTAAGGGACTACTCCTTAATTGGTTGGGTGATGTGAAAAAGTGGTGGAAATCCACTTTATTGGAGGAATACAAGACTTCCACGTGAGATACAAGAAAAACAAGCTCAAAAATGAGAAACACAGGGTTAAAGAAAAAATCTACTGATTTGGGATTTGAATTAGGGTTGGAAGAAGGGTTAAGTATAAGGGATTTGGTATTGAGTTGATTATGTTATATGATAAACTTATGGTGAATATTGTTTTTATTTGATATCTATTATGATGAAATGATGATGGGATTGACCTTTCTTGTAGCTTTAGCTTCCATTCAGATTTTGTAATTTAGAGTAGCCTACATTAATTTTACACAATATAACATGCACCATGATTATTACATAACCATGATGAGTAACCCATAATGTGAATAGAAAAACAAATGTAAACCAAACAAAAATTAAAAGGAAACCCCAATATATACAGTAAATGTATGAACCATGGCTATAAAAGAACCAAGATGACAAACAATAAAATTGTAATTGGGCAACAACTAACTAAGAAAAGTAATAATGCAACACAAATTTACATAAAGACATTAACACTTTCCCCTATTTTTGTTCCATAGTGAAGATTGATTGATTTATTTTTCCCCCAAGAAAGGATGTTTGAAATGAGTAAGATTATTTAGGATAGAACAAGTACTTTCCCTCAAACAAGGATACATGAAAGGGAGAAAATGAGAGCTGAGATTTCCCTAAGTGAGGATACATGAAAGGTATTTGGATTAGGATGTTTTTATGTTTGTAGGATACTTAGAAAAAAACCAAGATAGGATTAAATGTGCTTATTTTTCATATTTTTGGTTTATGTAAATGTTTAGGATTTTTGGATATATTTTGTAGATTTTTTACTGGTTTTATATGTTTTTGGTAGTTTTGGAAAAAAATTGGGATTTTTGACTAGGTATCAATGTGAGGGACCTATTTGTGATAGTGAACTAAGAAGTTAAAGTGACCATGAATGTACTCTAAACTCATGTAACAATGAAGAGTCTTATCAATATTTAGAGATGGGTAGAGTTAAGATGGATGATACAATAGATGGTAAAAATCCTAAATGTTTAGAACATAAGATAGTATAAAACATGAGAGGTGATAGGATATTATAGAAAAAATGAGATAAGGAGAAATACATGGTAAAATTTTATACTTTGGGAACTCATTTTCATACAATATTAAATATTTCATTCCATTGACCAGATTCATTGTAGATGATATAATGATAGGATGTCATACTCCACCCTTTACTACATGTAACTAGTAAGAGGTGAGGGGTAAAGGATGAGAGATAAGAAGTATGTGAGACACATGATATAGTGATGCATAAATGAATATTATGGATATAAATACACGAGGTTTAATAATGGTCCATTTCATAAATTGTGACTCGTTTCTAAATAGGATTACCTGATCGATGACAAGATTGTTTTTCACTTTATAGGTATTTGAATTGAATTAGACCCATAAGTGGCCTACTGATTGGAAATATATGGGATATGGAATTGTTTTCTCTCCTAACATGGGCATATAATTTTTTTTTGGAATTATTTTTTACTAAGCACCTTTGACTCACATTGTCTTAAGGGTTTCTTTCTCTTTTCTTTTGAAATGAACCCTATGTTTTTACCCATGCCTATAGTAAGAGGATAGGGTTCATCACTAAAGATAAAACATAGGAGAGTAAGGGTACCTTTGTCCTTTCCCAACCTCACCTTACCAGTAAGAATTGTGGGCTCATCACCAAATATTGTGAAGGATGAAAGCTATAATTATTTGAAAAAAAACAAATTCATATTTTTAATTTATTTTACCTTGATTTTATATCGTTCTTGTTTAGAATGATCCTTTCCCCCAAAAATATTATCCTCATGTGACTAGTAGGACATGAGGGATCATCACCTAAGACTGATATGGGAGGCCAAAAGATCAAGGTAAATAATATTATAGCTTTTTGTTAAGGATAAACCTTGTTTGGAAGTAGTATTTTTCATTAGGAATCTTCTAGACAAGACCATAGGTGAAAATATAAGAAATGTGAGAAACCATAAGAGGGATGAGATACAAAATACCAAATTAGGATCAATAGTAACTCTTGTCTCATGATGACATGGAATAAATAGGTGAAGATTGTGAAGAATCGTGAAGATGTTATGGTTGGGATATCTACCGATGGAATGAAAAGTTTAGAATTATTTTTAGATGATCTAGACTTAAGAATGTACAAGTTCCATCCCCCAAAGTGTGTATAGTACACACAAATATGTTTTTTTCATTTATTCTTCTTGAATAACACCTCGGTGATTTTTTCACAATAAGAGATATTTTTCCTTTTTTTCTTTCTAATTTTCTCATTTTGGCTAATTAGGGTTCTCAAGATCTTCGCTGAAGTAATATGTAGCATCCAAATTAATAACACATACCTTCTTGTGATCAAAATGGGTATGTGATCCTAAGTTTTACTAAAATCCTCAATGGTGTCATCATTTTGGAATAGGTCCATGGATACATGATTTGATTGGTCTTGATTGATAAGGGTAAGGTAAACAATGTCAAAGGTGATGGTGCAAATGGAAAGTTGGTCAAAAAGGATTATATCAATGATTTCATCAAAGAGTTCATGTGTGGAGACTATCTCAACATCAGATTTAGTATCTTGACCATTAGTCATTGTATTAGTAGACACTTCGCATGCAAAAGAATCAGGGTAGTAACCTAAACTATAGGGGTTTAGATTTTCTGATGGGATAACATGATGGAGACAACCTTGATCGTTATTTCCAAGGCCTTTACCTTCCATTTCATATTTTTCTTGATTTTGTTTCCTATGATGTGTTTGGGTGATTGATAACATGCAGCGAACCAATCATCGTACAACCAAGAGCTCTTAGAACCTAGAATTATCTCATTTTCTAAGTATATGAATCATCAAAATAAAAATTCCAAGTTTGTAGATGCAATCTATTTGTATATGAGAAAAATTTGATTTTTCACAGCTATGTGGTGATAAAGATAGATTTCGAATGTGAATCCATTTTTCAACATTTTTAAATTGGTACTCACCATATCCTTTATCAATGATTTTGAGTGTGGATGTTTTCTCAAATGAATTAGTAGGTGTATTAAATGATATGGAAGGTGTATTAATAGATGTAGAATGTTGATTAGTAGGTGTAGAAGGTGGATTAATAGATGTAGATGATGGATTAGTATATGTAGAAGGTGGATTATTAGATATAGGAGATACACAATCACTATCAGGATTATTTATGCTAATTTTTGGAAGAAAATTTGAAAGTATATTAAGATTAATATGCATGGTTTCAAAACATGGGATGATATAAGGCGGAGTAAATTTTTCTATAGATGTACAATAGTTTTATTTTCTATACCTTCCCTTAAGAATTCTATAATACTCAAAAGGTTTGGTGTTGGCATGTAACATGAATTCTTTACCTTGATAGGGGATTTAATACATTGATGGTATGTGGATAGGATGGCTGCATGACATGGATCCATGGGTGACCAAGGAGGATGTTGTAAGGAACTTCCAAGTCCACAATGTGACACAAGGTTTCCAAGGTTATTGGTCCAATCTTGAGTAATAGTGTGACTATTCCTGTAGATTGTCTCTCATGATTATCATAGCCATGAATAGTTATGAAATCGTACCAAGACTCTCTTCAGTATAGCCAAGGCACCTTTAATAGTTTTATGGAGAAAATATTTAACATGACTCCATTTTATATAATAAATTTTTGATATTATGAAGAGTAATGAATTCTTCAATACATAAGGAATTATTATTTGTGATATTTGTGTTCAAAAGGTCACGAGGAAAAAATGATATGATAAGACTATTGGGTGAAAGATCAAATCAAGGAATTGAATTGTTAGTTGTTGATATCCTTAGAAACATGCGCATTGTGTAGTGCACAAGGAAGGATGTCTTGAATAACATGTGATATATTAAGAAACTCCATTAGGGAGATTTACGTGAATGTATTCACTAATTTTTTGATAATACCATAAGAATCGACAGAAAATTTAGTATTGAATGTATATTTTGATCAGGAGTAGAATTAGGATTATATATTTGATCTTCAGTAGGTGCGAAGATTATTTGGTGGAATACACCCAAACATTATTTTGTCTAGTTGTAAATGCATGGTCAAAATTTTTAATTTTGATGGTACTAACTAAGTTGGGTTCACGATCGATGGAGGATATGATTGATTCATGTTCAACGTTGTTGGATGTTTGGGCATTATCCTTTTGATTTATTTTATTTTCATCATGTTTCAAAAAATGGTCTTGGAAAACCTTGAACTTATCATTAGGATTTTTATTATTTTAGGTGTTTTAAACTTTTATATCTCCATGGTAAATTAGATCTTGAATATAGTGTTGTAATATCATATAACCATATATATAGTTTCCATTGATATGATGGTACTCATAATATTCATTTTATTTTTACCACATTAGTTTTGGCTTCCCCTATTTCAAGGGTCTTAAGATTGGATAATTGATCATATCTGCACTTTCTAAGTGACAAAATATGATAGAATGGATTTCTCTAAGGTGTGTGAATTATATTTGTTTGAGTTCACGAGGATTGATTTCTCTACTAGAAATAATTATTGGTTGATTAGTGGAATTGTTTGATTTTGATTGAATGTTTTGAATATTTTGAACATGGAGAGAATATATGATCTCATTTTTCACAACATTATGGTATTGATTGATAAATTTTTTACTTTTATTGATATTTATTTTTATTCTTATTAGGTTGATCCCTAGAAGGAGTCTTGATTAGGCCCTTAATAATCAGGGATATCTTTATTTACGTTCCCTTATCGATTACTTCTTAAAATTTGGTTAGTAAATTCATTTTTATTTAGAATGATAATTCATGATTGAAATTAGGTATAAAAAATATCACTAATTGTTTCTACGGAATTGATTAACAGAATCGGCTTGCAATCCTTTCCCATATTTGGAGAAATGATGAAAATGTTTTATTACTTCTTTTATTTGTGTTTCAAAGTTCCATCAAAGTGATCTTTTAATCTAAGTTAAATGAAAATATTTGTCAAAATTTTATGATAATTCAGTAAACACAACAATGGATCCTTTAGGAAGTTCTAAACATAAATATAAATCGTCTCTTTATAAACTCTAAGGGAAAATATGCAAGATGTATATTTCATTGTAAGATACTTTTTGGAATGCCATGAAGAACTATTTTACATATTCTCATGGGTCATTATTGCCTTTATATTTTTCAAATTTAGGAGTTTTAAATGATGGAGGAAATGGTATGTGCAACACATATTTATTAAATGGATAGGTTAAAATCTCATCAAAATTGAATTGTTTTGATTGTTTTTACAATCCCATGATTTCCTCTTTCATGTTATTTTATTCTTGTTGAATTTGAGAGTTTCTTTGAGGGTTGTTTATGAATTCACCGGTTTCTTGATTGGTTTGTTTTGGTTCTTCATTGATTTATTTTTCGGTAACATTAGAAGCCATATGGGAGAGGTGTTGTGTCATATCATGAATTTTATCTAATAAGGATTCACTTTGGATGTTTTTGTTGAATTGTTGGAATTTTGATTTCATTTTCTTGATTTGGGTTTTTCTAAGAGATATTGCAAGTTATCTTTCCCAAATATTTGATGGTATCTTTGCTCATATTTTGAGGATGCGAATAAGGTATTGGTTTTTGTTGTGTCTCAATAGTTCATATAATTGTTCTTGTTCTTCTTCGGTGAGTTTGGGTCGTCTGCCTCATTTTCTTAATAAAAACTATATTTTCTAAGAGGGTTGACTATATAAAATTTATCATAGATATTTTGGATTTTTTATTAATCACCATTTTACTAAATGTGAGGACCTAAAGTGAAGGGTGAATTTAAGGTTTTTGACAATATTGAAATTTGGATAAGTGTTGTTTTCATGAATTAATTTCTTGCAGAAATATTAGTGGTTTTCACCAATGATCACATGGCTAGGCCCCTCCTTCTTGGGTATGGAGAGGATCCCATTTATTGAATGTAAGGACTAAATGAAACTATGGGTTGTTTTTGGCGGAGATCACATATGAGTAATTTAATAAACTTATCATAAATTTATTATACAGTGTCTAAGGGAGGAGTTTATTTAGAAAAGGTAAAGGGATGTAGGAAAATAGAGAGTGTGGTTTAAAATTATGAGTATGCACCTATAGATTCTCACCAATATTAACCAAAGTAGGTCCATATTCAATAGGAAGAAATTAACCATGTAAATAATAGAAAGAATAATAAATTGGAGACATAAAGTTCTATGGATTCATTAATCAAAGACACAAATTTCCTTCTCTGTTGTATAATATTACAATTCTTACAAATTTGAAAAGTGGAGAGAGTAGAAGGACATAGAAAAGGATATTGAAGAATATAGCTTATTGTTTACAGTAATATTGAAACAAAGAACACCAAATAACAATAATAAAAAAATTCTAACCCTTTGGAATGGAGAGGCCATCCAAATTTACATCTTACAAAAAGTCTCACCATCTCCCCCCATGTGAATTTTCACTCACCACCACTTGTGACCTTTCACATTCAATAGGAATGAAATTAAGTCATTTTCTTATTTTTGAAAAGGGAGGTTTACAATGAAAAATAATAAAGAGTGAAAAATTAAATTCCCAATTAAGTAATGGAATGTTAGAGAGAGGGAGGAGAGAAGATGAAGAGAGAGAAGTGATGATCTGGAGTTGGGGAAGGTTATGTTTGTGAATAACCCGATTCGATGGATCTTAAGAGAATGATATAAGAATAAATTTATTTTCCTTTGACCTCATATTTAATTAAAACACTGTGATTACAACCTCCTCCTTCTATGAGACATGGAAGGATTCCAAAGAATTAAATAAGTGTTCAAAAACACTACTACAAGAATTACATTGTGTGGACCTTAGATGACTAATCAAATCACTTAAACATGATGACCCTTTTCTATGAATCAGAGGAGGGACTAAACCATCCAATCTCTTGTAAAATTTACCCTTCTAACTCTGAATAAAAAATTAATAATTTATTTCCATTTTCACCTTCTCCATGCTCAATCAACATCCTTATTTTTAAATCTTTCAGTTCCATACTTGTTACATCACTGTTAGTCTGATTAGGATACTCAATTTTTGATGTTGAAATTGGTTCCAAATTTGAGTGTTTGAGCTCCATGGTGAAAAATTCCAGTGAGATGAACAAGAGAGGAATGAGTTTGTAAATATTAACCTTAATCTTAACAGTTGATATTTTTAGTACGTCCAATTCAAGGATGTTTCTTTTTAGTAAGTTTCACAATTTAGCACTTTTGAGTGTTCTTGATATGCAAAGATTAATGGAAACTCAGAGAATGAACTGTTATAGAATTTAATCTTTATAGATTGTCAAGATTGGTAAGACTTAATATTTTAAAATTGCATCTTATGAGATTCAAAATGATACGAAAGTGGTCTCTAAATTTTTTCTATTCTACAAGGATGCTCTGCTCTAGATTTTAGATGATTTTATCATCTAGATTAGTGAGACAGTGAGAACTTCATCGAAGAGGTTAGAATACTAAGAGAAAATTCAGTCCTCCACATCTCCAAAAATATTACATGGCCCACCTCAACATGCAAGCAATGGATTGAATGAAATATTATTTTATAAAGAATATGTGCTCTAAATATCACAAAATTTAGCTCCATGGATCATCAAGAAAATGCAAATTTCATCTTAGAGGGAAGAATGCTGAGAGAAATATCAGTCCTCCATATCTCTAAAAATACACCTTTTAATAAATTAATGAATGGATCAAATGAAAGAGAATTTTATGAGCATTGTTTCCTCCAAATTTTAAGAAATTTGGTTCATTGGATCATCAAGAAAATGCAAATACATTTTCAAATTTTATGGGAAAAAATCAATTCCCTGGCTAGAAAAATAAGTCATTAATAAAATTTGAATGGTGGAATCTCATGTCATGAATAATAGATCATCATAAGGTGTTTTCAAAAGGATTTTATGGTTAAGATTTGAAGTGATTTTTTCCACAAGATCATGAGATATGAGAAAAACTTAATTTTTCAAGCATGTGAGGTCTCAGGCATATTCTAGTAGCATATCAACATGGATAAATATTTTTGAGAAAAAAAACCATTTTAAATTAAAAAAGGTTAAGTGTTTGGAAATGAATCCTTTCCATCTCATTTTCACACCTTAACTCTTGTTTAACCTATTTGAGATCAATCATGGTTAGACGAGGGTTGAAGGAGTTACTCCCTAAAAATAGGAGATAAGGGGGAAAACTTATAAGAGGGAAAGAAGGATGCACTTTGAATAAAATCATGACAATTTTCATGAGAGTGAGATACAAGGGGTTGTAAACTAGCTCTAGGGGCTGTAAACTAGCTCTTAGGGCTTAACAATAGTTTTGTATGTGTCTGGGGGCTAACTGTGAGGGGGATGCACAATGTTTTATCCCTCATGTCTCATTACACCTTAGGAATAATAAACTCCCAAAATAGATCAAAAAATTTTCATGGGTGCATCATCATGAGGAGGGGGAAAATTTTAATAGACCTTCCGTTTGTATGTTTTCCACTCTCTAATACTTCAAGCTCCAACTTTTAAGTGGTGAAACCAATATTTTTGAAGGGAATCACAATTTCTTTTTCCCCATGTCCCTCTTCATGTTGGGGAAAATTCAAAGGGGAATTGAGCCTTGAGAAATGTGCCAAAGCGGTACACAACATAAGGAGGAGGCCAACTTTCATATTTTCCACTTTCCTAACACACATGTTGTGGTTTTTAAGTGACAAAAGTAAAAATTACATAGGTAGAGCACAATTATTTTTCCTTCATGTCCCTTTACACATTAATAAAAACTACAAGGGACACAACCTTAAAAAGTGCGCTCAATCTTGTTTTTTGGTTGATATCATCACCCCAATGCAAAATTAGAACACCAAAAGTCCTTTTTCTTCTCTAAGAGAATGACATGGAGTTTAGGAGAAAAACATTATATGATTTTGAATCAAAAACAACTGATGAGACTATTGCAAAAAATTTAAAGATTAAATTCTACTAGAAATTTTTTTTTTAGCCTGCAACTATTTTGGATCAAAGGTACAGTTGTAGTGTCTTGGATCATCACGAATGATTTTGAAGTCTTGGATAAATATTGATGTGTATATAATTTGGATAAATATAATAATATTCCATTTACTATTTTATGAGATTTTAAATCTTCCTGGAACACCTAGAATCTTTGGAAAAAAGTGACTTTCTTCATCAAAGTCATCATTTCATGTGCCTGAAATAACTCAGTTTTGCTTGAATTGTTCTAGACATCATTTTTTTAGTCATTTTTATACCCCTAGAACAATATTCTAATCCCATGTGCGCCATCCTATCACCCAATGGGCATTGGGTGCTCACCCGAGGCACGTGCGGGCATCGAGCCCATCCTTTATATGAGTCTTGTGAGAATACATCCTTAATGATAGATTTAAATTCATAAATGAAAGGAACCATATGTTCATTCTAAGAAATTAGGATGAGTTATCATATCAATGCATCCATTTAGATAACAAAGAGAAGTATCAAACAAAATATAGAACTGATTCATAACACAAAGAAAATGCACTAGGGTTTATGCCCATGAATAACATATATTCTTTAGAACGGAACCTTATATTCATGATAACAAGTTCAATAACCACATTACATTCATTAGGACATAACAAGCCAATATAACAATGCAGACCACATTCATGCATTAAGACCCTAAACTATGCTTCCATATTACAAAACTAGTTACAGACCCATCCCTCTAAAATTTCCATCACTCCTATAGTTATCCTAATCCCAACCAAAAGGACATTTCATTATTCCTGTAGAGATTTTCCTATCCAATTCTATTTGTGTCTTTGTCTCTTCTTCTACCCGAGCATCTCTATATATAGATTTAGTCTCCACTACCATGCCTTCCTAAGATAACAGATTAATTGCCAAGTGTCCATGTGGTCCTCTAATGGAGCATGCTTCCTTTGATCCGAGCTCTCCACTCTTTGCAATGATGTCTTTATGGATCCTTCCATCGCATGCATGGAATATTCCATTCTTGACCATATAATTGCCAAGCTAGCACCTTATCCACTCCGCATGCTAGATGGGTCACACTTTTCTCATGTGCTTCTTGGAACACTAAATATGGCCAAGTACTAAACCTATATTATCTTACATGCATGCGCTTTGTGTATTCTTCTACACCTTGTTATAACCCTTCCCTATGTGCTTTCACCTTGGGAACCCTTATTTAAATAGGTCCCATGCACCCACGCACCTTCTTGTACTTAGCCAATATTCTAAGGCCCAACATCACCCCACACTACGCCCGCTCTCTATCCTTAGAAACACTCCTCTTCACCAAATAAAGAATGGTGATCTCGAATATTGGGAGAAAGAATGAAATAATGGGGAAAATAAAAGAGAACAATGCTTATTTTTGAAGGAGGAGAGGGAAATCCTTCCCTATTTCTGCCTCTAGTTTTTCCCAGGCATCAACCTCACTCTGTGCTTGCTGATAGAGGTCTCCGACTAGGGTGCTCACCTCCTCAAAACTTAGTTCCTCCCCTTTGGCACTCATTGTCTCAACAATACTCTCCAATTTTTTTCCCAAGTCATCAAGTGCATCCATCCTACAGGTGATCTAGGGGTATAATTCCTTTAGCCAACTTTTGATTGAGCCTCGCAAGGTCTCAATAGATTTTGACTTCTTTTCTACCTCAGCTAGGATTTTATCCCTTTCTTCCCTATTCCCCTTATTATTTTCTTAAAACTCCTTGAGTTCCATTTCATGTGTGGCGACTAGGATGTTTTCCACTCTATCTCTATCAACGCAATTGTCATATGTAGCTTCAACAACTTGTGCGGTGGCCTTTACCTCTATAAGGATTTTGGTATATCGAGCAACGATCTCAAAACCTTCATCTTCTCTTCTTTCTCTTGGTATGCCAACGATTCTTCAGTAATATCTAAGGAAAGTGGTTTACTTTCTATCATGAGGATGCGAGTCAACTGATTCATATTTCTACTCGGGAAGCGCTAGGTCGTGGTGATTTAAAACAATAACACCTGTAATAATTTCAATTTTCTTGTGTAGTTCATGCACCCTTGCTTTATCCTCTTTCAGTTCACGCCTTAACTGTGCATTGATAATCTCTTCTTGCTTCAAGTTCTTCCTCTTCTCAAAGAGCTCCTTCTTTTCCTTCTCCGATTCCTCCTCCAAGAATCTTACTCTATCATTTCTTCTTAATAGTCGACATCAATCTCAACTAAAACTTTGTTGAGCACATTACGAGACCTACTAATCATATAATTATTGAGCATTTACCAAGGGATTTACTCCATTTGTATTTGGCACCTTCATCAGTGCTCCTAACTTACTTCAAACTTAGGTTCATCCACGTGAAACTCAAATGCCCAAGATAACATCTTTCGGGTTCATGGATATGCACCTTCTTCATCAAATGAGGTCAAAACCAAGATTTTTTCTGTGGGTATGGTGCTTTGGAAGCGTGTGTGTAGCACCTTAATTGTATCATTAATGTATCCCCATTCTTTTCCATTTTTCTACCACTACTTCCTTCACACTTGTTCACACAGCCTTTGGGAAGCTTACCACCAAATTGGGATTCCCACCCATGCTACCATATTCTTTCCCAACACTCTCTTCTTCTATTTCCTTCAAAATTTCATCTGCGCTCCGCTCCAACTCTTACTCCACCAAATCCTTAATGATGCCCACCACTTCTCTCTCCATGGATTTTTCCACTTGTTCCTTGGTGAGGCTTGGGGTTCCCTAATTTTTAGTGCTTACCTCTTCACTCACCCCCTTACCTTGATCCTCTATTTCCTCCTCATCATTCTTCTCTTCATCTTCCTCCTCCTCAGAGTCATGTACATTATATACCGGATGGTCTTGACCTCCTTCAGGATTTTCATCATCCTTGTTGCCAATGTAGGCCTCTAGGCTCTCTGTTTCCTTCGAGTCTACCTTTTCTGCCACCTTCTTCTTCTTCCTAACTGGTGATTGCAGTATACAAGATTCATCCTTCTCCTTCCCTTTAATAGGAGACATCTTCCTTGGTGATTCTTCATGTGTGAGGGGTCCTTCATGCTATGGTGCCTCTTCTTCCGGGGTATTTTCCTTGATCGGGGACTTCTTTCTACACGTGTAAGTGCTAGGCTTAGCAATTGCTTCCGGTGCACCCACCGATTGTGTGGTTTTTACATTTGGTGCCTTTTTCTCCTGCACCTCTTCTCTTTCCCTTTTATTTAGCTTGGCCTTTCTCCTCCATGTGGATTCTTTTAGAATGGAGACATAACTCTCCAAATAGGAGCCTTTCTCAAATTTAGTCCTTATGCACAGATATACCCTTGTTGTAGCCCTTTTGGCGATTAGTAACATTATTGGCTTCATCATTTGTACTTTATAGCAGACATACTTCTTCATGTATGCATGCTTATTATGGTATATGAGCTTTCGGTGCAGCTCGTGGTGGTCTTGGTCTACTTAAATAAGGTTGAACCTTAACCTTTTGGCCTCTTTGAACCGGTTGACCCTTTCTTGGAAGTATTACATGGTGAAGGAGAAGGGTAGCTTACACCATGGGCTCTTAGTACCATTTGTCAATGTAAACTATCTAATGCATAAATTTTGATAAACTAAAAAATTTTCCTCTCTATCCCCGAGCATGAGAAACTACTTAGGGATCCTCCATTTTGCCCTGAATGTGTTGCACATTTTCTTATACCAATTTTCTTGGCATGCCTTGTGGGAGACTATCATGGTTTCACAAGCATACTTCTCGAACCTTTTTATGGGTGAGGCATTGTCTTCTGGATACTCCCAAAGGAACTTATCGGCCCATCGAGAACTACAATATCTAAGAAGAAGATGGTGAGGATAATGTTGCAAAAATTATATTTTATCCTTCCTTCACGTTACTTATGATCTCATTTGCAATAAAGGTGGACAAGTTATAGATGGTCCCTTCTGAGATCTTTTAGCATACATTTAACCATGCCTTGTTTATGTGCATCCATCTTTCTTGATCATTAAGCATAGTGACCAAGTGCGTGGCCATCCTCATAATAGGGTCTTAGATTTCTATGATGTAAAAGTTCCACAAACCACTTTTGTAGTCATAACCCTCCCTAGTTTCCTTGATGGCCTCCTTATCACTCAAATCATCATCTATGGATTCTCCTTGATAGTTCAAGCCAATGAACTTGGATATCAAATAAGGTGTTATGCACATCTTGTAGACTGAAAAGTTGAAATAGTCTTCATGTACCCGTGACATCAACCATTGATATAGTCACTCGAGCTTTCCAAAGTAAGGCAACTCATACAGTTGCAATAGCCTTGCCTTTTCTAACTTTACTTTCACCTTGTCACTATATATTAGCATTTCATCTGGTGTCCTCTTGTTAGCTGTATGAACTAGCTCCAACATCATTTCTTTCTCTGTAGTGCTCGTGTGATGGTTGTAATCTCTCACGACCATTTGTCTCAAGTGTGACACCCACTCATTTCCCAGCAATACTCCATCTGGGTACTACATTTCTGCATACCATTCCTCATTGGAGCTAGTAATGGTAGTATTTTATTTTCCTTTACCCTTTCTCTTTTGTTTCTTTGGTGAAATGGTCACCTTATTTGGTATCATTCTTCTTGTCGGGTTAAAATTTTAAACTCCTTTCTTTGCTCTACTACTCTGCTCAATTCTAAGGCTTAACTCTGCGAAGAAATCCTTCTCTTTCCATGCCCTAGTTGTCAAACCCTAACTAGGAAAACCCTTCCACAAGATGGCATACTTCAAAAAAACTCTCCCCATGCCCACATACTCCTTCCACTCTGGTTTGCAGATCCACCCTAGTAACACACTTATATCTCTATGATTCTTCTTCGCATAAATATATCTATATGCCCTAGCTCGCAAGAGTGCTTCAACTTCGTAATAGAAAGGTAAAATAATGACTTTCCCGACTTCATATTTATAGTTTTTTCTCCTCTCCAGTAATAAATGCTATACCACCTACCAATGTACTTAGCATTAAATGTAGATTTTTCCACTAGGTTGACCTTAAGCGCCGTTACCCACACACCCAATCCTACACAAAAAACCTTCTACAAACTTCTGACACGTAAAAATCCAATATGACTGAAGAATTTTACGCACGCATCTATAGCACCAAAACCATTTCTTTTGTCCTTCACCTAATTTTTTCCTCACCTACCTCATGTTGTTCCTACGCTCTTCATCCTTTGTATGTGGTCTTTGTTACAACCTTCTTGACATCACAATTCATTATCCATCATTTCCCCACACGCTTTCTCAATCTTACGCGCTTCCTTCTACTAGGCCACTCAAATTTTACTATTGTCCTATACTTTACTTTGCACTAATCCACCCCACACTAAAACAAATGTGCGGTCCTTTGCACATACACAACTTTAGAAAATAAAGTGGTTACCAGTGCACAAGGTGCAAAAAAATCAAAAAGAAAAGAAAAAGTAATGAGAAAGGGAAACAAGAGAAAATAAAAAAAACCTAAAGGGAAATCATAAGCTAACTAGAAATAATTCCTTATTTACAAAAAATAAGAAGAATTATTTATAGTAGGGCTTCATCCTACTCCCATTCAAATAACCTGGTAATATTGTCCCATCTAGCGCTTGTAATTGGAAAGAACTGAATCAAGGATGTATGAGATGATGTAAGGTCCTAGCCAATGGAATTTCAACTTCCCTGGATGGCACAGAAATTTGGAATCATACAAAAACACCATCTACCCAACTTGAACTATTTGTTTTTGATATGAAGATCATGTCATGCCTTTTGTCTTGCATTTTCTATCTTTTGAATCCATCTAGCAAGTAATCATATTTCATCTAACTACATCAACTTATCAATCCTCTCTTCCAATGCTTGTTCATCATCCAACCCTCCTACACATGCTATACGTAGTGATGGTAACATGAATTCAACTAGAAAAATAGATTCCGCACTAAACACCAATTGAAACGGTGTGGCCTTGTTCAACCTCTTGTAGGTTTTCATGTATGCACATAGAACGATTGATAATTTTTCGTCCCAATCTTGTCTTCCGACGTCACAAATATTCATCAATGTGTGACTTAGTATTTTGTTAAATGCCTCAATAATTCCATTCACTTGAGGGTGATAAGGGGTAGTCTTGTGATGGGCCACCATAAATTCTTATAACAAAATATTGACTATTTCATTTAGGAAATGTGTACCTCTATCACTTGTTAAGCTTAAAGGATAACCATACCTGCTAATTATGTTATCCCATAAAAATCTAGTAGATTTTGTTGCAGTGTAATCCTTCATAGGCGCTACCTCTTGCGCCAATCTTGCTAGGTGATTAGTGTAGGTAATTATATATCGTGAACCAGTGCTTTGTGTGGATAGCGAAATTGGCCCTATATAGTCGATTTACCATTTTTCAAATGGTTCAATGCTAACTATTGGTTGCAAATCATTTCATCCCTCTTTCCAGGTTTTCCAAGGTTTTGGAAATGGTCACAAGCCTTACAAAACTCAATACAATCCTAGTAGATGGTTTCCCACCAAAGCCCTGCCATTCGAATCATCTACGCAGTAGTATTTCCTACATAGTGTCCTCTTGCAATCCCACCATGTGCTTCCTCCAAAATTTCCATGCACTCATGTTCTAACATGCATCGGCGTAGAACCTCATCACGTCCTAAATAATATAGATCTCCACTAATCAACATGTAGGGTGTGACATGTATTGCCAACTGTTTCCTTTCCAGAGCCTTCATCTCATCTGGTGCCACACTAGTTTTCAAAAATACAACAATATCTTCCATGTATAAGGGCATGTGCCAAAACCTAAACAGTTGCACATCTGCTATGGTATCCTCAATACTTTTCACATCCTCCCCTGAGTTAATCCTTGATGAGTGTTTAGGTCCTAAATTTCTCTTTCCGAGTTTTACAACCACCGTGAACTCAAAATCTTTGAATAATAGCGCCCAACGGCATATGTACCCTTGTAAAATAGGTTTTTCACCAAGTATTTCAATGCCATGTGGTCTATATAGAATATAATGGGTGTTAGCAACAAGTACTATCTAGACTTTTGCAATGCATAGATCATTGATAGTGCCATACTCTTAGTAGTTGTGTAATTTTGTTCTATTGGTTTCAACTTCTTGCTTGCAAAACACAAGGGGTGATCAATAATCCCCTCACCAGGTTGTGCTAGTACTTCTCCTATGGTTGTTCTTGAGGCATCAACATGCACATGGAAAGGTTATCCTAAGAAGGAAAGCGTAGTATGGGTAGAATGACAAGCCCATTCTTCAAAGTGTCAAATGCCTTCTACTGTGCCTCTCCCCAATGAAAGTAACTCTTGTGTTTTAGAAATTCATCCAATGGTGTGGAAATCTTAGCATATCCCTTGATGAGTTTCCTATAGTACCCTATATGTCCAAGGAATCTACACACTCTGTTTCGACTAGTAGGCTCCTCCAATCCCACATAAACTGCAACTTTTGCAGGATCCACTAGTAAGCCTTCTTTACATATAATGTGTCCTAAAAGGGTTCCAAATGGAGTAGCAAAGATAGCGTTTCTTAATGTTGAGGGATATCCTCAATTGTTGACATCTCTCAAACATCAGCCTCAAATTGTCACAATGGTCTTTTACCATCCCATACATAGTCCAGTCATCCAGGTAAAGTTGAAGAAATTTATGGATGAAGTCCTGAAATGCTTGTACCATGATGCATGAAAACACATCAAGTGCATTATTCAATCCAAAAGGCAAAACCATGTAGGCATAACTTTCCCATTCAGTGGCAAAATTTTTCTTTCTCTAGTCTTCCTTTGCAATCTTGACTTGGTGATACCTTGATAACGCATCCATGAAAGATTAGACCTTGTGCCTGGCCACTCCTTCTAGAATTTCTTTAGTAAAGGGGGTTGGGAAAGTATTGATGACACATACTACATTCAGGTCCCTACAGTCCACACAGATCCTTATTCTTCCATCCTTCTTGATACTAATGAAAATTGGGCTTATCCATTCTTATTCCTCCACATCCTCAATGATACCAGATGCTATCATCATTTCTATTTCTTCCTTGACTATACGCGCAAATTCAAATTCATCTGATAAAGCCTCTTCTGGATTGGGTGTGCACCTTCATTCAACTTGATATTCATATCCCCAAGGAATGGTGATTCCTTTGAGTTCATGGTACCCACGAGGGAAAAAATCTTTGAACTCGTACAATATAGATCAATGAACTTTGAAACTTCCTTAGGTTTTATCTCTATCCCAATGTT
Organism: Taxus wallichiana var. yunnanensis; assembly: GCA_018340775.1. NCBI lineage: Eukaryota > Viridiplantae > Streptophyta > Pinopsida > Cupressales > Taxaceae > Taxus > Taxus wallichiana. The sequence goes on from CM031239.1 coordinate 52,400,185, forward strand.
AACCTTATTTGTTCTTAAAGGATCATGGTAGATGCATGCTCACTCATCAACGCTATCTATGACTTCACGTGTACCTTCAGAATGGTTAGCATCCAAAATTTACATTTCCTCACCATCTACTACATAGATGTTTTTCTTTTTTCCTTTTCCATGCACGTGTGCTCAAACTATACTTCCTTTGATTCCTCTTCATCAAAATTTGTCTCTAAACTAGGTTCTCCTAGTAGCTCATGTATTCTATCTTCCATCATAGCATTATCTCACATTGTAAGGTGCTTAATTACTTGTAAAGCCTTATCCACCGATTGCTTTGTACTCCTATACTCAAAACCTTGAATGAGATTAGCCGCTAACTCCTTCCAATTACCTGTTTGACGGTGCATCTCTGAATGAATATACCACTTACACGCACAGAACCTTGTAAGGTGGAATATAACTTACGTTCCCATAAAAAGGTGCTAACACTTATGTGCTTCCCATTGAGGCCTTTTCACATGCTTGGATATGAAATGAGGTGGTCTCCTTACCATGGTAGTCTTGGATGAAAGTTGGTGTGTAGATCCTAGAGAACCTTACGAAAATGTGAATCTTACATCACGCCATTCTTAGAGGATCTCTGATGAGTATCCCATCAGCGCACTATAGTTCCCAATAGGTTATAACTAAGCATTCCCCTTCTCTCATCCTCATTCTTCCATTGAGCCTCCATTTCTCTCAAGAAAATTTTAGGGTATCCTCCTCCAGAGTAATTCAACAACTTTTTCCCTCCCAAGAACTTGTCAGTGCACCTTCATTACCCTTATTGCAGACCCTCTCAAATATCTTCTAATTGTCACATGCCATGTCGTGTGGTATCACTTAAGGACTGAGCATATTCAAACTTGATAACTCCTCCATGGGATGTATTATCTTTGGATCTCTGATGGAGCACACATAGATTTTATTGAGGACTTCATCTCCTAAGGGATCTATATAGGGTGTTGAATTCCCATCTGTTAAAGGGATAATCACCCTTTCTTCCTTGTTATTGAACCTGATATACCCCTTGTTAAACTACAGGTTGGCATTGTTCTTATAACACCAAGGACACCTAAGTAATGCTGGGAAATTATCCACCTCGGTGAGCACCAAGACTTAAAAGTGCCTAGTAAACTTGGCCCTTTGAATAGTGATAACCACCTCCTTCAAGACTCCAATGGGAATTTCCTATGTCTTGTTTTCCATATAGAACACATTTGAAGATGGTTGTAATGTGGGCCTTCCCATTTGATGCCATGCATCTAAGGTGAGAACATTGACCTCCACTCCTGTGTTGATGAGGATATTGCTTAGAAGCCACCCATCAATAATTGTATTCAATGTAATCTCCTTATCATAGTTAAGGTTATGAGGAGGAAGGTTTGCATGTAGAAACTACCTTTTGTGCTCTGCTATGACACATGGTACCTTCTCTCATAGCCATTCTCCTAGCAAGGAATAATATTATTTTGCCTTAACATCCTACATACTTCCCTTACTTCATCTAGGTCCTAATTCAAAGCCTTGAAATTCTTCCTTTGATACAAATACTTTGACTTCTCCTTTAGACATAAGATCTCCCTTGTAATCTCGGAATCACATTCATAGTCCATTGATACACTTCCTTCTTATGAGTAGGATATGGATACTTCCCATGTACCACTTCTTCCCTAACAACCAGCTTTTTTGACTTGGCATCTCTCTTTCATACATAGCCTCTGCTTGAGTTGTTACCAAAGACAGTTCTAATCATGACCCATGTACTACTCTTAGCATCCACTAAGGGTCGCCTTCTTTATACTCACCATCCCAATGCCTTTTTATTTCTCGTGTTTTGACTTATGTGTTCAAACAACTTGGGAACTCCTCGTACTTTTGTAATATTTCACACCATGAGCACTACAATAGGTTAGGAAAATCATGCTCATAATGATACGTAGACCCACAATTATAATAGGTTCCTTACAGGAACTCACTTCTTCCTCCTCTGTGGTTAATGTGACCATGAAATCCTCCGTGAAAAACTCTTCCACATGTTTCTCCATCTCGTGTGCCCTTCATAGCGATGATCATCATCCTTGGAACTACTATCAAGACCAGTCTGGTGCACACCAAGATTAATAACGTCACAAATATGGTCAATCATCCTACAATTCCTAGTATCATGGGTTTTAGAGGTATAGATCTTGCAATAACAAGAAACATTCTTGCAGATTGTGCGCTATAGTAGAGGACATCTATTTGCATCATGATCCCCATGGAAAATCTCAAATTCTATCATCATTTTCCATACCATCTTTCGAGGGAAAATATCCTTTGCATGCCCTTCTACCTCATATTCTATACACCAAATCCCACTACGAACCTCATGCATTGATTTTACAGACAGTTTCTGTAATTGCTCGGCCATTGCAACAATTTGAGCCTCCAGAGAAGAGCTAACACTAGTATTAACACTTCTAACAACCTCAATGCACCGGGAAACTTCCAAGGCCTTACATGAGTTTGTGAAAGACTTGTGTGACAATTCCCTTCTAAACGATGTTATCAATCCTCCAACAAATCATTGAGAATGTTGAGAAGGGTGAACGTTATAGGATAGTTTTGACAAGAGATTCTTGAACCATACATCATACTCCTACACACTCTCTTCCATTCCTTGTTGTATCTCGTTCAAAGAGCTAATGCTTTTCTACTCAAATTCAAGGATATGGAATTATACTAGGAATGTGTTATTCAATGCAGTGTATTCTACCACCGTTTGATGGGGGTCATACTTCCGATACTAGCTATGTGTGCGCCCTTACAACGTCGTTGCAAACTGACTTGCCTTTCACTCCGGGGTAGTGATCTCTCTCACATTCCATAGTAATTCACACTTATACACATGATCTAAAGTATCCTCAATACCCATGTAGTCTGGTAAGTGTAAAGACATCTCAAAAATACTTGTGGAGGTGGCTAGGCCCTTATCCTCCCAATCCAAAGCCTTGGTTCCTTCCAGTCTTTTCTCCTCCACCAGATCCACTAGATCCACTAGGTCATGTTCCTCTTGACCCACTGGATCCTCTAGATCTGCTAGGTCAACTAGCTCCTCTAGCTCCTATACCACCAGATCCACCTCCTGTAGTTGAAAAATGGTTTGAAGTGGTCGTGCCTAGTGTTCCCAATGTCCCACTGAACTGCGCATGCTGTTTTTTTGATATTGTCCCACTTCCAGTTATATGTCCTACACCACTCCTAGATGCGATACCCAAACCTTATTTATTTTCACCTTGTCCAAAAATTCCTCCAAATACCAGAATGGTTTATGCAGCCATGGATGTCTGAATGAGAAATTATATCTCCTGGGCACAAATCAGTTACTCCCACCAGTACTAACTAGGTTAGCAATACTTCTCCCTTGATCTGGAAAACCAAGCGTGAAAGGTTGGTCACTAGGTGGGTTCAGATGCATGCTAAAGGCTCTCCTTTCTCCATGTAATGAATTATCATGAGAAGATGAAAGGGATTCTCTCCCATGCTTTCCAATATGGGGTAGTACAGAGTGCTTAGGTTCCACTTCCTCTACATGAACCTCAACTCCTTCCCACAATGTCTACCTCCATAGATCCATTACACTTGCAACCTCATGTTGTCTAGTCATTTCCATTTCATGATATTTTCTATACATGAGTTGTCTCTCCTCCCTTTCCTTTTCATCTGTAATTTCTACCATCTTCCTCCACCCTAGCTTCCTCACCCAAGCGCTCGAGATAGGAAATGCCTCTAAAATTAAGGTAGTGATCAAGATATTTATAGCCAAGGGGACAACACATAAAAATGATCCTCTGGGATCCCTCAAAAACTCAAATTCAGAAACCTTTGGGCAGGAATACTTAGAAATGGCATATTGTAGAGTATAACTAGTCAACACTCCTTTAAACTAGTGATCAACAAAGACACATCCAAGTCAAATCTACATCCTGCAGCCTATGGTAATCATCCATGGTCCACATGCATGGTCTATAGTACCTTCTCGATTTGGATGCATATGCTGAAATCCATTCATATAGTTCTACTGGAAAACAACAAAATAATTTCTCATATAACTCATGGTATATGTTCTCTTCTACCCATATACGTGCATCAAACTCTGGTCCAATGTAAATCTTTGAGAAAACTCATCCTTCATGCTCTTGAACCATGCTTCAATACTTTCTAAGGTCATACATTTGGTCATCATGCATCATAGGGACCAAGATGTATGCCATTTCTCACAACAACTTTGAAAAGAGGTCTCATCAATGGAACCAAGATGTAGTCATTTTTATACCCTTAGAACAATAGTCTAATCCCATACGCGTCGGCTTATCACCAGGACCACTTGGGTGCTCACCCAAGGAACAAGAAAGTTTCAAGCCCCTTATTTATATGAGTCTTATGAGAATACATCCTTAATGATAGATTTAGATGCAGAAAAGAAAGGAACCATACTTTCATTCTAAGAAATTAGGATGAGTTATCATATCAATGCATCCATTTAGAGAACAAAGAGAGGTATCAAACATAATATAGAACTGATTCATAACACAAATAAAATACAACAAGTTTTATACCCACGAACAACATATATTCTTTAGAACGGAACCTTATATTCATGTTAACAAGTTGAATGACCAAATTACATTCATTAGGCCATAACAGACCAATATAACAATGCAGACTAGAGTCATGCATCAGAACCCTAAGCTATGCTTCCATATTATAAAACTTATTATAGAGCCATCCTTCTAAAATTGCCATCACTCCTATAGTTATCCTAATCCCAACCCAAAGGATCCTTCATTATTCCTGTAGATCTTCACCTATCTAGTGATATATGTGCCACTATCTCTTGTTCTACTTGAGCATCTCTATATATAGCTTTAGTCTCCACCACCATGCCTTCATGAGATAACAGAAAAGGCTATCAAGTGTCCATGTGGTCCTCCAATGGAGCATGCTTCCTTTGATCAAGATCTCCACTATTTTCAATGATGTCTTTTTGGATCCTTCCATCACATGCATGAAATATTCCATTCTTGACCATACAACTGTCAGGCTAACACCTTATCCACTCCACATGCTAGACAGGTCACACTTTTCTCGTGTGTTTCTGGAACACCGAATATAGATAAGTTCCAAACATGTCTTGTCTTACGCATGCACACTATGTGTTCTAATAAACCACTCTGAACCCTACCTTGCGTGCCTTCACCTTACGTGACCTTCTTCAAATAGGTTCCACACACCCATGCATCTTCTTTTATTTAGCCAATATTATGAGGCCCAAAAATTTTCCTTCACAATTTTCCCATAAAATACCTTCAATCACTTACTTTCTCTCCTACATAACTCTCAAATGGGTTTATCCTTTCCATTCAGCTTCCAATAGATGTCCTTATGCTACAATATGGCTTAAAATAGCCAATTTAGTGCTTTGAGAGCACTACTCAACCTTTGAGCTAGTATCATCATGAAACCAATTCGGATAAATTTCCATGCACATAAAACACACTTGAAAAATATGTTATAAAATTCCTCTAAGTTATAATTAGGGTGACACATACTTGAAGGATCTATGTGATTTGATGGGCTAGTTAGAGGAAGAGTTCACAATGATCATAAGAGAGGTATTCAAATGGTGGGCATAGTTTTCATGATAAAAAATTTAAATTTTACATGATAGAAATTTAGCATGAAAATAGATGGATCTATCATGGGGACATTAGATTGTAAGGGGTAACTAATAACTTCAGGAATCTTGTGGAGTAGCATACTAATGCCTTATCCATTACACCATAGAGTCACCTCACAAAAAAAATTAGCAAAGCTACCAAACCAACCAAGAGAAAAACAATATGAACACACAAAGGAAAGGAAAATACATGAAGGAAAGGGAAATAATGATTAAAAAATTAAAATCACCTATGGTACATGTGGGGGATAAGCTTCTTTCATTGTATCACTAATATTTATCTTAATGTTTACTCATGTATGGGTACCACCAATTACTTGCATTCTACAAACCCATTAATTAGTTCAAGGAAGTTTTACTCATTGTTTAATATCTTATGAAAGTTTACATGAGTAGTATCTCAAGCGGAGTCCATTGGATATCTCATTTCCTATTTTCTTTGACATTTTATTTGTGGTTGTGAATCCATTATCAAATTTAAGCATGCCTTGATTTCTCATTTTCTATTTTCTGGATGCTACAGGGAATGATTTTTCAAAAATATCAAGCTCATCATTATCAAAACAAGTCTTGTGATATTTGATGGACATTTTTCCTTCATTATTTATCTACTTCATGACCATGGTATCTATGGTTTGATTCTTAGAAAATATTTTGAGCCTAGTCATAAGCTTCTTGGTACTCAATGTTTCTCAATTTCTCTAAAAAACATCCTTCACACATATCAGATCATTTTTGACCCAATTCTCACTATGGTGTGATGTGCACAATGATTCATCCTCTTAAAAGGAGAACAAAAACAAGGTCGGGCATGAAATATTAAAATATTTATTTCCCCATCTTTACCATCTTGAGCTTGGAAATTCATCTATATGATGCGTGCATCCTCTTCTTGAGTAAAGTCAACTTTAAAAGACCTGAAAATATTCCTATTTATACATCCCTAATTAAGAAGGTATTCATATCCCAATGGGAAAGATAAGGATTCATATTCATAATAATATTCATTAAACAAATCTATATGATCAGCCTTACGAACAAGATTGGATACATGTGGCTCATATGCCAAGAAGTCATTTGATATCATTTTTCCTTCATGAATTGCATTGGTTATCATCTCGGGACTACTTTTTGTAATTCAAGATACCCATTACCATCATCATCACTAAAAAATAGTTTATATCCATATCTAATGACAAGTACACACTATCAAATTATGGCTCCATGAAATCATCATAATGCTTTTCCACTGGTTCAATCAAGCATGGATACTCCTCCAAAAATATGGGAAGATTTACATCTCCCTCTAAATTTATGAAAAATTTATCACATCTTAAATCTTGGTATAGTATGGCCATTCTTGGGTCATCTTGTTTCTATACCATATATTCCATTTACTTATCAGAAGGAGCTTCTTCATCTTACCATTGACTGATATGGTGTCATATAACCAATCCATCTTTATATCTCTGATAAAATCCTAAAAGAAACTATAGATCAAGGACATCCCATATAAAGTTTGAATGTCAACCAAAATAATTTTCATCATGATTTTCCTTTCAATAGAATCCTTAACCTAGGTAACAATAAGTACTTCTTTAGTTTCGAGGAGTAACAATGGATAATATCAAGATGAGAATTATGTCTTGTGTTTTCATTTATGTCAAAGGGTTTCTAGGTGATTTAGGTGTCTCCATGAGATTTCAGTCATGTTTGAGCTAGAAGGTGTATTAGTAGTGTCCAATCTTGTTGTCTATTCATGTGGTCTTGGTGTGCATTTACATAGTTGTAGGATTGTGAAAACCATTATGAGCACTCCGGAGGCTGTTGAAGGATGTCATGAGGTCTTACATGTTGCATGAGATGTGTTAGAGGACCCAGTGAGTCTTCAATTTGAATTAAAGGTTAGTCTTCATGAATGATTTGGTGAATTAGGCCATTTTAGGCCTAGTACTACATCTATTCCAAGCAGTATGAGTGAGTAGCATGAATTATGAGGAATAAAATGTTAGTATTAAGCATGGGAAAGGTGTTTTGATATGGAATAACATGTGTAGGAGGAGTATCTGGTCATATCTCAGCTAGTAAAAGCATATTCAAGGTCCTTGAAAAGCAATACATTGAGAACAAGGCATGTAAACATGGGTAAATCTTAGTATCTCGATATTTTCCAAAATGTGTAGGTTAAAATGAGACTTGAGACAATTGGATAAGGTTATCATGATGCTTTGGGTCAAATTTTAGGTCAAATAATTTAATAAAAAGAAATAAAACGAGGTTTTGGAAAAAACCAAGTTCTTAAGAAGGCGAAATTCATCTCGAAGGTCCACTTCATTTTCTTACCAACATATGTGGGTTTTGTAGTAACTTTTCCTAACCCTTTATTTCCCAAGTGCACTATAATATCACCTAGCCTAAACTAGGAGCTCACCCAAGCCGCATGAAGGTGTCATGCCCATCTTTTATGTGATACTTGTCAAGAATGCTACCATGAATGGAAAAAAATACACATGACAAAAATTCATACATATTATGAAAGAGGTAAAGAAACTAGATCTAAGCTTGATTGATTCATATTATGAATATGAATATTTGAAAATAACATACAGGAACTAAACCTGAACCATGAGCACCATAAAGAACACAAACACTTAGATCCATTAAGCATTGATATTCAAAACACCACTATTATATTAATCCTCCATTGTTACAATAGCCAAATACATGATAAGATCCATAAAAATAACCAGATACATCAAAATAATTCTCATTCTACAAATGACTCTACTCTAGAAGTTACAATATAATTCCCATGCATTTTCACTCTTTGCTCTCTCTATTTCCTTTGCACATACAAACATCCCTATTTCCGTTCAAATCAATACATATCAAGAGACTGTTGGGAATCTTCCCTCCACTTCCTATTCATCACTCAGGAGTAAACTGTATGCCAAATTTCATCATGCCCCTCCATACTCGAGCACCCCTTAACATGAAAGTTCTAGCTAAAACATAGCTAACTCTACTTTATAGCTCTTAATCATATCATGATAACCATATCATAAAATATGCTTCTCTTGGGTTACAATTCTCCATATTTTATCATTATCCATAATAAAGTCTGGTCGCATCTCTAGGTGTTCCTTATTGTGACTCGATGATGGTCTAAAATACAACTAAGTCTTGAGCTGTTCTTCCTAGGTGTGAACCTTTGTGCCCCTCCTAAACTTACTTCTATGTGAGGCTTTACGTCTTGTTGGAATGTGAAAAACCCTTCGCGCCTTAGGTCCTTAGTCTTCTCTGGGTCTCAAAATTACCCCACACTAGTTTTATTTCTTCCCACGGTAATCCTTTCTAGTCTTTGAACAAAACCCCATCGATCAAAAAATTGGTTAAGGCAAAAGCGTGTATATCTCACTGACCTAAATTTTTAATTACAAGAGTTCAGCGAACTCTATGTTTATCTTTTCCCTTAACTCTTTCCATGCCTCCAACTCTGTCATAGCTTTCTCCAATTCTTCCCCCACTATGTTGGTTACTTGATCTAGTCTAAAATATTTAACCTTCCCCTTGAGATCCTATATAACCACAAGCATATCCTCGAAAACTCTCTCGAACTCATCCATATGCTCTATAATAAAATCCCAAAGTTCACCAATCAGAAATTCCATCTTCTCACACTTATTTTCTATCTTATCCTTCTACGTTTTAGTGTCGATTAACAATTAGGTGTGCTCAATATTTTTCTTTGGGACCTTCTCATGTAGGGCCTTGTGGATAACCTCTTCGTCTGTCACACACACATCAAAAATGGGCTCACACTTCGATAAATTTTGAAGCCTCTATCTGATAATATATTTTCCTCCTTGAGTTGGGTGAGAAAATCCTCCAACTTAGTAATCTAGGCCTCAACAATGATCTTGTTTTTTTCCTTTTCCTTTTGAGCTCCTCATTTATAGATCCCGCCATTATTGATGTTGACCAAAAAAATCCTATTGATTCCTCTAAGTAATCCATTTCTTCATTATAATTTTTCATGGCTTATCTCACCAGTGTTGGATATTGTTCCAGGACCTTCTTGACCAAGGCTCTAGCTCTATCATATGCTTCCTTAGTGTATTCTGATCACCCTTAAAACCATTTCACAGTCTTTCTATCTATTTCTCATTCCCTTTCTGATCTGTGACTAGGTTTCGAACAATTTCTCCTATGTCTAAGCTTTATCTTATAACTTCTAAGGAAATCTTCTATAGTGTGTTTCATGCCTTCTCATCTGTGAGGTGGTTTAGGTCCACCACTTTATAAGTTTCCCCTTTATTCTTCCTAAAACAGATGGTCTTGATCACATGATCATGAACCTCAAAGTCAGGTTCCTCTGCATGATAATATAGATTCCAATTTATCATCTTCTTTGTCCTCATCACGCCCCCATCTTGGTCTAAGATATCCCAAGCATGCAACTTATCTAGGGAAAGGGTTTTCTAGAACCGTGTGTACAACACCTTTATAGGATCATCCACGAAGTCCATATGAGAATACAAAGGTGTCCACCTCTTCCTTTCCACCTTACACTTAGCGCGTTGCTTTGTTGGGGTGATTATACCTATAATAAACCCTAGATCCTCCTTAATAACAAAGGAGTTTCCCTTATCCTTCTACTCTTCTCTGGTGGACTAGATAGGTGAACTTTCTTTCACCAAACTCTTCACAAGATCCTCTCTTGTAGGTTTTATTCCTTTATGCGAGCAGCAAATGCTACCTTGGCCTTCTCCTTAGCCTCTATCCTCTCCTAATACTCAAGCTCCTCCTTGATTTCCTTTGTGAAAGTGGTGTAATCTTATTCCGAGCTTGTATTTGTCACAAAATTGGAGACATCATGTATCTTAGACTTTTTCTTCTCTAGCTCTTCTTCTTCAGGTTGTTTAATTTCCTTGTCCTTTGACTACAAAAGAATTAGTGTTGCCTTCTTGTGATGTACTTGTTCCCCACTTTGTTCTAATGTGAATATTATTTCCTTTTCTTGGAAGTGTCCAATTTCTCCTCACTTTATTATTTTTATTCTTATTCTTCTCCTTCTTCTAGACCACTCCCATAGGTGGATTTAATTCCTCTCTTGGCCTTGGAAATGTGGATTCAATAACTTCCACTTCAATCCCTCCTGCATCTTAGGACACAATTGTAAAAATACTTGGTTAATGAAACCCTTGATAGTGACATTGAATTTTAGACGTAGATCTAACAAGTATGGTTTCAATACTTTAACAAAATCGACCTCGCATCATACTTGTAGGTCACATGAAGATTTTGAACATTAGATTCCACTTTTCGGCATCAATGGTCATCTTCTACGCATCCTTCAACCAATTAATGAAGCACTTCAAATGTTTTACAGTGAATACAAATAAAATTTTTGCACCATGGTCCCATTTCTCCATTGGCCATTTTAAATTTTTTCAAGCTAAAGTGTTACATTACTCCAAAATTCACATGGTACCCTATAAATGTTGGAAATTTGAGTGGAATACGCCACTCATTCTTAAAGGCCGAGCGAGTCTCTTGTACCACTTTCTCATCTAAAACTTGTAGGCATTTGTGATGTAGCCCTCACAAGTGAACTACAAAAATTACACCGTAGGAGATGAGTGCAGCTGATGGGTGAACCCATATGTTCCCATATGGCCCATAAAAAGATGCTAATTTCCCAAAATATGATTAATAGTAAGATGGACCCCACATGAACTTTTCTCCAAATTTATTTTTCACTGTGCTTCTGAATGATACTCTTCATAATGAATTATATGAAATTATAGTGTGCTCACTTTGATACTCTATATATAATGTACATGTATCTTCTATTTATATCCATTCAACTTTATAATGCACCTAGTTTTTAGGTGATAATTTGGGTTATGACCCTTAATGCCAGTCATTCGGATCTAAAGTGACTGAGCCCTTCCTCCCTTCTCATAATTCAACTACTTTTTCATTTGTTTAATCTTTTCATCGATGCATAGGTCGAGTTCCATTTCCATGTTAGTGTTTCATAGGCCTTTCACACTCCTTATCAACCGATCCATAATCCTCATCCTTCTCCCTCAAAATTAGAAAAAGTATTTGTGCACCTGACATTACCCATTAGAAAAGAGGGTTAGTTTAGAGAAGGAAAGCTCCCAAAGCTGCAAGAATCTAGTTTTGTTCAATTCTTGTTTCACTGAGTCATCAACCCTAGGGTTTCCAAAATTGTCAACCCTTGGGACATCGCTAAACATATTTGCCCTTATCTCCTTTTCATGTTCTTTTGTTTTGTGGTTGAACTCACTAATATTTCACCTATATAAGTTTGAATTCCACTTCTCTACTTTGATCACACCCGGGGGTACTAAATTTTTGAGTATATCTCAATGGGCTCCTCCTTCTCCACCATCGGTCTCTTGGTTCATGCCTTCCTTGGTGCCATTCTCATTTCTTCACTTCATGCCATAAGTGTTTGTATGTACCCAAAAATGTAGGTAATGTACTTCCAGAAAGAGGTTACAGAAACCCCAATGATGATTCAAATCTCTTCGCAAGGTGTTTGGAATCCAAAAAAATCTCGCCAAGTGTACATTTCAACCCATGAAAGCCTTGTCTAGATTTTGCATGTTTTGTTCTAGTCTCTACCCCCCCTTTCCCTACATTTTGTCTTTAAGTTATGGAACCACCACCACCGCTAGGTGGTGGTCCTATGACCACCACTCATAACAGGGTGGTGGTCCTTTAACTACCTCACTGTGTTGGGTGGTGGTCCTATGTACGTTTACTATAACATTATGATGATTTTGTCAAATGTAAAAAATCAAATTTCTATTTGCATTCCTCAACCACTAAATCTTGCATTTATGTTTTAGCCACCCAGTAAATAGTGTTTTCCCTTTGTTTAATATTAGAAGAGTTTAATTTGGATTTACCTTCTGGTAAATGTAAATTCTATAAATACCCAACTTTCTTTCAAACAAATGGCCCCTCTCCTTCTGTGTTTGATTATTTAGTTTGTTTGAAGTTCTTGCATGAGTTTCAATAGTTTTATATTTTGCATGAATTATCAGTCTCTCCTTTCTACTTTAGAGGTCATTTGATCTTCTTCCTTTCATATTTCCTTCATTGTTGTCTCATACAATCAATTTAGCATAAGGTAGTTTCATTTTTAGATTAGAATCCATCTTAGAGTTTTACTGTTTCTGTTTGTCACAAGAGATAGATCCCAGAATTCTCAGCATATTTGCGTTGTATCCCGAGTAATAAATCCTGTTAGGAAATGCATAGTCAAGCTCTGTTCACTTGCACTATCCCTCTCTTACTTGCATTGTATTTGGTTTATATCCAAAGCTTCCATTTTTGAGTATCTTCTTATTGATGCTATCACATACACACTTTTACTGGATTCACAAGAACATGAAGGAACAAGGAAATCACATTAAGGGGACAAGTCACGACACAACTGGATTTACCACTATTCTGTAAACTCCAAGTTTGAGCTATCAAAGTTGTAGTTACAATATATCAAATAGAGTAGCAAATTATTTCATTTCAGTCAAAACTCACTTTCAATATTGCTAGGGAAGCTATGGGGAATGATAGTTTATGAGAAACTATGATTCATTCCTCACTTCTGAGGTAGGATGAAAAGTCTTTTGATTAAAATAGTTAGTTATTTAAATATTTAGGATAAATTCACAACTATACAGTGCAAATAGCTATACCAGGCTACCTTGCTTGTTTTAATTCTATTATTAGATTAATTGTCCATTTTATGAATATATTAGAATAACTACTCTTTTAATTTCATTCAAATATGCATCATTGAAAATACAAAAATAAGAGAAATATAAGCATCTTTTGTAGATATAGCTTTCGGGGTTAATTTTCTCATTTCGGTTAAGTTATCTTTTGCATTACAATTACAGGACCTAGAGATCTTAGGGAATATGTATTCGAACCGGTAGTATCTCAGCCAAATCTCTTCACAACATTAATAGATATAGATCAAGGGCTTAGGATTCAGGTCTTTCAAATGACAACAAATCAACAAGTAATTAGTGAACAATTGAGATAACTGAATATTGAAGATGAAAAAGCATACACATTTTGGTTGAGTCAAACCAACTATAGATTGCATTAATAGGGATATCTACATGACCATACAGGAACCTAAAAGAGAAAAAATATTTGGTTGTGATCCATTAGTTCTACAGACAGATGTAAGATACCTTCTCATTGACATAGATACATGGTTGTGTATACCATTTTCCAGAACACCTGTGAGGTATTATGAGAAAATCACACAACTCCTGGTACTAAACATAGAAGCTAAAAAGGCTTATGACCATTTGATAGTCAGAAGAAGAGATTAATTCTTCAAATGACCATAACAGTCCACAAAACCATGAACTCATGGTTGTGATCCTCAAGTCCTGACCCAATGGGCATGCAAGTCGAGTTAAGTATTGACACTTGGTTTATGAACATTGGTATTTAGATCCTCACCACTCCTGCCGAGATATCATAACGCAGTTCTTTGTATTAAACATAGAAACTAATCAATCCAACATTTTTGGGATACACTAGAAAACCATCCATAGTTTCTACAAATCCACTACACCTCTCATTACTATTTTCCATGACCTTGTCGAAATATACACAAAGCACCTATATGTCATTTTCCACGTATCCAACGACCAATATATAGGATCTCGATAGAGCTCAACATTGATTGGAGCCTCAGAGCATCTATTATATCAAACGGTCCATTACACCAATTCGAGGTTAGTAGAGCTTTATTTGACTTATATTCATAGATTCCATTATTGCGTGTTGAGGATATAATATTACCCAACTAGTTTTTTTGTATCCACATATACTCCTTTTCCACTGGCTATCTCAGCATGACCTCGGGAGGTCAAGTATGAAGAAGAGCTACTTGCATATTCTCATTCTCGCATGTCACTTTTCTATCATACAAAGTTGGTGAACTTGATGTGAAACAAACAATTGTTCCCCTTTTAGTTTTATTTCTTTCATCCAATTTTCTCTTTCCCATTATTTTGCGGTATTTATATACCCCCAAATATGTCGGGATACGACGCATATGGAAGACCTCTCTCAAGTATCGAAGTGCATTACGGTAAAAAAAAAAGACAACCATCACCCTCTCTTTCTGCGCATGGGTGACAACTATTCATGTAATTACTTGTTGTCACAAACTCCTCCTTAAAGAACTAGCTCTAGTTCTTCATTCGAGATGTGATTTGGATCAACTTACACAAACGTAATAACCAAAGCCCTTAGGCTCTAACAATATGATGTTTCTTTGGAGAGTTTACTTCATCTCCTCGGGTTTTGTTCGGACTAAAAATTAGTAGATAGTCGATCCACTCCCATTTTTGGATGAGGAGTATTTAGCATGCTATGATAGAAAGCAAACAATGCTTCAAAAACATGTACCCACCTATAGGGGTTTTAAACACAACCCAATACCCTACTCCAAGAAAACACCCCCATTCCTCCACCTATGGGAAATACTCTCGATGAAGCTTGGTAGGGTAATGATCAATTCATAGTAGGTATCATACCCCTTACAATCTCAAGGTGTACAACAATCACCTTTAAGAAAAAAACATTGTGTCTTCACTAATTGAGGTCATCTCGGCCTTAGTTGAAAAGGTTGGAGGATTGGAACTTGCTCAAGAAAATCAAAATTCATATTTTGGGAAAGCAAGAATCCCTAACCCTCCACATCATCCCATCCAAGTTGACCTCCTTACAAGAATAGGCATGTTAGGTATGCCTCCTCAACATTCGTATAACTATCAGCAGTAAACACCAAATAGGACCACATTTTCAAATGCCTCTCCGAGTTGAAAATATGATACCTCTCTAGCTTAGCACCAAACAACCCTTACTAGAGAAATTCTCCTCCCTACTTAAACATTTATTCAAAACCACCAAAGGGAGACATGTTCTCTTCTCTCCGGGATGTTTTCTCAACCACAAGGATTTCCTTATGTCCCTAAAAATACATATGCTATGCCATATAAACAACTTATTCCACCTCCACCCCCTCGGTAGGCACCAATCGATGGTCAAAGCCTATGGTAGGGACTTACTATTAATATTTTAAAAATCCCATAGACTTCACCATACAAAGTTTCATGCTTCCAAGACCTCTTCCCAATTTACCCAAATACAAAGGGGAGGGAGATTGAAATGCACATATCAGGCCTATGCCACGGCCATTCGAGAATTACTCCATTGGGATGGGGTTGTTGCTAAGATATTACCTAAAACCTTAGAGGTATTTCCCTTGATTAGTATTACAAAACACACGAAGCCTTGATACACTCATTCACACAACTTGTGTCGAATTTTATCAAATCTTTTGATATGAAGAAATTATTAAGAATAGGAATCGGGAATTCTTGCATATTAAACAAGAGCATAATGAATCCATTTCTCATTTTATTTAGAGATGACATATGGTTCTCTACTCATTAACAACTTCTCCAAACATGGATCGGATGGAACTATGCAATTTATTCCTTCACTCCCTCGGTAGAGAGATAAAGGAAGAAGTCCAGAAGTTCCCATTAATAACTTATGATGAAGTACTCAAGATTTCTCTATGAATAGATCAAACAACAATAGATAGTGGTCGTAAGACATATAGAACAAATGGTAAATTAATCACTCCTAATCAAAACACTTCGACCTATCCTAATTCCAGCAATATCAATCAAGAACCCAAAAAAATTAACAAAAACCGTGGGGTAACAACGATGGAGTAAGCCAGACCAAGTTAAAAGGAAAATGTTGTAAACATTTCACCACTCGTTAACAATCAGCGAAATAACAACTTTACTCCAACAATCAACATGGTGGATTTTAATCATCCACCACAACAACAAAAACAACAATGGAAAATCCAAACACAAGGTCCAAATCAAAACCCAACTGGATATCAGAGTCAAAACCAAAGGCAACAACCTCAAAATTTTAACTCTAACAACCAACAACCTTATCAAAATTTCAGACCACAACGGGTTTCAAATTAACACCTCTAAACTATAATCCCAATTTGTATTGTGGT